>VZRQ01006359.1:714727-801402 GCA_013397975.1 Machaerirhynchus nigripectus | reverse complement strand
AGGAGAGGAGAGGAGAGGAGAGGAGAGGAGAGGAGAGGAGAGATCACTTGCCCTGTTACATTGGAAAACAAAAAGAGATGCAAGTTTAGAGGTTGGAATAACATCTTTTCTAAAGAAAAGGCTCTGAAAATACAAATTCATGTGGCATTCAGTGACTGGTGCTCTGAACGCTTTCATTCCGCAATACACTAAAATGTAATATTTGCAGAAATCCTTATGTAGAAAAGTATAAGCACACACATATAACTATTTTCTTAAATTCTTCACCAAAAGAAGCAGAATGCTGAGCTGACCCTGGCGAGTATGATTTTACTATGCACTGAACTTACCCAATTTCTTCTGATGCCTATAGAACTGATGTTTGACAGCTCACAAGAAACCTTGAAGAATGAGGGCTCACTGAGCAGGGCTTCTGGAAAGCTAACAGGATAGCAGAAGGAGAGCAAATTCTGGGTTCAAGTTCAAATTCCAACTCTCTCTTTCCTGTGCATACAGAGTTTTCTTTGGGCAGACCTGCCCTACTCACATGTTACACAAACACCAGTCAAGAAGGCATCCTCACCCAGGGCTGTCAAATTACCCTTGGTGTGAGCCAACTTCCAACATCCTCAGCTGGCTGAACACTGCAAGACACCTTCTCTTTGGGGAGCTTTTAAGCTTCCAAGGCTGATTTTACAGGTGAGCAGAGACAAGGATCCTACCCCTTAGTCTTTGCTGTGGCAGGCTGAGTCCATAAGCAGTTTGGAAACATGGGCCACTGCAACCTGCTTTGCTCCAGAGGCCATCGTGCTAATGTGCGCCAGCAGTGAGATGCAGGCCCTGCTTGTGGCTGTCTTCTCCAGGTACCTGCAATTGTCACAGCTGTTTCCCAGCTGTGAGTGAGAAAAACAACCAACTACCAGATGCTTTACAACTGCAACAAGCTGGCTTTGTATTTCTTCCTTTGTTAATGTATTTTTTCACTGATGCCTGTTTTTTTGCAATCTTACTACAAATTTTTGTGAGGCCGAGTTCCCCATATCATATATCTCAGCTTACATTTTAAGGAACAAGAATTGTCTATTACATGCAAAAGGTAACTAATGTGAGACAAATCTAGTGTTGGAGAACAGAAAGTGAATAAAAACCCTGAAACTTTTCATGTTAAAATTTCACTGTTTTTTAAGGAAACCTGATAATTCTGGGGGTTGTCTGGATGAAAGCTTTGAATGCCTGGAGCTAGCAGTACTGATTTATAGTACCATTTCACATGCTGTGAACTCCTCTTAAATATGTGGCTTTACCTCTTTAGCACGAATCATCCATATCAATAGTCAAAGGCCACTTTGCATATGTTAAGTAATAATGATAACAACACTAAACATCCGCAACTGCAGAAATCCAGATATGCTCGATCTCACACATTTCAGCAACTAAAATGAAGTTGGAGGAGTCTTTACTGGCCCAGACTTTGCTCAGTGAGCAGCTACTGCTGAAGCCTACAATCCCCAGTAAAGGCCAAAGACTCTGCTGAAGCTTTGTATCCTTCAAAATGAGGGTCTGCACTGCTTTCTAGCTGCTGCTACTAGACCTGTGTGCCAGCTTTACTTTTTCACCTCAGAAAGCAAGGGTTTCTCTCAGAGCTCACAGCCTGTGCTGCTGCTGAGCATACCAGCTGCTGCCAGTGCAAGTGGGCACAGTAAGTCCCCAGTGCAGCTCTGGTGCGGGAGGACACCTTCAGCACTGGAAAGGGCTCAACTGTGTGACCCCTGGGCTGGCAAGCACAGGCAGCAGTGGCACCTGGCAGTGAAGCTGCATATGCCTTCGCTGATGCTCCCAGCAGCGACAGAATTCAATCTCAGCAGGAGCCTTTCTGCTACATGATCAAGTGCTAAAATGTCAGTGTCCTTCATGCACAGTGGTAGATGCAGCACCAGCCAGGGTAGTGTAATTCTGCACTGGTTTACAGGGAAGGCCAGTCACTCTCCATTGAGACTGATTAGCAGCGCTCCACACCAAGGCAAAGAATTGGCAGAAAGAGGTTATTGTTCTCACTCTCTTTCTTCTTTTGCAGGTGTTGGGGGTCCCAACTGAAGACACCTGGCCAGGACTTTCCAAGCTCCCCGACTATAACCCAGGTAGGATTTAACTCATGAGAAGGCCAGCTTTTTCTCTGAGCCACTAGCCACTCAGTTGTTGGGTCAGTAATTCTTATTATGAAAAACCGTGTGCTTCCGTGTTACTGAATCCCTTGAGCTACTTAAAGGCAGTGGTGTTGTAGTACCTCCAACAACAACGGGATTGGCTTAGTGTACAAACAAAGGTACATGCGTGGCAAAGTTGCCTCACAAGAGTGCTGGTGTATGTAAGTCTAATGGAAGATTTCACTGCTGCAAGTTTCACAGTGTATTTAGTCTCCACTCCTCAGTGGAGTGGAGCAAAGGACCAGTGTCTCCTGGTTTAGACTGGAAAAGCTGACAGGCACCTGGAGACCCAGTTTATCTGAACTCTCCTTATTTTCATGGAGATTGGTTTGGGGACCTTTAAACCTCAGCTTTAAAGGTCACTGTCCCTGATTTTGATGTGAGCAAGGTGAGAAATCTGTGTGATTTACAAAGCTGGATTCTTTTATTTCCACATGGGCTGGTAGAGAAGTCTGTGTCCTGGACTTCAAAGGGCCAGTTGTCTCTTATTTTGATGTGGGCAGGTTGAGAAGTATGCTTTGAAAAGCTAGCTCAGTCACTCTCCCTCTCCCTCTCTCTCTCTCCCTTTCTCTCTTTCTCTTTTTGTTTAATGTTTTCTCCTGGGAAAATATATTCAAGTGTCAGTGAGGGGGAAATGATGAGCACTGATTCTCAGCCTCTCAGCAGGATCATTCTGTAAGAGAAATATAAAAGTGAAATATTAAAAACCCTAGAATGTGAAATTCACCCATCTACAATCTAGCCATTCTCTCTCACTTGTGCCATAGGAGAGTGGTGGGGGGAGCCTGTCTATCTGGAAGGGGAAAAAAAGAACAGGGGGAGAGGAGGAGGGAGAAGACGTGCTTTGAGCAAGAGGTTTACAGGTTTAGTAGAGCATAGTAACATCTTTTCAAAGAAGTGGGTGTTGCTCTGTGACCCAGTCCAAGATGCCCCTCCTTTGATTCTGGTGCATGAACACTAAACAGCCCCCATTTTCACATGGTAGCCGAGATTGGCTGAACAATAACCTGGTCTCACAGTCGAAAGGACTGGAATCTTTCACACAATTAGCTGAGACACATTAATCAAACCAGCGTGAAATGGGAATGTGTCGCTGTCCACAGCAAGTTTAATTTGGATAGCAAGCAAGCACAGAGCAGACAGCTGGAGGAAGCATTTTCTTCTCTAAGTTGTAGAAGGCTTGACTGGGTACTCTGCAGGTTGAGAAGAGTAGTCTGGGAGATAAAGAAATGCTCATGTGTGGGAGGAACTAATCACAAAGAATTTTTTTATGCCAGTCATCTGCTAATGCAAGGCGTCAAACATACAAACATACAAACTCTGAGCAATGATCATTAGGTATCCTGATGCGATGTAGAGGGACAATCTAAAAGTGCAAGCATGAAGGCTATGCTAGCAAAGAAACTTGCCCAGACAACAGAGAATGTGAGTGCCTAGAGTTGCTCTGAGTAGTAACTCCCTCGGCTCTGTTTTGTCTGAGTAGCAGTGCTGTCCTTGGCTGCTGTGGAGGGTGCCAGTGGCAGGGCCAGGAACGAGAGGACAGGCACCTGGGCAGCATGGCAATGGCTCCAGTGAAGTCGAGTCACCATAAGCAATTTTCAAGTCTGACTCACTTTCAGACGTAAAAGTTTCCCATATGGACTCCAGAGGGGCAGAACTGACCTGTGCTGTGCTGTGATACTGGAATGCTGGTGCCTTTTGTGGCTGCACCAGGCAGCAATGCAGGACTTGGAGGGCACCATTCTGTTGGAGCATCCCACCAAGCTGGCAAACACATGGAAGAGGATGCTATGTCAGTGTTTGGGGCAATAGCTGTGTTAGCTGGAGAGAAAATATCCCTTTCCCTTCCTGAGAGCCTGACTAAGGGGCTGCAAGCTGTTCCAGCCACATACTGGAACCAAGCACTTGGCTCACACCTGGATTGAACAAACCAGTCTGGACAGAAGGCGGCTAGTCTAAAGTTGGACTATTTGCGCTACTCATGAACTAAATCAATTCACTTTTCGATGGGACTGCTGGTAAGAAGACAAATTAGTCTCTCTTTGTTTAAAGCTATTTGCCATTTATATGCTTCTGGGCACTTCCCCTCTCTTCCCTGAAGCACAAATGCTGTTTCCCCTCCAGGATATGCTCAGCCTGAGTACAATCTGTGGAGTCTGCCTGAGAAAACCTTCTCTCCTGAGGTTATTCCCAGACCATTTGTGCGAATCTGGGTGCCTGGGTTGGTTCAGATAAGCAAACAAACTTTGGAGCTCTTCCCCAAATCTGATGGTTTGAATTCTTTTAGCTAGTCCTATTGATGTTCACACTGAGCACAGGCAGCAAACAAACAAACAGGTTCCTGCCCGAGGCAAGGAACGAACACGGGCAAAACAAAGCACTGAGGTGTGATCCTATTCTCATTGAAGTTGATGGCAAAACTCCCACTGGATTCAGCAGTGTAGGCTCAGCCCCAGACTGAGATTATTACTGGAAGGATTCCTGGGCCAGGTGGGTTAGTAGGAATCTTTGAAATGAAAGCTGGAAACCTTTAGATGTTTTCCTGTCATTGCTGTGGGCTTGAGCACATGCTGCTGCAGTCTGAAGAGGATACAGCGTGGGCTGTGGGGTCTGTGAGTCAGGCACACAGGGCAGCTGGAGGAAAAGCAGCTCTCCTGCCTCCTCTATGGGCAACTGGCAAGGGATGAAATGTGCAAAGGAGTTTTTGACTACCCTATGCCCCGGTGTCTTCTTGCACAAAGAAGTTCAGGAACAGCCTCATGCCTGTTCCCTACAGTTTGCCAAAGTCTCAACCTGACTCCAGGTGAATGGGAAGGATTGGTGAGTAACTCGTTCGTGGCTTGTGATCTCACCTTCTCTCTGCAGGGGAGACACCTGGGGTAGGAAATTACGAGCAGAGGGCCTGCTAGCAGGTTTGAGAGCCATTCCGTGGAGAACATGAAGGACTGAGAGAGCTCCTGCCCCACATCTCAGCACACTCGCTGGCTGTCTCCCTGGCTTCCTGGGCTTACCAGCCCTACCCATAGTGACAGGCTTTGCCCTGTGTTTGTTCATTTGTTCTGTTCCCCTCATTTTGCTTCCCCTGAATGAGGCAGTTGTAGCTCTGTTAACACTATTTTTGAAAGCTCTCATGCTGTGTGAGCTCAAATCCTTGCATTAATCTACTGCTGTGTTCATTTCACTGCGCTGAAAAGCAGTGAGTTTAAATCCCCTCTAAACACCATTGGTGACACCAGAAGGCCAGTGTTTTGATCCAGCCCCATTAATGGTTACAAGTTTGAATCTAGACAGCGGGGGTCAAGGGCAGGAAAGGATTAGGAATCACAGCCCATGACATTAAGCTAGTGCTTTTGCCAAACTGGGAATACTGGAGTGCCCCATGTACCAAGTTAGTTTTTGTTTGCTTTTTCTGACATTTGGATTCCAAAGAGTGGGGAACAGTGCATATCTATGTATAACATGACGAACTCACTAGACTAAGCTTTACTCCTTGATTTATTGCACAGGCTGACTGATGAACTTGCCTATGTCAGGTCATATCACCTCACAGAGTAGATACAGGTTTCACACAAGGCCTTTTCAGATGCAGCAATGACTTTCAAATAAAGCCTAGTTTTTCGTGTGTCTTCAGGCTTTGGTATGCTGAAAGAGATTTAGAAGCTTTCCAGAGTCAACTTGTGGTCCCAGGTATTGATTTTCAGCGTCCGTTGCTTTTCCACAACGTCACCAGCAGATGGAGGCAACAAGCAGCAGGCCCTGAAACGCAAACTTCCCGTGACATTTGTGAAAATGCAGATGAAGTCTGCATTCCGAGTGCTTTTCTTCTTTTTTTTTTTTTTTAATCTCAGTTTTTATACTGATGTTTCATTTAACAAATGGGATGGTTGAAAACTGAATTCTAAAACGATAAAATTTTTATTGTCATAATAAACTGCATGTGGCTTTGATCTCAAAGGGAAGAGCAGCACTGTAACTAATGTGCAATGTATGCTGGCCAGGGTGTAGGGAAACTTCCCATCTGTGTGGCAATGGGCACAGCCTGCAGTTTCCAGCCTGCCGCACAGACAGAGCTCTGCTCCTGTCCTGCAGCCACAGAGATTTCACTAATGAGAGAAATTTTCTCTGTGAGCCTGCAACCCCACTGCCTTCATCCAGCAGCACTTGGCATCCTCTTTCTCTCTCTTCATCAATTAGGAAAGTTTAACTTTTGTCCTCTGGCTTGCTTGCCTCATTATCAGTTCATTAGCCACTTCCACCTGGGTTTTCAAATCCGAAGGTATTTCCTCATTAGCACACTCTGCCTTGCATAAGGATAGAAAATAACAAACCTAAGTGCTACCTTCCAGATCTACTCATATTGTTTAAAAAGCCAATTAGCCCTACTCAATCCCATCATTTTATGTCTAGATCATCATTGTGAGATGATTAAATCAGTTCATCCACTTTTTGGAATGATCTAAATATTCTTTATCTCTTACCTTTACGGAGTAGCTGTTTACAGTGTTTGACAATTTTAGATTGGTCTTAATCTTGCAGTAGGAATAATATTTACTGCTGTTTTTACCCTCCTCAGTACAATGGGGCCTCAGCATTCTCTAAGGATTTGTCTATATGGGGTCAGTCAGGAGATTAATCTGAACTGATTTAAAGTGCATTAGTTAACTGCATTAAATCCTTGAGCAGAGACACACTGTTTTCTTACCCATATCTTCCATTTATCATCAAAGCTCTGTATACCCAAAGTGGCAAATTTGGCAGTCCTCACTCAAGCTGAATTCTTCACTGAGAGATGTGTTTGGACAGGGACAGGAGTAGTTGGCTCACCAGCTCTTACACTGTCCCTTGCAGATCATTATTAATCTCCACGTTACATAAAAGATAAATTTAAGTCAAGAGGCTTGCTCAAGACAGGAAATACTGTAATTCAGGTATTCCTCCCAGTTCCCAGTAAGCAAGCTGGTATTTCTATTTCTAATGTAAAGAAAATCCTATTTCCTCTTTGGAATGTTAATCCTGAAAAGGCACTGCACAAAAACAAAGTCATATTTCACTTAGGTATCATTGAAACCTTCTGCCCTGCTGTTACCAACTGAACATGCATTTTTAAAATTCTGTGTTAAACTCATTAAAGAATATTAATGTTAAAAGATTCCAATAGAGTTAAAGTACAATACTTAAGTAATCTTGGAATTTTTACTAAATATTTAATGAAATGGATATCTTGTCATAGAATATTTTCGTCTCAGAAATAAAATTTTTCTGACAGAAAGTTACAACATCTGACAGTTTTTGGGCAGCTCTGTGAAGAGGCAAAAATTTCTACCTCATACAGAAAAATTTTTTGCCTTTCCAAACCATTTTAAAAATTGTTTTTCTTCTACTCTGTCTGGAAACTTTACATCTCTACTCAACATGGGTAATTTATTTCTACACTTTTAGTATAGTCAAAGGGGCAAAAAGAAGGAAAAATGATCCAGTGAAAATGTTACTAGTGATCCAAGAGGAATGTTCTGCCTATCTTGGTGACTTACTTGGGAAGGGAGTATTCAAGATGCTAATATTTAACTTCTATATATTGGTGATATTCCAGTGCTCTGGCACATAAATAGTCGTGAATCCCATCCCAAGCTATATTCCCATTTATTGCTCTAGAAATTACCTTAGTATTTGGGTGTAGGAGAACAATTCAATTCTGAACTGTTACTTATCCTGTGATAGACAGGTTTAACAACCTGCTTGCCTGGTTTAATGGTGAAAGATTGCTGCTGGAAAGGTCAGGGGCTGGAAGTTCAGTCATTTGCACATTTTCAAGTTGTCTGTGCATCAAGTCAGACGCTGGGTCTGGCACTGGAAATGGCCGCACAGGCAAAGGCTGAAGGGACTCCCACTTTGACTGCAGCAGGCAGCTCCTGTCCCTGAATGAAGTGCCTGGTGCTTCCAGGCAGGGAGGGAGGGCAGATGCTCTTGGAGGGAGCAGCATAAAGCCCAACCAAGCTCTGAGTCTGCTGGCAACAGACCAGTGGTGCTTGCCTCCTGGTGGTCTCACTGCTGTGGGGAATGCTTGTCCGGGCTGAGCTGGCAGAGAGGTCGACACCACCCTTCCTGCTCTCCTTTCCATGGCTAAAGTGCCACTGTTCATTCTCTGCTGTCAGAAACAGTGCTCAGGAAAATGTAGGTGGGTAGAAATTGCAGCCTTTCTGATGCAAGAAAATCTCCCTCCTGTTTAGCTCTGAGGGGAAATTTTCCAGGCTTAAGCCATTCATTCATATCTAAGCCTGAGAAAATTCAGGCTTTACAAAAAAACATTTGAGGAATGTATTCCTCTATATTTACCACAATGTTTAGAAATATGTCCTTGAAAAATATCAACAAGAACACAGACTTCACAAAACTGCAACTCTGCTAAGTTCCAGTCTGATAGAGATCACAATAATCAGTGAGTACAAAGCCTCCATGAGCATGGTTAACTGGACAAACAAACTTAGTGAGAGCTGTGGGCAAGAAGAGAGTGGGATCAAAGTGCCTTGTCTCTGTCCCCAGTCTTACTGCTGCATCCATGTAGAAAAGCCCCATGTACCCACGGGGCAATATGTGAAACTCAGCAGCCCCTTGGAAAGTCAAGACAATTGCTGGGGATTCAGGCCTGCGAACTTCTTTTTGCTTCCTTTGTGTGAAGGCTTTAGGGACTGATACTGCTTTTATTGATGTCAAAGCTAAGACTCACGCTGTAACAGGAGGAGGTCCAAGGCCTATATTCACAGATACATGAAAGGAAAGGGTTACAGAACTGGAACAGCCTTATTAAGATCAATGCAGGTACTCAAGTCCTATAGGAATAATGTATATTTATAAATAATAAGATGATAGATTCTATAGGGCCCTTTGAAATTCTGAGCACATTTTTTTTTTTGTAGGGGCTCAAAGAATGGGTTTTGGCTTGATTTTCATTTAATCTTGTGATTGCATATTACACTTTCTAGAACTGGTTGCTTCCAGGAGACCTCAGAGACTCCGAGTCATCTGTGACAGGTAAGCTACCTGTAACAGCAATGTAAAAATCGCCTCTGGGTTTATTTGTTTCTTTATGCAATCATTTAAGTTGAAATGAGCTCTTTTGGCAAGCTCAAGAAGAGCAGGGTGGCTCTGTAGTAACAGGCAGATCTAACATCAGTTAAGATCATGATTTTGAGAGATCACTGTAAAGGTAGACACATAGTGGGTTTATTATTCTCAGAGGAGTAGTGATTATTCTGAGATAAGCAGTGATTCAATGACTTTGTGTGCAGCTTTTTGTGGGGCACAGTTCAATTGAGAAGGTCGTGCTTTCCCAGGCTCTCTTGCCCAGACTGAGGACAGGCTTCGCACTGTCCCAATTTTCATTTTTGAAAACAGACTGTAGGAATGTTGCTCAACAGCGGTAAGGAAGACATGCTAGGACAGCATTTTCACGAGACAATGAAATAATCTTGTGATTAGTTAGGAGGGGAAAAATCACATTCTCAGTGGCCAAAAGCTATGAGATGAAGGCCATGGTTACACACTCAGCTTGACCTGACACACCAGCACTGCTGAATCACTCCCTAGTGTGCTAAGGAAAGGGAGTATTTTTTCAAGCACATACAAACACACATACACACACACACACACACACACATATATATATACAGAATATATATATGTATCAGTGAAAGAAATTTATAATCAGACAAAGTGCCTTAACATAGCTCAGGGAGTCATTCAAATCAAACCCCCCTAAACTGATTTTGGGGCACACAACAGGTTTTATAGTTATGTAGGAAAAGGCAAGACAGGATTTGTCCTCAAGATTGTGTACAGGCAGACGTCAATAATCCAATATCCTTTGGGGACATAACCACATTTTTCATTGCTGCTGTTTATTATCTGTTCAGCTGATTGCTTGGGATCCAGCCCTGCTAGGAGGGAAGTGTGCTGCCCTTCAGAGCAGGATTTCCCAGATGCTGTTCTAAATGGCTGAACAAACATGCTGAAGTTTTCAGCAAAGCACAGGTTACTGAAATGCCAGCCGTTGTCACGCACAACTTGAGAAACACAGAAAGCTCAATATGTCCCCAACCCTGATAATGCAGGTCCTGTAACCCAACAAATCCTCTCTCAGCCTGAACAAAGCAATAAGTATATTCCTTGCAACTGTGCTATATTGCACTTCTGCTTTTTGGCCATAATCCTTTGACAGACCCCAGTACAGGTCATACCAAGGGGCTGGCCTAGCAACTCTGTGGCAGGGCTCTGGGCTGCGTGTGGGCCAGCTCCTGCTCTGCCTTAGAGTCCTGGTGCTGCCATAGCCAAATAACTGCCTTGGAATGCTCAGCTTGGGAGAAGGAAAGAGCTGCTTCATACAAACTGCTCAGCCATGACTCTCCATGGACAATTATGAAATCAAAGGGGGGCTCTCCACAGAGCTTGGCCACCACCAGGAATGAGCCATGGTGGGAAGCACTGAATTGTGTTGCTGACCAGAGTGTGAGCCTGCAGCAGCAAGGACTGAGGGGGCAGAAGGTCTCCAGTAAGACCCTGTCATGCAGCTATAGCAAAAAGCCTCAGACTGGATGCTTTGGCTCCCTGTCCCATCCCTGCTCCCCAAGGAAGCAGGGGCTTGAACTGTTTTGCTGGAGGTGAAAATTCAGCACTTATCAACCACAGTGAGGCCAGATACCTTTTACAAATTTGTTTCTCAGGGTCTTCTTCTCTCCTTCTATCTTGATGGTTTTTTCCTCTTCTTTTATATTTTAGATTTTATCTCCTCAAAACAAAAATGTCAGCATGTTGAATGTCCTGTATAGGGAGGGGGAGTGCAGGGGCAGGGGATCCCAGCCCCTGATGTCACTTGGAGGGGAAGCACCACTGGGGGCCAAGGGAAGAAGCACAACAGGCCATGCTCTGAAGCTGAAATGTGATCAGAACAAACAAACAAAGTAAAAGCTGTAAAACTAAATGACTATTTTTATTTGTTTCCTTGTTGGTTTGTTTTCACTCTTCCACTTCCTTGTCCCCAGCTGTGTGCTCCTCTAGAGAGCAGCCACTTGGCATTGGTATTTGCTGGGCATGGAGCATATGTGTATTACATCTATTTTAAGCACTCATCCTGAGAAACAGATTATTCTCTGTGAATCCCCAACATATTTTACAACCAGCTGCACTACTGGTACTGGGGTAGGAGAAGAGGAAATGGTATTTGCTTTAGGTTTATTAGGTTTGACCTCTAGTCTTCTCAGTGGGCCAGTCACATTATTTCCTACATTTGGATTGTCACTGAAAACTGCTACCACCAAACTCTGATATTACAGTTACAACATGTAAAATATAGTCTCCTCAGCATCATTTCCCCTTTCACTTACAACCTTCTTTTTACAAAACAGAAATTTGCTTTTAAAATTTGTCTGTAAACCTGAGTTTGAGCCGAAATCCTGGATGCATATACTCCAACATAGTCAAACTCAAGATGGAAAAGCAAAAGTCATGAAAAGCTATATAGCTGGGGTGGGTTTATCCAGCTCCCCTGTGTCCCTCCACTATCTTTGCCTCAAGCTGAGAAGGGCTGGGTCATGTTCTGGTTCCAGCTTTCTGGCTTGTCCTCATCTCCTGGTTTGTTTTTTTCTTGTTTTCCTAGGATGAGCAGGGTGCCAGCAGCAGAGAATTTGGCCTCCAGGATGCTCACAGCCTTCCCTCGAGGCCGAATCTCTGCACAAGGTGCTCTTCTTCATGGCTTCTTCAGCCCTCTGCCTCCTCAGCTCTATCAGGTTCCTGCTGGTAAGTTAACTCTCAATTTTGTCTCACCAAGAAAGAGCTGCTGTACATGCTATTTACGATGAGTTTCCTCTCTATTTTGAAAGTCTCTGCGATTCACCCAGAAGTCTCTCTTTTCTGCCTGCACTCCCTCCCTACTCCTGTATGATGCAAAGTTTACATCCCACTGCAAATTTGAGGACTTGTTTTTCTGTTTTCTTCCACTTGACCACTGTGTTAATACTAGAAGGGGACCTTGTTGGGCTGCCACCATGGTCCATCTGCAAAGCAGAGGTGTATATGCTTTGACAGGTCATTTCTCCCCCATTCTGTAACTCCAAGGGCCTGGAGATTTCCCTCGGCTCACACTCTGTATTCAGTGTAACTCATCTGCTGGTCCCTCCTGATGTCCTCAATTCCCATCTGCTCAGCATGGTGTGCTAGCCCCAGTTTCCTTGGACCGCTGCTCCTGCTCCCTTTTGATGTTGAGACAGCTGTTCCTTGTACCCTGTCACACCAGTCCTCCCTCAGTTTTACCTGCTTTATCTTCTTCTTCCCTCGCTCCCTTCTCTAAGCACATAGCTGCACACACAGGTCTGCCTCTCCTGTCCTGAGCTGACAATAAATACAGGGTCTCTCAAACTACAGTTCTGCTTCTCACTAGGAAAAGCTCCCTCCTATCAGGCAGCAGGCCAAAGGGACCTTGCATTCCCCGTTGCCTCCTCTACACTAGTAGGGCACCCTCTACACTAGTTAGTTTGGTGGTGTGTTTTAAGATAGGGGCAATTAAGAAAAAGCCGTCATGGACTGTGTTGTCAAGCTATTGGAAACCCAAATTTCTGGCTCCTGTGTCACATCCCAAGTGAAGCAGCAGCCAGCTAGCATCTCTCCCAATCCCCCAAACCGCTGCCCTTCAGAAGGTGCTCTGTGTGTGTATGTGCTTGAGTGAGAGACATCTGCATTCCTTTTCTGTTCACCCAGCCACAGAGCACAAATCTACTTTGACACTTTTAGAAAAATGAAAAGATGGAATCTCGCAGGAGCCTGCCTGTGCCGGGGGGGGAGGAGGGGAGCACGCACAGCAGGAGGGAAGTTGACTTTTCTTTATACATATAGGGTTTTTTCCATGCAGAGTTTAAATTATGCCTGATAAAAGGAGTTTCGTGGATGTTTCAGTTCTTTCAAACCCTCCTGGCTTCCTCCCAATTAAATGAGGTTTGTCAAAGCCACAGGGCTCTGCTGCTGCCAGAGAGGCGGACAAGCACTTCCCGCAGTGACATCTCCAATCCCCAAGGGAGAAGATGAAAGTGTCAGTGCTGAAAGAGAGAGAGAGTGTGGAAAAAAACAGGTACAGAGACAGACAGTGTGAGAGAAAGAGAGAGAGTGAGGAGAAATAGAAGGAATGAGAAAACAGATTGGCATAATGTGTCAATCTCTCCGATGTGCTGCCAGCGAGGGGACAGATTCATTTCGCCTGGGTTTAGGCACCATCCCATATTTATTATCCCCCATATTGCAGCAAGAAGTACCTTGTGGACAGGAAACTGCATGGCGTTATCATAGCAACCAATGTGTTGAGAACAGAATCAAAGTGCACAGGGTTGAAACAAGTACAGTACGATCATGCAAGACCATATTCATGAGTGACTCATTAAGCCTGTAAAATTTAGGCAATTCTGAATAATTCCCCATATAGCCATTCCTACTGCCATAATTGTTTAAGACATTTGCTCTCTGGTGTCACTTTGGCATAACACTATTTTGGAATTTAACTGTATAATTTTAAAATTCTTGTTGCTATGATAACAGTGCAGATTTTAAATATATTCTGTTCCCACTTTGTTCTGGAGGATGCTGGCTATTAGTTGCCATCGTCTGAAGGGGAAAGTTAAAGCAGAAGGGCAAGGAATGATCTGGAGATGAAAGGTGAAAGAACATGGGGTTGATCCCAAGGTGTGTGACAGAGTAAGAGGGAAACATTTGAAAAAATAAAAGGTTCTCATAAGAAATTATTCTCTGTTTTTATGAAATAATTGTATCCATAAATGTCCTTTTTATAAGCTGTTATGACAAGCTGGAAGCTAAAGGATGTTTTTCAAAGGTCAGTTCCTGGGAAAAAATAATTGGAGAAATCACTGTTTCGAAGTTAAGTACCCCTCCAAACAGCATGTTTCTGATTACTAGGGGGAATGTTAATGGTTAGAGGCTGGCTGCTGCCCCTGGGAAGGGGGAGAGGGAGCACAGGGCTCTTTACTTCCTGGAGGTCAGCTCCTACAGAGTGGAACAAGTTGCTGTTGCTATGCTCACCTGAGTGCAAAGTGCTAGGAAAAAAGAGTAGCCTGTGCTCTAAGGGAGGAAGAAGGTTCTCTGTCCTCTGAGTGGGCTGGCCCACAGACGGGCCTCTCCCACAGCTGATCACTCCTGTGTCGCTGGCTCTAGGAGGGGATTACTGAGGCTCGGGTTCAAATCTTGCTCATCATCTTGGTGGCGTTAATTCTACATGTGCCACCAGCACCTCTGGATATAAAACCAGAGAGAGGTGCAGGAGTGTCTTCAGCTTCCCTTCAGTGTGGCTAGTAGCCTAAGGGGTGGCAGTGATGACCTTTTGTAAAACTGGAGCATTTGCTGTCCTTTTTCTGGCCGAAGCCAATCCTGAGACAATTATCTTTGTGCATTGCAGCCCTGCACTGCAGCAGCTCTGATAAAACTTCAGTCTAACCCTTTGCCATCTGCTAAAGCAGAATGTTTTCTGTCCAATTAATCCTTCCTGGAAGAAAGATGAGATCCTTGAATCAAGAAAGCATGAGCTGTGCTCTCAACTCAGTGTCAGTCCTGAAGCGCAAAGGGCCTTCTGAGGAGGTATCTCACTCTGTTGTCAGACAGGTCAGACACAGTAACAATTGCAGCTTATTATTCTTAGTTATAGATTTGGTTTATTTTCCCTCTCTTTTGCTCTCTGATGCTTTAGAGCAGGCTTGCAAGCAGGGAAGGTAAGCAGAGGGATTTGGGGTTATCAACAATGCACTCCCAAGAAAACACAGTGCAAGAAGAGCTCTGGCCAAACCACCCCGGCAAAGGCCCAGGGAAGCCTGAGCTGGCAGCTCAGATCCTTTCCCCACTGGACCAATGTCCAGTCTCAGTAGGGCCCTTCTCACAGTGTAGGAGACGTTCAACTCTGGCCCTACTCTCGGCACAGCAGTTAGTAAATTCCAGTATGTGCTCCATGAATAGGATTGTGTGTTGCATGGATGTGATCCTGGCTTTGACTAGGAGGTACTTGCTCTTTTTTGGGTCCAATTGCTCTCTAATTGTTACCTCCACTCAGCAACACAAAACCAGTGCACCAGGTGATGAAGACACTGTACCATTTCTCCTGAAACAGCCCACTATTCAGCCTCTCAGAGACAAGGAGGAGGAGGGAGGCTTGATGTCAACAGTCATTTTAGTGTCTGTTGTGTCTAAACTAAGGCAAAGCAAGTAAGCAAGTGTGGGCAGTGAGGAGGTTAAGGCTGCAAGCCATTGCCTACCAAAAATCCCATTACTGTTGGGATTAACCAGCACTGGTAAATGTTATCACAGGGGACATATAAAGAAGATCTGGCTTTCATGACCCCTTGTTTGGGTTGGATGGTTTCCTTAGGTTCTCCTACATAGCTAGAAGGTTCATACAGTCACTTGGTTTTTTACCACTCTGCTTTGTGACCTCTGTACACAGCAAATAGATACGCTTCACTGCAAGTCAGATACAGACACCTAGAAAGTTCCTACCAGGTGTATGAATCTGGCTCATAATGTGTCTTAATACAGGAATAAATCAAAGCTAGTGTTGAGCAGGAAATTCAGCTGCCCCTCCTAAGCCAGAAGCATTCTTATCTGTGAGGTGATAAAACAAATCTTCACTTAACTCAGGAAAACTACCCCTCACTTCACCTGGTGTGAGCCCCACGGTGGTGGAAGATCTGCTTGCCTTCATACTGACAGGACATTAAAGTTTTGTTTTCTGTTATTAAGCCATCACCCTAGGAAAGAGCTGTTGCAACATCACAGCAGATGCTTGCCAAGTGCACAGGACTCCGGACATGTTGCCCTGTTTAAGCTCTTCCCGCATGCTGTCCTGGGGCAGGCATTGTGCTGGGCACTCTTTAGGAGCACGGGGCAAAGGGGAAGATGGGAAAAGAAGGAAAATTTCCTTTGCTCACTCCCCAGCTCCCGCTCTTGCAAAAGCAACTGGCGCAAAGTTTGGCCCACATGACTTGTGGAAACAAAGTCCTACAGACATGGATCAAATGCTCTGACTCCCATTGATCTCAGGCCAGAGAATCTTTATAAAGGTCTTATTGTTCAGGGAGACAAACCGCTCTTGGGGGGAGTGCTGTTAATACTGTTCATGGAGGCAGACACTATTGCATCAGAGGTTAGCAGATGTTTTTCTGTATTTTGTCTAATTGCAGGTTATATCTGAGGTTTCTTTAACTTCCATTTTCCCTTTAACACTCTTAAATGCAAATCTAAAAAGATTTAGTTGTCTTGTTTGCTGTGAAAGACATCCAGACTGGAAGTCTCATGTAGTCATTTCCCATCCTCAGGTGCACTTCTGACTTCACCCAGTTATCAGCAGAAAAGAGTAAATGGGGATGTAGTGATCAGGTTTGTAAGGCACAAAAGTTAAAACTAAGTTTGAGATTTTGACAGCAAGCAACTATGAGCATAGGAACTCAATTAGCCTGAAAGACAACTATCTCATTATCTTTCCTAAAATGATATAAATACATAAGAATATAAAAATTTAAAATAAACTCTCTATTGACTGTCTAGATGACTGAATTTCACTGCTCAATTTCTTTAAACACCCACTTTAGTATTTATTTATTCTAAGCGTGAAGCAGCTACGATAATTAGACTGTCAGATTTGGTAAGTTAATGAGGAGTCACTGGAGTGGAAGGTTTTGCATTTGTGAGATTGCTGAAGGAGAGAAGCTCCGTGCCTTCGCTCTATCTCTTTTTTCTTTTTCTTTTTTTCCCCTCTGCTGGGTGGGAAGGAGAGAGCTTGGCAGTGTGCAGATCCATTTGAATCCTTTTGATTAGCGGGTTGCATTCCTACCACTGTTCTACCAAATAGTATTTTGCTGGTTGCTCCAAGAAAAAGGAAAAGAAAAAAGAAAAGAAACTGCAGATGAGATTTCTAGAGAAGGGTGTCTAGATTAAAGAAATAATTTTCCCAAAACAATCGGAATGCGGCTGTGAGAAATAGGATCCTGAATTAGTTTATATTGTGGCTAATGTCACAGGAGAGCATTAAGAACCTAGCACAATGAAAGAAAAGGACCGTTTTGCAGCTTTCTCTTTAACCTGGTTTTTCCACAGGACAATCAGTGCTCACAGTTCCAGGAGTGAGACTGCAACCTGAAATCTGTGACCTGTTTGCTTCTTACCGAAAAAGCCATGTCTCAGGAGGTTCAAGCAAGTTTTGGTAGAAATCATGGATGATTGAATAATTCTTTGGTAAGCATGTAGTTGCCGTTGTCAAAGCTGCTGCCATCACCCTTAGCACATTAATTCCTTCATGTATTGAAGGTGGGAAAACAGATCTGATACTCAGTGCTGGATGATCACATTCCAGGGTGAGAACAAAGCGGGAAATCTCACATTCAGAGAGAAGAGATCAGCACGCCAGTGGCCCCCAATGGACAATGTTCAGTAGTATCATGGGAGGTTTGGATTTGTTTTGTCATATTGCCAAGTCTCAGACCAGTGCCCTTTCCTCTCATGCCTCCCCAGTCAAAATATTGCTTCATTTCCCCATTGCTTAAACTGACCAAATTGCTTCATTCTCCTTTGTCCTTGCCCATAGCTTACTTGTTTTGATTTCATGCACACTGGAACCTGGGCAGAGCTAGGCAAAATCTCCCTAGCTTGTAATATCCTTGGTTTTAATTAATCACTGTTTTAATGTCATACCTCAAAATGATGCTTCAGCATCAATATTTTTCATCTCCTTTTTGTTACAGAAGACCAAAAGCTCACTTAAAATCAGTGTTATTGAAAGAAATTGCCAGAAAATATCCTTTTATTATATCTGGTCTCTTTGTTTACTTCATGCATTTGTTAGCAGCATGTGTCCTGTCAGTGTCACCGCTGGGTCTGTGCTTGCAGGGCAGACCTGGAAACTGATCTTGAGGCCAAATTAGTTTGACTGGCTTATTGTCTGCCAAGCTAAGAAGCAATCTTAGGATAGCAGGACACACCTCAGCTACCCATCTGTGCTTTCAAATGCACGTAGATAGCATGTACCTGCTATAGGATCAGGTCCCAGCACTCCGTGCCTGGTCTCACAGCCTCTCTCTACCCCTTCTGCCCTCATCATGTAGGCAACACCAGGCAGAGAGGCCAGCCTTGAATCCTTTTAAGTAAGACATTGCCAGCGCTGTGACCAGACTGGGTTTTGGAAGCAGCCTGAATGCCTTCCCTACTCACCTGCTCAGCTGAGTGCAGACAGGACGGCTGCTCCCTCTTTGTGATCAGAGAGGAACTAATCCTGCCAGAAAAGCTGGCTGTCAGTTCCATTAAGGCTTCTGGGACAACTCACTTGAGGAAGGCACTCATGCATCAGTGTTCAATGAACTTGGATTTGGCCCATTTTAACTGATTTAGAGAGCATTTCACAAATACAATATTTAAAATAGTGAAAACTTGGAGCTAGTAGGAGACACTCTTAAACATTTTTTTTATATTAACCTGGCCTCAAAATTATTGTGTCCCTTTTTCTTAGCTGCTTACAAAGCAAACTAAACAAGCTTAAATGTCAACTTAAGTTTTCTTCTGCAGTTCATTACAGGAAAACATTCTATATGTGACGGTGTTCCTATTATTCTCTTTTTAAAAAAGGCATCTGGATTCAGACATGCAAGCAAGGTTATAAATGAAACAGTAATTTTTTTGTCATTTTATTAGGCTACCAATGGAAAGCAGGGAGTTCTGTATGCTTTTTCAAATCTAATGAGAGGTAGATAGGCATCTAAAGCACAACAGCCTCACACTGGCACATGAGAGAATGGAATTTCCTGGGAACATAATGAAACTGGCCAGCCTTCCTTCGTTTGCCAACCTAAGTTAAGTTACAAAAATAGACAAAACCAAAAAACTAAACATACCAGGCTCCGTCTTGAATCCATGGGCCCTGAGCAACACAGCAAGGGACAAAACAACATCACAAACTCCTCCTTGTTCTCCTTCTGGTTTCAGGAAAAGATGAGATAATGTCAGTCATCTATCCCAGGGTGATATATACTCCATGCCAACACTCCACCCATTTTCTACCCTATTCCACCCACCACTTTCCCTCTACCTGCTGAGGAGGAACATATGGATCGTTGGAATCTGCTATTGTTCTCATTCTGCCTCTCAAAATAAATATTCAGATAACTAATGGTGTGCCTCCTACATGTATGTGATACTGTACCAGCTAAGTGTAGTTGAATTTACAGGAAGAGAAGAGCCGGTTTTAAACCAACTTTTAACAAGCAGAGTGACTGAAGGCACTAGCCCCGCAGAATATTTGTAATTGGGATTTATTTTTCTTTTTGATTCAGGACTTAGGCCATGGATTTTTACCCTAATAGAATTCCTCTGCAACAGGGGCAGATTGTACCTCCCCCCCGCCCTTACACCAAGGACCTTTAAAATAACTCCTTATATTGACAAACTGAAGAAAAATCTTTGAGATTATGAAACAAAGACACAGTTTGAGGGGTGGGGTGTGTGTTTTTAAAAATCACCTTTCAGTAGAAGAGAATGAAATTGTGCAGATGTCCTGCCTTTTGTTTTTCAGAAAGCAATGTCAGAAGGATTGACTTGGCAACAAAGATGTAACAGCACAGTCTGGACACTGGACTTGCAGAATATACTCAGCCATGTGTCACTTAATAGAGAGCTCCCTGGACCAGAAGATTGATGTACAAACAGGACAGATGGGGACTGACAATTGAAAGAATGTAGAGGCTCATCCAAGGCTTACAGAGACCTGTCATTCCTGGGGTATGCCTACAATCTCCTTCAACAAAAGAGCTCCTGAGGGAAGGAGGGGATTAGTCAAAAGTTGAGTGAAGTCTTCAGGGAAGATGGTTTCTTGGATAGAGTTGTCAACAAAAGGAATTGTTTAAGACTATTTGTTATAATTTCCTAGAGGGAGCTTCTGCCATTACTAACAGGATTACCAGCATACTGGTTCCACACCAGCAGAGCATTAGACATGTGCATTGCAGACTGGTTGCTTAGAGCTGAATCCAGGGGCCTTATACAGCATCCCAAATGTGTGCAGGTGTTGATGAGCAGAGGGGAGATGGCGGAGAATTAAGATGCAGCCAAATGCAGTCCATTTTTGGTCCAGCTGTTGTAGAGAGTCCTGGCTCATTAATGAGTTTCCACAGTGTTTTAATCTCCTTGATCTCAAGGCTGCTGACAGACTATGAGAAGAAAAGCTAATCTGAGGTGAGTGCTGCTGGGGATACATGGGGAAATCAGAGACCTCTTTCCCAGCTGCAGTTACTGTGAAATTTCACATAGAATTCTTCCTGGAAGAATTGGGAAAGCAAGTAGTTTACTGTGTTCAGGTACTAGTCTGCTTGGTTTCAGTTATCTTGGATGCTTTTTCTTAGCTCTGGGACATAGAAACCAGTAGCCTTGGTGAAACCTCACAGCACATCTGGGAAGAAGAGGAAGACAAAGATGAATCATTGAGGTGCAGACATACAAACCTTCTTGAGTATTTTTATTCATCTGAGTAGTGTCACTGGCATGACTGGGAAAACTTCTCTGAGCAAGAATTATGCAGAGCATTGAGGCACTGGAACAAAACCTGCCAAGGAGCTATGGGTGGCAGCCATAGAAACAGCTGAAAGGTGAGCTTTTAGTGTAAGAGAGCTGCATCTCCAACCCCACTCCAGTCCATCGTTTACCAAACACACACTGCAGATCTGGGCAGGAAGCAGCACAACTGTTTATTGTCCCCTTTGCCCTTACTACAGGCATAATTTCAGGAATGTATAGATTAGCTGCATTAAAGGGGACATAGACTATCTGCAGGCACTGCTCAATTATGAGGACAAAATATTCCTTATGTTATGTTCCTTAAAATTCTCTGCCTTGATGTAAAGACAAGCTATGTCCCAAGTCTTTCTACCTCTAGATTGCATGGACCCAGATCTCCCAAACATCAGCCACTCTCAGTGACCTGACCTCCCTTTGCAATACTGAACAGAGCAGCTGTAAATGATGCCCAAGTTGGGATAGGGATATTCTGCATTCCTTTTGCATTCTTGGAGATGTCTGGACTAAGAGCAGTGAAGAAGCAGGATCTCCATTGCCTGCAGTGGCATGGTTGAATGTCTGCTCCTAATTGAGAGCAACTAAATGCTCAAGATATGTTAAATGAAAGATTTGTTATGCATGGGCAGTGAGGGATCTAATGATGAGAACTGAGTCACTTTTCCTCATGGTCTATCCAGAGCATCAATTTTAAATTTCTTCTGCCCTGGAGCAGCGGGACAGAATGGCTTTGCTGTTTTACATAGCTGCTACCCCATAATGGCCATGCCATTGCTAAATTTAGCCATATGCTAAATTGCCAAAGAGTCAAATGATACCTTTTAATTCTGTATCAAGAGGGGCAGAAAGCCAGGAAGACCCTGGATACGCTGCAACCCAGCAGTCTTTTGTTCATTAACTCAACATTGTAGGCCCACTGCCTAAAACACGCCAGCTCAGAGAGAAACTGACTCGGAACCAGTCCTCTGCTCAACTAATGGGAATACTATTTACATCACAAGTACTGATCTCAGTAGATTTTCCATCCCCTGGCCTGCACAATCTCAGGGGCAACAGCTTTCGGGGAAAATGGTTGTAGTGTTGTAATGAGTCAGAAAGATAGGTAACAAGAAACACATCTGAATTCGTGTACCAAGTTAGTGCCACCCAGTTCTGCTTCCCCATTTTCCTTCCTGCTTCAAGCTTTACAGTCTTTCTCTTTTTCTCCTGGCACCTTTGTAAGCCCTTGAAGAACTGATTTAATTCACTAAACAGATGGAAAACTATGAACTCTTTTGCTGAGTTAGTTTTTCTTTGTTTTGTGAGCTGAATCAGATTATGCAGGGAGAAAAGTACCTGACTTCATTCATGGAGTAGTGCGGAGTAGGAAATGAGGAGGTGGGAAAATCCATAAATTCATATTCTTTTATCTCCAACCTGCTCACATCTAGTTCCTGTGGGGTGATCATCTCCTGTCACATTTGAATGTCTAATGTTTTGAGATAATAACTGAATGGGTTCTGGCAAGTAAGTGCTCAGTACCGCTGTCATTTATGTGGGCCCATCTCAAATCCACCTGTTTGCTGTTGAACACCTCACAAAAAGTCCCAGACACTGGCAGAGAGGTGCAGGACTGACCTTTCCTCTTTTTTTTCCCCCTGGAAAATACTTTCTTTTGGCAGGGGTAGGATGCTTTGGTACAGCAGGTGAGAGTTTATAAAGTGCATGTAAATAGAGATCATTGTGCTTAAGGGTCATCAAACTGTTTCTTCTCACCACCTAATAAAAAAACAAAAACAAATCTGAGGTTTTTGAGAAACCCTTTAACATCCTCCTTTTTGGAAAGAGAATTTAAGATCAGACTTAAATATTTGCTTTAAAAACATCTTGAAGTAAATTAAATAACTTCTTTCCCAGGCCAGGATTCTGTTTTGTTTCAGCCTGGCGCAAGTTTGTTGGCCAAATTATATATGCCAAGGAAAGATCCAAGGGCTTTAAAACTTGCAAACCCCTGTCTGTAATGGTGCAAGTGGGCAATGCTCTTTAAAGTGTGTGCGGGGGAGGGAAATGCCAGGAAAATCCCCCTCACAAGCCAGGACTGCATTTGGGGAGCCCAGATGAAAGCTCTGATGCGGGTCATGTGACAGGTGTCACTTCAGTAATGATATTGGGGCAGAGATAAAAGTCCTCGCCGGCTGGTCATGTGACATCGCTTCATTACTGGCACAGCAGGTGGTCGGAGAGACTCAATGCCTTTATTTTTTATTATTTTAAATTTTTTTTTATTCTGTGATAATGAGAAAATGTTTAAACTTCCATCCCTGTGTTTAAACACTTCTTCATGCTGACAGCAGCAGGAGATCCCTTGATCAGCTGTCAGATGGGAAAGTGCAATTTTTCTGGAAAGTAAACAGCGTGTTTGCCAGTTGGAAATCATTTTCTGTTTGTTGGGACTGCTAGTCGGGGTGTGATGGAGCCATGTCACAGCATCTGACAACTCGGGAGTGGGGAATAGAAAACAGGCTGAGAAATGGGGTTTAGACTCTGCCTCTGATAACAGGAGCTTGAGATTTTTGACACTTCGTCGTTGTTACTGTGTGGAAAAAACCCACAACTTACGGGCTGCTGTGAAACTTTTAAAGCAGCAGCTCAGTGTCAGTGTGGATGTGTGGGACCTCCTAAAAGAAGCTCCTGCATTTAAAAAGAAACTTTTCTAGGAGAAAAGCAAAAAGGACACAAAGGAACTGAGTAGGTGTGGAGATGTGTGGGGGTGAAGGTGGTCAGATGTCATTCCTGACTTGCAAGAGGAAACAAAAAACGTCTTCTTATTAGAAAACTTTACATGGTTTTGAGGTCACATAGGCTTGGGTAACCCACTGTGAGTTTCAGGTAAGAAAAGGAAGGCAAATGTGGTCACAGGGTCATGCAAGAGAGCTCAACCCCACCCTGAGCCTAGCTGAAATCAGAGGTGTTACAGTCTCCTTTGGGAGTACCCTGGAACCCAACTAAGTTAACTTTAAATGCTAATCACATTTTTTAAAATTTTCCTGTTAGGCATGTACCTTCTCAAAGTCAATTCTTGTTGAGAAAAAGGAGATACAGATACTATATACATAATTCTAATTAAAATTAGAGTTTGAATGTGCATATGCAGAGCCATACACAACATTTTTCCTAGGCAGACATAGAGAACATCTTACATGCAGAATCAACAAATCAATCTGATTTCAACACTGGGTATGGTAATTACTCAGAGCATGGCTCAAATCACGTAAAAAATATTCACAGCAATTATGTTACATGAAATCCTTGGTATCCTCCCAACAAATGCTTTCCTCTGCTGGCTGCACCGCAGCGTTCTGCCTCTTCCTAAAGATCCCCAATAAAAACTTCCTGCCTGTTACACCTCATGAAGTCCTGGTTCATTAAATGTGAAGTTTCGAGGCCGGTAGCTCACCCGCACCCCAGAAGCCCTGGAGCCGGTGTGTTGCCTTCAGCACCCGCCTGCGGCTCTGCTGAGGCCGGTGCGGCTGGGGGCGGCTGCCCGGCTGCAATCAGGGGCTGGGCCCGACCAGCAGCAAAAAGCATCCCAAGCGAAAAGATCAGATCAGAATCTGGCCCGTTGTTAGCAGTCATTAAAAAACATTGCACTTTTAATAGGAGCTTATTCAATTAGCAGACTAACAGGCTCCATCAGATAAGCTGGGGATTTCCCTGGGAATCTGAGTCACATACGCTGAAGCTGCTCTGCACTGTGTGGTTAACCCTCTCCATGCAGAACGAGCATGAAGAGGCCAAATCCCAGGAAAGGGCTTATTTTTGGGTTTTTAAGGGAGAAGAAGAATCCCTCCACTGCGCCTCGAAGGCCCCAGAGGTGCCAGTGCCGAGTGAGTCACACACGCTGGAAGGACCCAGGAGGATCATGGCACCAAACTCACTGCTGCAGACAGGAGACTCCCTGATCTCCGATAAACACGCTGACATTTGGCAGCCTGACAGCTTCACAGTCCCATAAGAGGCCTCCTAATTAGAGCCTGGGTGAGAAATAATCCACAACTTGAAGTTTGTCTCTAGCTTCCTTGCTGTACTTTTTTTCTCCTCCCTTTTTGTGCCTTTTTTCCCTTTTCAGTGTTTTCTCTCACACATTCTCAATACATCCCCTCCCTGCAGGCGGAAGCTGTTTGAAACACCAAGCAGGATAAAAGGTCACTTTTGCCTGTCCTCTCAGCTCAGAACAGCTCCCAGCAAAAGCACCTCTCTTACATTCCAGCATTGCCCTTGAAGGAGACGGGGAGATAAGGCAGGGGAAAGGACAGTACATGGTGAAGTTTATAATGAGGCAAAGTAAAACCCGTCTGGAAGAAAACCAAGCCAGTCCCATTCATTCCTAGTCAAACAAGTAGAGCAAATCTAGTGCTCCTGGCAGCAGGAAAATAGGGACTCTAGGGCTCTGGGTCTGGATCCAGCCCTGAACTTTGCTTTCCTCTTCAGCAGGTGCCCCAAACAGAAAGTCATGGCATCCTGAGCCTTTCAGCTGGAGCCAGGATCTGAATTTAGCATTGCCTTCAAAATATACAGTACCACGATGCTGCTGTATCATACTAAGATATTCAACCAGCTGGTCATACAATGAAATATATATTTTTAGAGATATGTCCTGTTACACAGCCTGACCTTTTAAAGGTAAATCATATTCTGCTCATTTACCACATCACATGTATGTTCTCTGAATAGTTCCAGAATAGATCTTTAAATGCAATAACCTATGAAATTGAGATTATATCAATATTGGCTAAGACAAGTATGACTCTTTTACCATATTTATCTCCTAGAGGATTATTTGCTGACAGTGGGATTGACTGTTCTCTTTTCAATATTCCAAAGTCTTTTCCAGGATAGTGAGACAATGTAGCAAGGCTGTTAAAATACAAGTCATTGTATACACTGCAACAGCTTGGATACAGATACAAACATCAGAATTCACTTTTTATTAGAGGGTTACTCTCCCACACTGTCCTCCTCAGTTAATGCCATATTCCCTGGATAGCCACCAGAAACAGGCAGAAACTTGGGATTCTCCATTCTTGGATATACATTACATCAGACAGCTCTGTATGTTACCAGTCAGCAGGATTCCAGATGATGACATGGGAAAAATACCTACAGATAGCTGATCATTAGCTCTCTCCAGAGCAAAGAGATTTCATTCAAAATATGCAGTTGAAGCTATTTCCAGGACAAACATATTTAATGCTGAGATACACTGGAAGATCTCCATCTAACATCACTGGAGTTCAAAATGAGTCTTACCCAGAGGACTGTGGGTCCTTGGGGAGTACCTTTCCTTGAAGTTTCACTTTGGGGGCTTGATTATGACTGCTGATGCCCAAGTGCTTCATGTGTTGCAGATGTCCTGTATGGTGCAGCTGTGAGAAGAGAACTGTGGTCCTACACCTCTGTTCTGGGGAGAACCACCCTGCACTAGGACCAAAAGGGACCATATCACCATCCACCTGTAATGTCTGTACTGCTGCAGTCCTGAGCTTGAGAAAATTGTTTATCAAAATGGTATTTCCAACAAACAGATGTTTGTGAAGTAAGCAGAGATACCTCCCGATGATCTAATATTAATAAATTCTCTGAATAGATTGTAGCTGTGTGTTTTATACCATCCCTCCCTATAAACTGAAGGACAGATTACTACACACTATTTATAGATCCCAGCCCACCCACTTGCTTGGAACACACCTGAAGCTGTGGGAGATGTACCTGCATTCACAGCCAAACATCATCTCCGGGGTCCATATAGCATCTTGGCAAAATTCTGCCTTTCAGCATAGAAACCATGGAAAACATTAGATGTTGTACTGAACCTAAAATATCTGGCTCCATTCCTGCCCTGATATTTTTTGCATGACAAATGGGTATAGACACAAAGAAGGAAGAGAGCGTAGAAAAGGGGAAAGCTCTCCAGGAGGACTGAGTGGGGAGATGAGGCAGAGCTGTCCCTGTGTGACTTGTTCCTTGGGTACCTGTGTTTCCTTGTGGCTGCAAAGGAGGCATAGAGGTCAAAAGAACAGCACTGTACACACACATGCCTGTTTGATATGAATCATTTTAAAATTCAGGAGAATCAGATGCCAAGAGCAGGTGTAGTTGCACAGGAGAAAAGAAAAACTGTGATTCTTTCCAATTAAACTTCATATTTCCTGGGTTTAGAATTTCAGTCACTTAAATGTATTTTAGACTAAGTCTTAGAAATAGAAGTTGGCAGCCTGGAGGAATTAATTTTTTTATTATTTTATTTTAAGAGATTAACTCAAGTTGATAGATTTAGAGCATTTTTTAAGTTTGTTGGTTTCAGATGTTTAAAAAGAAATTTAAAATAAACAAACAAATTCCAGTAGAAAATTTGGCAAGGGCTGAATCCTTTGGGCAAAATTTTCCCAGGAGAAACATAGATCTCTGATAAGCAACAGAGGAGATGCTGTATTTCACAGCTGCAATGCAGATCTGAGGCCTCTCTCGAGACTCCCACATGCTAAACAGGGATTTCTTTAGTTTAAATGCCAGATCCACTTTGGTCCCAGTGAAACTCCAGAGGGGCACTATCTAGAAAAACGGGGCATGTTTAATCCACTTTATCATTAATGCAAAGAATAGTCTCAATATTTGTGAAAATCAAAACCGTATGTTATGAAAGGTCCTTCATATCTTGAGTGGATTGAGCTCTACTTGCCAGCCTTGGTTGGGCACCTGGGCCACAGTTTGTATGTTTGCAATGTCTCTATGACAGGGGGCTGTAATGAAGCAAACATGAGCTAGACTGATGGCCTGACTGGGCACTTCCCTGAAGGATGTGCTGGAAAATTTACTTTGGTGACTAAGGCTGGAAGTACCACAGGTGCCAGAGGAAAATAACAGCTCTTAGCAATGCAGTCTCACTTTGGCTTCACCCTTCTCATCAGTAATGGTTGTTGCATTTTCTTTGCAGAATTTTCTCTGCTAATTAAACCTGGGCCATTTGACATTTTGGCTGGATTTAAAACAAAAAGGCTGAAAAAATTTGTCTCTGAGCAGGGCTCTTGGGTTTATCACCATGTGACAGTACTGCCAAGGTCAGCTATCCCCATGATGATGTCTGAGAAGAATTCTTGGGAGCTAAACACAATGCTGTTGCACAGGTCACCATGCTGATGCTGGTGAGCTGAGGACTGAGCTGCAGGACCTGCATCCTGCAGTTGGTGAAAAGCCCAAGATAAACCACACCATGCTTCAATGGGTAAATGCTGAAGGCCTCTCATGTGATTAGATGTCTGCTTTATACAAAACCCTCTCAGAAGCCATTCAGTTAGACACAGACCTAGAAGATTCAATGATATTGAAAGAAGACAGTCTGCAAGAGACCTGGCAGCAGGGATGCTGACCATTCATTGCAGATCCTGTGCAAAAAGAGATGAAAGACAACTGGAGATAGCTGTGAGCCCCAAGCTTGGGACCATGTTTGAAGCTCCTACAAGCAGAATGATGAGGCTGTCTTGGGGGCTCAGTGAGAAGGCAGCCTGAGAATGTGTTTGAAGATGGCAGAGAGAAACCCAGGAAAGCAGCTGCCCTGCTGGCAGAGGAGGAACCTTTATCATTTGGACATGACCGATGAAGGCAGACAGGTTGCTAGCCATCTCCATGTCTTCAGGGAGCTGCCTGTATATGTCCAGGCTGCATCACAGTCTCTGCCAGGGCAGGTTTGCCTGACTTAATACACATGAGGAAAAAATGGCAGGCCTGGAGGTAAGCAGTGTGTGAGCAGTGAGGGTCGGACACTTCACATCAGACAGCGCCTGAGGCAACTGCAGAGAAGAGGACCTTGAAGGGGCTGCCCTGGGGCCGTGGCCTGGGGGGAAACAGCCCCTGAATTTGACCCCATCTTTTTCCGCCCTTTCATAGCAGGCACTGCTATGACACGTTCCCTTCCCTTCGGTTTGCACAAGTGAGGGAGGAAGAACATAGCCTCATCTTACAGATTTCCACCCACCTCCCCTGGGGCTCCAGATAAAGTTTTGGAGGGAAGTGGAGCAGAGAAACTTCCCTCATCGCGAGTGTCTCTGGGCAGTGCTCACTTTTGCAAAGGGGTACAGAACTTCTGGAAAGCTGTACATCTTTCAGAAGGAAAAGCTGTATTATCCCCTTCAGTTGAACATTCTGCTTCCTTTGGACAGATCATCCAGCTCACACTGAAAGGCAGCCTTGGGCAGCTTTTTAACCCACCCAGCATGATCACCACTTTTACCAAGCCTCCAAAGCACTTTCAAGGGTCGGAAGATACCTTCCATTGCTAGTATGATTAATGAGATTAGGAGCAAGCTGTTTCTTCTAAACAATGGTGCCGTCTCGTTCTAACCCATTTAGATTATAATCTGCTCTTCCAGATAGTAATACTTTCATATTAATGTAGATCCTTTTATCCCTGTAGCTTAGCACTGGGTTCTGATTTATTAAATAGCTGGCTCCCTCTGGACTAGAGGAGCAGGATGCTGCGTTGTGATGAGCTTAATAACTCACTGCTCCCTATTAGTAAATCACAGACTAGCGCTTCAAATTTGCGGAGAGAATTGGGTTGACTTTCCCTTAGTCCTTGAAGCATCTTAGTCCTGTTGTGCAAAACTACCTACTAACAACGTTTCTTAAATGAGCCAAGTGCTCTCATATGGGTTCAGCCCACTCGACTGAACTTTTAACAGCAATTTGGGGAGCAAGGGCAAGAGCAGAGTTAACAGATTTCACTGGCTTTTCCCATCAAATGGTGCCAGGGCGCTTTCCTGGAGGCACCAGCAACGTAACATCCAGCAGAATTAGTGTATTTATTATTTTAGAAGAGCTCATGTTTTTTTAATATCTCCAGGTTTGAAGCAAAGGTTGAAAGTAAGGGCAGCCTATTTGCATTGTGAATAAAGTTATCTGCCTCCTCCACCCCTACCCCTGCATCCCCGACTGGAATGTGCAGAAATAAATGCCTTCTAATGATCCCTGGGGGGCTGAAGCTTTGATATGGATCTTGCCCGGGGTATAGTGGTTGGGAGAAGTTCTGCCAGACTGAAACCCACATGGCATGGGGGAGTAGGCAGTCTTCCTCTGAGTTCGAGAGAAAGGAAATTGGATTATCTTGCTAGCAGTTGGTGTTTTTCTGTCTGCAAGAACTTACAGATGAGAGGCCCCAGCTGGGAAGTTAAATTCAGCCCTCTGCAGACAGCAATGTGTGTTTTCCTCATCTAAATAAAAGAGATGATCCCATCCAAGTTCTGGAAACTTTTTTTCTTGCTTTGGCTGTGTGCAGGGCAGGTGGGTAGAGAAGCAAAACTGCAGGATTTGAATTTCAGTTTGGTGGCTGCTGAAAATGTTGAGTATGTGTGGCCATGTGTTTGTAAACACAGATTACTCTTTGGATGTGACATCTGGCTTTCAAGGAGCTCCCACAGTAGGCAGAATCACAGGAGTACACACTTCAGTTCCCTCAGACAAATCTATTGTAGGACACTATTTTGCAGTTTACAGCACACTGAATAAGCTAAAAAAAAACCCCAAATGCAGCTGAAGCCCCTTAATAGAGAAAACCTGTTTAAATGGGCTGCTTTCTGGGAACAAATTGTTGAATAAAAAGAACACCCTGGCAATGGGAAAGTTTTCTGCGTTGCCAAGAGGTTCCACAAAAAGCCTATTTTATAGCATTAACCCATTCCCTATAGAAGCCAGAGCATACTGCAGAGGATCACATGCTGCCTGGGAAGCAGCAGCACAGAGAGATGAAATACAGCAGCCAGAAAGGGCTCACAGCCTTGTGCTTCCTCCCTGGGCAGCAGCTGGGGTGGGGTGGTGCCATGGGGATTCCACCTATGACGCCAGACCAAGCAGCTCTTCCCCTGGGGTGTAGACACAACACCTTCCTAACAGAGGGCAATACCAGGAATGTTGAACAAGCTCCCAGGCACACAGCATGTGCCAGGGAAGGAGCAAAGGGAAATACCAGATTTTTTTCCTCCCAGAGAAGGACAAAGAAGAAAGGATTTTGCAAGAGAGTTATTATAGACAGAAAGCAACCAAGACATAAAGTGCTGTTGTTTTTCAGTATCAGGATGCCACACCAGTAAGTTTCATAAGGTTCTAGCATCCTTATGCACCAACTGCAAAGTCCCAGTAGCAGCATTTTGGGATGATTTGCACTGATTACTCGAGAATTTCTGAAGGGTTTTTGAGAGAGGCATTTTTTCCTCTTGCTCCTTCTGTACAAACTGCAGGTCAGCCCTGGCACCCAGGAGAGCACTCTGGGCAGGCTGTGGTTGCATTTTTGGAATCAGGGCTACTTACATCAGTTTAAGCAATCCTGCTCCTCTTCCACTCCCTGTTGCTTCCTTGCCCATAACTCTGCACCACCAGCTATGCCAGCATGCTGTCTGTGTAGCACATGGGGAATGAGACCAGAGAACTCATCCAGACAAAAAACAACTCTAGGAAAAAAATGTTTACTTTTCAGCTGGATTGGTTCCTGCCCTGGGTCACTGCACAGCAGGGAGACTCAGGGATGAGAGCAAGTGCTGAGGACAGGATCTGTAAGCTGTCAGTCAGTAAAGGTCCCCACCATCAGCCCCGCTTTCTACCCCCTCTATGTGGTGGATTAGACTTCATTTTCTGTGGGGCCTTTACTTGCACCCCAAGCTGAGTTTTCTAACAGTTGCAGAGATGTGATTCAACCTACAACAAGAGCTTGAGAGCGTTCTTATCTCACATAATAACCTTGGCGTGTTGGGCTACATCTCACTCTTTGGCTCGCTGCAAGGATCCCGAGGATCCCAAAAACTTAAAACATTTTGGGGGAGATTTGGACCCTATGGCCTTTAAATGTCCCTTCCAACACAAACTATTCTACAGTTCTACCTCCTGCAAATAGACTTGTCCATTTATGTGCCACCATCCAGCAGCACTGTGTGTAAATCCAGTCACAGGAACCATAGAGCTCTCTTATTAGGGTGCTATACAATCCATACATAGCTCTTTCCTTTTCAGCTTCTTTCTGGTCACAAGTATGCAGCAACTCTGCTCCCAGCTCTGGGATTAGTGACTTTTGGGCAGTGAGCATGAGGGTCTGCCTCATTCTCCACGGCAGGCAGAAAAACACCCATCAAACCTCGCGAGGCACTCTCTCACCAGGCTACACGAGGCTTGACTGCCTTGTATTGCAAGTGGGTACTTTTAGCACCAACTGCTTCAGTACCAAAAGGTGTCATGGAATTTTAATGGCCACAGATGGCCACAGCTTCTGTTTTATGTCTTATCTGAGCCCCCCCACCCTCAAAGCACCACCACAGCAGCACCATGTTCTCCTTGGGACAGGCTGGGGAGAGAGTGGACTCAGGTGGGTGAGAGCTGCCAGTTCAACACCTCTGCTGCCTGTGGCTCAGCCTGGATTATCCTTTCCTAATACAGAACATGTTGGCTGTATGCAAATATGATGGAGTCAGGCAACAGAAAACTGTAGGTGATTGTCAAATAAAACAGTTTTGATCCATCTCCTCAAAAACATTCCAAATCCATGTCCTTATGGTCTTTGAGGCACAAATTATCTGGAACACCTTCTTTTTGTACTGGAAGATTAGATTCCCACATTTTCCATAGGCAAAGGAAGCATGCCCAGATATAGTTCATAGCAAATGTGCAAATTCATTTTAAGTCATGGCCAGATGTTGGCAAGAAGAGACTGAAGAAAAGCTCATGCTATTTTCTCATTTAAGTATATAGGAAAATGGATCCTCCTATCCAGCTGTGAGCTTTTCCAGAATGCACCCCAGAGTGCAGCTGATGGATGTGCCTCCCACAGCCCATAGGGTTTGATGCTGTTCCAGGCATGCTTCATGGGGAGTATTCCATTCAAAATAATGATCAACTTGAATAGAGTAAGTACCAATCTATGCAAAACCCACTTTGTCTGCTGCCTGGGAAGAGATTACAGAGCACATTTGGCTATTGTGTGCATGCTTGTAAATTTTAAAAGTCCTGAGTGAGATCTCTGTATCTGGAGAGCATCAGAGGATCGTGAGAGCACTAAGGAAATGTGGAACCCAAATCTTTCTACTTCTTCCTCCCAAAGGAGTCCCAGACTGTATTCAGTAAAAGTCACCACAGCTTCAGTAACTCCTAATAAATCTTACACTAGCTTTAGATTTGGAGAACCCACACAGGAAAAACCTGCTCCCAAACTCTCATCTCCCATCTTGGTTACATTAATTTCTCCTTGCTGTCCTTCCCTGACATCCATAATGCTCCACCTCCAGTCCTGACAGATCAGTGTAGTGCAGATCTGACTCCCACAGCATTGCCACCGCATTGCTCCCAGTCCCTCCACTGTGGCACCCTTTTCATCACACCACGTAGCAGGGCCTTCAGGCTCCTCACAAACCCTGCTCTCTTCTGTTCTCCCAAGAGATCTTCTGCTCCACTGCCAGTGGGATGCAGCTATCCACTTTGCTCCTTCACTGCTAGTTGCTTATTTTCCTCGTTGGCCTTGGACTTCCAGCCACTGTCTTCTTGTTTCCAGCTGCAATACCTTGCCTCAGCACAGGCCTGCCTTGGAAGGTCTGCACAACACCACCTCAGTTACACCATTCCTGGACACCAGTATCCTTTGCAGCGACCATAACAACCTGCCTAAATTAGTCCCAGGCTTCTATACCTCACTCTTCTGGAGTTTTTCCTTAAAATAACTGGGACATTGGCTTTTGAGGTGCATCTCAGTTTTAAAGACCCTGAAGGCAGATGAGACAACAACCTACGTGTAGTTTAGGCCCACAATAGACTCCCTGAAGACACAGTAGGTTGGAAAAGTCCCCGCTGTGCTCTGAACATGCTGCCATCTGAGGTGCCAGTACAGATTCCCCACATGTGGTTGAGGTCTGCAGTCTGGGCCACAAAGTTTCCAGGCTTAGGCTGTGGTTTGATTATAAAATAAGTCTGACTCTGTGGTTCCCAGTACAGATCAAAAATGCCACAGCCATATGACATGAAACATGGATCTAGCACTCCACCAAGTTAAACACATTTAGAAAATTTAGACAAGTCAGTTTTTTCACAGCAAGGTGTTGGAGTAGACCAGCTCCTATGCCACCCTACTGTCCTGCCAAATCAGCTATAAACTGTCTACCACAAGTAGCTCAAAGCTGACATAACAGCATAAAGTTGCATAAATTCTGTGTTGTGTGCTTAGACTAGTTTGACAGAAATGCACTTCTGTGTATGGGATTGATCCAGGTTAAATGGGGACTGCTGGGTGATCTGTCAGTGCCCAGATCCACAGTGCTGGTAAAACTTCACCCTTCAGAGCATTGTGGGGTTATTTCTTGCAGGACAAGGCATGATTTTCAGATTTATTGCAGCTGCATAGTTAATCCTGCTGCAAAAGCTGATGCAAAGAGGTTTGTGTGGGCTGTAGGCAACTTTGAGATTCCAGTAAGGATGGCAGCTGTTAACACTGAGAAATCTCTTTCTGAGATGAAAGCTCTTTGCAGGCAGACTGGCTGCTCTAAGGCACATCACATACTGTGAGTGAAACGGTGCTGTCTGCCACAAGAATATTGGTAACCAGTCACAAACACAGGCAAAGGTGAGAGTAAATAAGCCCTGTGCCAGGAAACAAGCACAGGCAACAGAAGGGGATGCATTTTAAATATGGGAAGGTGAGTGGGATGGGGTGCCCGAAGCAAGGGATGCTGGGGTAGGATGGGGTAGCCAGAGGAAATGGGGCAGCCAGGCAGAATGGGCACTCAGCTAGGACGGGATACCCCGGAATATGGGGCTCCAGGGTAGGATTGAGCACTCAGGAGGTATGGGGCTGCGCAGAGGAGATGGGGTGCCCCTTCTCCATTCCCCTGCAGCCTGGGAGAGGGCGGTAGAGCTGCAGAGACAGCACTAATGTCTGCAGGGAAAGGAAGGGGTTAACTGGATTCGGATACCCCCCTCTCTGTTGAACTCACTGATTCATTTTCTCTGTTCCTATTTCTTTCTCTCACTTTCTTCTTCTCTCTCTTTCAGACTGATTAAAAACTCTTTGAGTTTGAAGGTTTTTGTGTCAAAACAGCTCAGATGCCAGCTGGGTGCCAAGCAGTGAATATTCATGGTATTTAAATGTGACAGTGCGGTGGGGGCTAAAGGACGGACTAGTTAGCTCTTTTTAGATGGAGATTAGCTGCCTCTTTGCTCCTAATCACCACTGTTGTTGAAATATTACAGCTTCTGTTACAACTATTAATGTCCTAAATGAAGAACAGGCTCCTCTGAATAACATCAAACACGAAATGGTCACTTCCAATTTTAGCACGTTTCTCTCCTCTTTGCTAATGTGTGTTTTCATTTCTGTCTGGGGACCTGTCTTGGTACCATACGGTTCAGCTTCAAACCCTGCAGGAGAGGAGCTAGCCTGGCCCGAGGGAGCTGCTAAAAACCAAAGGAGCATTCAGCTCTCAAGAGAGGTCAGCAGCTCGCCAGAGGCTGTTATTTAGCTCATGAGGATGGTGGCTGCTTGGAGTCGGGAATCGGTACCCAACTGCAGGTCAGTCCTACATGGACAAGCATTCAGAAGCTGTTACTCTGGGTGAAGCCCCTGTTCCCTGCACAGGATGGAGGAAAGTAAGTTATTTTCCTGCACCAAACAAGAGTCCAGGGAAATGTGAGTGGAGGCCCACCACTGGAGTGGTGTGCAGGAGGGCACAGTGCTGTTTTGCTGTCGGGGCTGGTGTTTGCCAGGGTCAAAATGAAAACCACAGCCCCAGGTTCCACCAGGAACATTATAAATGGTGAGGTAAGCCAACAGGCTCCTTTTTGAGATTTACTCTGATAAAACTCCCACTAAAGTCAGAGACTGGATAAAATCTGTGACAGGGTGGTTGGTGTGAGTTGGTCCTTTCATGGCAATATCTGGAGGGAAGCCTGATGGAAAATACTTTGCAGCAAAACCTGCCCAGATGTCCAGTGCGTGTTTGGCCATTTGGAACCTCTCCGCATTCATCCCCAAGAACTGCCTGCCGTTATCCGAGAGCATGCCTGGCAGTGTGACGAAGAGGAGGGAAAACCCATGTGTGGTCTTTAGACTCTGGCAAGAAATAGTGGAGCAGAACACCAGGCTATTGATTTCATGTTTGCTTTAAAAACAACCTAAGTGCATTCCTGGAGCAAGGCTGGTCTGGAAGCCTAAATAAAATAATATTCTTCAGCCTTGAAAACTGACACTAGACTTCAATGGGTGCTTTAAAGTCCTGCCCCAGACTAAGACCTGCACATTTCCTAAGCTCTTGTCTACACACAAAAATGGTGCTACTTTAACTAGATCAGTGTAGCTAAAGCAACACATCTCTCCTCTCTTCCATCCCTTTCTCTTCCATGCGTGAAAACTGTTTAAAAGCATCCTTATTTGGCAAAACCTTCCTTATTAGAGGGAAATATCTTTTTACTAGTACGAGACTTATTAGTGTCAGCACATCTAAGTAGGACTAGAGATAGCATTAGTGTTTTGGTAGCAAAAAATCACATCCATAAACAGCATGCTTAGTCTGTTTCAGAGGGGATACACAGGGTAAACCTATGGGAAAAGGCAAGCAGAGTAGGTCTAATGCATCTTCCTAATGACAAGACTTATGTCCTGCACTCCACAGAGTGCAAATGATCCCATCTGAGGTAGTCAGGGACTTCTTGGACTCTCACGAAGCTGTCATGGGTATCTGGTTAAAATGTGTGTTTATAACGTACAGGCAACACCACAGAACTCAGACCTTCCACAGCATAAGCAGATCAACAGAAACTGTATGTTAGCTAAGCTCACTAGAAAACAAACAAGAAATCCTCTAACAACCAAACAGAGGCCACAATGCATTCGCAGACACAGAAAAAAAGATTTGCACACTGGTCTGTCAGAAATGCTAATTTCCATAGATGGTATCAGAAATATGTGGACCTGACCCTTTGAAATTCTTTCCTCACAGGAAAATTGCATTGGCTAACACCGGGCTCCTGAAGAAAAAGAAAAAAACTCATATAGGATATAGTATATTCCCTTCTAGCAGAACATCAGGGCTATAGATTTCAACAAATTGCATTTGATATTCAAGACACTTTTGAGCAGTGCAGTTGCACAGGAAAACCAATACGATTTCTCATTGCTACCTTTGTAAAGGCAGACTGGTAACAATAAGAAGAATCATCATCATCAAACTTCTGTCTTGATGCTCTCAGGATTTTCCTGCATCAACCCTATTCCCACTCTGGCTGAACATCTTCACAAGTTTCTAAATGCTGTACTTAAAGCTTCACCAGTTCTGATATCCTCAGTAATAATATCAAAGCTTCAGGTGTCTTATCCATTGAAGTTAGGATGACCTGAACAGCATTAGATTTTCCCTTCAACAGTGGTTGTTTCATACTTTATAAATAAATCAGATGGTACTTAGTATATACTCCTGGAGGAAGAAAAAACTAAAGACAGATGGATGTGGCTCCCAACAGGCAGCAGTTTGAAAACATGGCACCAAATACATCAATAGTCCCAGTCTGTTCTTTGACATATTGGAGTGCCTCTTGTTTTCCTCAGATAATTTTCTTCAGAAGTGTTCAGCCCTGACAAATTCTGAACTCCAAAGTGTCGGAAATGGAAACATCCACAATGCAGCCACAACTGAGGCTGCGAAGTGGCATAGTAGTACAGTCAGAAATGCAAAAATCCCCCTAATGCACTAATGCTGGTGAAAATAAATGTGCAGGCATTGTTTGTCAGCAAAAAAGAAGGTAGTGGCAACCTGGCAAAGTTCTTCTGGAACAGCTCCTCTTTGCTGCAGGGTTGGAAGCCCCATGCTAAGAGGTTGGGCATCATCACAGAGCTGTGGGTGTCCAAAGCTCCCTGTTCCCAAGAGGAGCAGGCATGCTGAGAGCCGGTTAGCTAAACAGCGGCAGGACAGGAAAATAGGGGAGCAGTTCTCTAAGTCAAAAGCACACTTGTCAAACATCCATCACATTCCAGTACTTCCACTTGTTAGTCAGGAACCTGAAACAAAATAAGAACCTATGCCGTCAGAGCGTTCACTGTCAAATTCCTATCACCTTTCCTTTCTGACACCAGTGATCATGGAGAAAAAACATTGACTCTGATCAACTGTCTGACCCCTAGCAGCCCCACAGGAAAAAAGGACACAGAGCAGTAGGCACTACTTCTCTTGGTTGCAAGTGTCTGGAGGCATCCTCTTTCCTTCATAATTCTGTTGTTCTCTTAATCAAGGGTTTCTTATGCTGTTAATGAGCATTGATTTCTCAGCTACTGATTGTGAGCAAAATGACCTGAACATGCATGTCCACATCTTTCTTTCACTACAGCCATGTAATCTCATCTCCCCCCACTTTCTAGTTCACCCAAACCACACAGTTGCCTTCTTTGCATCTTTACAAGTCTCATACTCCCTCTCTCCCCTCCATCTGTCCTTCTTCAAGACTTCAACTGCTGACCCCATGCCCTGTTCAGTGCCTTCCCCTTCCTGCTCCCTAGCTCCCTTTGTGTCCTTTCAGAAATTCTGTCTTTATCATGCTGATCTCCTGTCTTCAGCAGAGTGCTACAAAGCCTTCCCCAGCTCCTCCAGGGGCACCACTCTTTGAAGCAATCCCTCCTCATCGCCAGTATCCCCCTTTATCCCATGCCTCTTTTGTGTTTGTTTCACCTGCCTGAATTGATAGGTGCAGACCAATGCCCAAATTTGATTTATTAAAAGACTAATAATGAGGATTTTTGTGCACGGCTGTACATTACAACAGACCTTCACAATTATGAAGTTGCCTCCACTGTCCCCACTGTCACAGGTCCCCACTGTCTCCTGGTGGTCTGGGTAGGCCAGCTAACAGAGCCTTTCCTGTCCTGTTTGGCTAGGAGGTAGATGTCTTTTCTTTCTACTCTGAAGATGGCTTCAGACTGGGTACTTGCCCTGCACACTCCAACTCCACCAGGCTGTTGGCTGAAGCAAAACCCAGTTTAGCTGGGAGAAGTCACACAGAGGTCCCTGAGCTCATGGTGCTCCTGCACTGAGCAAGCTGCAAATGAGCTCTGAGGAATAGCTCAAGATTCACCTCACCGAGTCCTATCTCTGAGACCATCTCCTTTCTTTTACAATTTCCAGGAGTAAAAAAAACACTTGGGTGACTGTTAACAGCTGCTGGACTACTTTAGTATTGGACTGATGCAAATTAAAGCAAGGACTGAGGGTACATGATACAGGAAAGCTTCCCATGAAAAAATCTGGAGGTAATCAATCTCCTCCTAAATGAAAGCTGACTGAGAATAGGTGGTAAAATACATCCTCCTCGCTCCTTTTCTCACAGCTCAAACATCCAATTGCCTGCATTCCTGCTAATCCTGGCGTTATGCCTTCTCCATGTGCGTCTCCAATGTCCCTGCTTCCAAGAATGTTGTTCCAAAGTGACCTACTGTTCAGGCACTCATTTTTAGAAGTATTTTCATGAGAAATCAGAGAACAGAGGCTCCAAAAATGAATGTTTACAATCATTCATCCCCCATCATATTTTCATTTTCTTGCCTTAAATCACTCCTGTTGGCTGTCTAGCACATGTCTTGGCACAACACAGACTGGGAAGGCCGAGGTGAACCCTCCCTCACTTGCAGCTTACCTGAGAGGCTGAAAGGACTTTTCCGCATCTGAGCACATAAGATCAGCACTTCTATCTCGTGCGTTCACCAGTACAAACAAGGGTATGCCTCACACCCAAAAGCCCACTTGTGTGTCTGTGGCAGAAGGCACAACAGTGACAGAGGTGACAGACTGCCCTGATAGCTGTTTGTTTGCTGACTTTGCTAATATCTGTCTGCTCTTCCCTGTGCATGGATGCTCAGGCCTGGCCCTTCCCACCCCTTCAATGTCCAGTTCCATCTTCATTTTCCAGTCTCTATTTTCATTTTCCTCTTGCTCTTACATTCTTTCTGTCAATCAGGACCTTGGTTATTTATAAACTTATTATTTCAATCTTTTAGCAGAGCTTATATCCTGTTATGGATATTTAATAAAATCACCTGCATTTTCAGGAGGGCCAGTTAACTTCTCAAGGCGCTGCCTACCTTCAGATCTGTCAAGCAACATCCAGCAAAAGCAGGAAACTGAGTACAGGGTCTGGATTCTTTTCACAAAACCAAGGGCTGGCTTTTCTCCAGGGAGTGTAATGTCTCCGCATGTCCCTTCTGCCACTTGGACCTACAGTCAGGCTCTGCAAGGAGGAGCTCTGAGTGAAGCAGCTCTGCTAGCAGAGGGCTAGTAATGGCATAGTCCCTTAAAGCAGACCCAGCTTCAGGATCTAAACCCTGGACAGGATTAATTACCCAGCAAGCAGCTTGTTAGAAGCTGTGTTGGCACACAGATAAGGGGAACTGTAATGGAATCAGCCAATTAACCAGCCGATGGTGTTGAACTAAATGTGACCCCATCGTTAATTGTGGTTGTTTCTCAGCAGTTTCTCATCACACTGGGTGCTCAGGAGAGGGGAGAGAAAGACGGCTTATCCAGGTGCTTAATTTATTTCTGCTCACAAACAGGAATCATGGGATATAAACTTCATGACAATTACATGGCAGAGCTTTAAATCTTATTACATCTACTCTTCCTGAAAGAGAGGGGAGATGAAAGTCTTGGAAAAGCAGAAAAGAAGGACTCCTCACACTTTTCAGCAGGGTAAACAGCTGTCCAGTATAATGAAGCCTTCTTAAAGTAGTTTACCTGAAGGTAAATTTTCTGTGTGAGTGGTGTGTGAGAGGAATTCCTCTCACTCTATCTTCCACATGGCCTGTGGCCCATCTGCACCGTGCGGAACAGAGCCGGTGCTCTCAAAGAAAGCTGACATGAAAAGCTCAGGATGGCCTCGAGCTACAGCTGTGGCTCGGGCTCCAGACTTCCCCTCAGTTCAGAGGTGTTTGAATCTCAGCCCCTTGCAGAGCTTTTGAGCCAGATGGAAGATCCAGGAATGAGTTTCCTTAAAGTTCAAGAGGGTTCAAGAGGTTTTGCTTTAAATCCATCTCTAGGGATGACCTAAAGCACTCAGTGATGCAGAACAAAGGTCTATCTTCTTGTGGCTGCTTCCCTAAAGGAAATGCTTGGACAATTCTTTGTTAGGAATTAATCTCACATGCTCCTGAACAGCTAACTCTTCCCTGGAGTAGGACTGTATTGAAAGAGTGTCAGTCACAAGAACTAGTACATTAAATGCTAAGTGTGGCTTTGCTTCCTGGAGGATGTGGAGTCGGCACTGATCTAGCCACAGCTAGACCCCTAACACAGCGTCTGCCATATCTGCCTTGGGCTTAAAGTCTGTCTTCTTCTGCATCCTGTCAGGCAGTAGCCAATGTGGCATCTTAGGGAAAAACACGGAAGAGGAACAGGATGGAAATTCCACCAATTTCTTGCTATCTAGAGCAAAGAAACTCCTTCAGCTGGAGGTTGCATCTGCATCCCAGTTTAGCATTCCTATTTAAACTATTTTCATAACTTTTCCAAGCCCTTTGAACTAATTTCTAAACATGCCACTGACTTGTGTCCTGTGGTAACCAGTTCCAGGTTTGGCCATGCAATGATAAAAAAGCTGTTCTTTTCTCTTTCCTTTAAACTTTTTCATGATAACTTTGTTCCTTGTCCCCTAGCTTCCATGCTGTGATAAATAGTGAATGATTATTCCTTCTTCACATCTTCATGCGCATCATGACTTGACTGATCTCCAGTGTAGCCCCCTCAGCTGCCACTTTTTCAAGGTGAAGAGCTTGGTTACTGACCCTTCATAAGGGAGTAATTTCATACCTGTTGCCTCAATGTTTGTCCCTCCTGACCAACGGCTCTTCAAAATTTCATCCTGTGGCTGCTCCCAGCTTTGTCCCTGCCTCTCACTCCCAGCCAAAGCCCCCTGTCACTCTGCAGGGCTCCTGCCAGCACTGCCACACTTCTCATTTTACTACATCCTCTCTGGGGGACCAACTGCAGGCAGCATTCAAGGCACATATGTACCATGGATTTACACAGCAGTATAATGATGTTTTCTGTTTTGCTGCCAGTTCCTTTCCCGGCTGTTCCCTCCCCCCACCTCCAGTTTGACTGATGCTGCACAGTTTTCTTCCCCAGGATGGCTCCAGATCTCCCTTCTGGGTGGTAATAGCTAATACGTACTCATCCACTTATTGTTTTTCCCCACATTACTTCTACATACATCAACATGGAATTTCATCTGCCATCCTGTCACCCACTCACTCTGTATCCCGCAGCTCTTTGTTCATTACAGCTTATTACAGCAATCTCATGGAAAAACAAGCTCATTACGGTTGAGAAACTCATGCCTTATTCCACTGACTGAGGGGCTGCCTGTGTTGGAGGTAGTGCTGACTGCTTGAATTTCTTCCCAGCTATTAACAGAGGGCCCAGTGTGCACTCCCATCCACTACCCAGAGGGGCAGGACTGATTGAGGCTCCTTCGTCAGCCAAAAGGGCAAAGGATCACATGCACAACACACCATTATTTCCATACTGCTGGCAACTTTCTCCCTACAGACTGCTAATGGCAGTCGCTTACCCACATTCCCCTCCAATGCTACCCTTTCCCAGCACCACAGCTTCTCTATAAAGGGAGAGAGATCAGCTGAAGCAAGACCATTCACAGCACAACCCAAACCTGCACGTTAAGGATCCGCATGGAGAAAGGAGAAGGGAAGTGCTCTGGGCAAAGCTATCAATATTTATCATAACAGAGAGGTAAAAAATGGCAGGAAAATCCAAACCCTTACTGCAGCAGTTACTTGGACCCATTAAAATGGAAGAGATCAGGGCCAGGGATATTTTCTCCCACTGGGTGTGCCATGCAAAAGCACTTCCCTCACCTTTTTCCCAGAGAATTGTCTGTGGGGTAACCTGGGGAGGAGTGACCTCATATTACTGTCAGTTATGTTTTATAATTTTATGCCACTATTTCTGGTTATAGCCTGTTATAACCACCTAAACTATTCCCTTACCTTGTGGAACTCACACCTGGCAAGCACATGGACATATGTAATCTCATTTTTTCAGGCTCCTTATTATCTATGTTGCCTTTTTTTGTCATTTTCCTCACCAATCAGCCTCTCCAGTTCTACAGTAGTACATCTCAATGCCTCTCCCTGTATCCTCATGGATTTATCTATACCTTTCTACTGTGATACATCCCAGGACTGAAAGCAGAATATTTTGTTTGGGATGTCATCAGGCACTGAGAGGAAACAGTGCCTCTCTCAGCTGTGGTTTGATGCCTTTCCATACATAGATAAGAATCTCATTAGCTACTTTTTTTTCCTACCATAACACACTGTAGACTCACACGATTCAATTTGCTATCTACTATCACACTCACATCTCTTTTAGCAAAACAGCTTTTCAAGTCCCTCTTCCACTAAATCACCCTGGGCCAGCTGACCTAAATGGTGATTTGCACCAGTTAAAGATTTGGCCTTTTGTTTGGCATAAGCCTTTTTGAGGCTAACCATTCTTTATTCCAGGTCAAATCTCACTCCAGTTCTTGCTCCAACTGATAATCTTTGCAGTTTCTGGGGCATTTTTCTCCAAGAGAAGAGTTGTAACTCTCTACTCTGACATCACTTGTGCATTTCCACCCACAGAGCCCACGAGATGACTGAGTATCAAGCACCTCTAGAAACTTTCTCCCCTAGAATATTGCATTTCATTTCCATCTGTTTATACGCTGTCTGTACATGGTATACTGCCACTCAACAGTCCAGGTATGAGAATTGCTTTCCAGAATGACTGGAAATGTGTCGTTCAAACAAAGCCATACCTGACTTTCCACTTCTCTACTTCTGGTTTCAGTAGTGGCTATGCCAGTGTGGAGGCAGATCCCATGAGTGTCACAGCAAGGTCTGTTAAGATCTGCTCCACAGCCCATGTCCACCTTTGTCACAAGCTTTCCAGATTCCGGGTTTCATCCCGTCCTGTACAACAGGGCTAGTCCTACAAAGCCCTTCCCGAACTAGCTCTACAGTGCGCATGCCTTATTGCCAGATGCCCAAAATATTGCACAAGAGTTGCCAGGATTCAGACCCAGATAACAAGATTATCTCAGCCTACATCTCCTTACCAGCAGTGGGAGGCTTCATGGAAGTGGGAGACTTGTCTCATTGTGTTGTTGACTGGCTCTTTGTTGCTATGGAACCCTGAGATTAGCTCAGTCGATTAGAGCATAGTGCTAATAACATCATGGTCAGTGTTTGATCCCCACATGGGCCATTCACTTAAGAGCGGGACTTGATGATCCTTGTGAGTCCCTTCCAGGCCAGAATATTCTGTGATTCTGTGAAAGGATGGGATGTTATGAGGGTCTTTTGCTTGCTCTTTGGAGGACTGGCATTCACCGATGAAGGGAAAAGTTTGGTAGAGCCTCCTAGCCACACAACACAATAATCAGATGGAGAGCTGGCTGCAGTATGAAAGAATAATGGGGAATGACAGAGGGAGCAAGTATCTAATCACCTTCTTACCATGCTTGCCCTGAGAAATAAAGAGAATCTTTCCCAGCCCAGTAGCCAAAGATGTGTTATCCCCTCTATATCAAAGAAACACCCCATCCTGTTCACACAAGCTCCAAAATTCCGTGTTCACAGTGCAAAACAGCTGCTGAAGATTTTATAAAGCATATTGGTTCTGGGACAGGCAGAGGAGTCAGAAGAATCAGCAACCTGTGGTGATGGCAGGGCAGGGCTGAGAGACCTGACAGGGTGCCTGTAGGCTCCTCCTCCTGAAAATGAAGCTTCGATGTACCCATGGTCATGGCTTTTGTGGCTCCTGGGGAGAATGTCACCTGGCTTTGCAATAAGAGACCTAAGGCAGGCAAAATTTATTTCTCCTGATCTACTCTTTGTATTTTCAGAGTGGCTATGTTTAAAAAGCAAGTAAAGAAATTGATACACGTGGATTTGAAATGCTAAGCCTGACTCTGTGAACAACTTAATCCAAAATAAGGCAGCACAAGTAGGGAAAAAGGTGCCTTTACACAGTCATATATTTCCCGATCTGTTCTTGAGCTGTCAGGAGCTTTCCTGGTCTTTGCTGAGAGTTAAGGCCAGCAGGAACTGATGGTGATCATTCTTGGCCTGCCAAAGTCCCCGTTAGCTCTTGTAAACTAAGCAGCATCCTAGCTGTACTTGCTGGTAACTTCCAGAGCAAATCAGCTGTATGGGCTTACCAAGGAATTCCAGAGATTCCTGTTTATATTCCTGTTTATCATTTAAATCACCTTAACAACAATTAGCACAGATTAGAGGTAGTGTGGGACAATAGATTTCCTCCATAGATTTCCTTTATCTTCTGCAAAAGGTCTGCTAGACTTTCACACCTCAGTCTACCTCTTTAGTCTGTTCTCAATATCCATACAAAGACAGTGCAGTGTTACTGCTGTTTACGGCAGCTGGGGAAGGCACTGCAGTCTGTGCCATGAAGTTGTTTCGCGATCCAGACTCCCACTTGGACTATGGCTCTGCAGGAAAGCAGACCCAGCTGGAGGGAGCCCAGTGCCAGTTCACTGTGAGGCATTATATACCTGAAACATCTGGGATGTCACTTGCCAGCTCAAATTTACAAATTTACTCAAAAAAAAAAAAGATAAAGAGGGAATTTTGTCCCTGTAGAGCTGATGCTGGATCAGGTACTACACTATTTCCCAAACCTCCTCCTCCTTCCCTGCAGCTAACAGAGGCCAGTACCATGTGCTATGCAATTTAACTACCTAGGCAGAAAATAATTTGGGCTCCCTCCTGATGCAGACGAAAGTCATGCAGCCTCAGGAGGCATTACCGAAGGTACAGCCATGCTCTTAAACTAAGCACCTGCATGCTGTGAAGCTGCACTGGGCAGCTTCTTCCCCATGCTCCCTAATGTCCCCAAGATGTGTGACTGCTTGGTAGCAATGAAGGGCTTCATCCCCTTCACGATCTGGCTCCTGCCCCCAGGGGCTTAGCAGAACATATTTTAAAAACCCTCTTGGGAGCTCACTCAAGCTCTCTGTTTACACAGCAGATTGGTGGCTTCTCGTTTGAAGTCAGGATTTAAGCTGTTCTTTCTAATTACAGAGAGACTCTGAAACCTGAGAGATCTCTGCTGGTGAAGACTAAGCACAGAGGAAAAAAAAAAACAAACCAGTTGCATAGGCAGAACAATACTACATCCAAACCCTAGAGTTTGCTATAAACAGAAGGCCCCTGCAGCAAAATAGGACATATGCTGTTATTCATCCCCTATAGTCTTTTCATCATGCTGTTTTCTGCTCTTCACCTCTGTTCCTTGCAAGTATCACCAGCACTCAAGGACATTTGTTCCACTTTGTCTACTACAGAGGATGAGGGATAGTAAAAATATCTGAATCCCAGTGACCTTCCCTAGACAGATGAATGAAAGCCAGGGTATTTCCATCCTCTCCAACCTGACAGCTGCCATGGGATATAACTACATTAACAGATTATACACTGAGATTCATTTGAACTGATCAGTCACTAATGTTTCCATTAGGAGAATAAAAGGGAATATATTACCACCCCATTTCAGAAAGGCAGTTAGTTTTTAAATGAATCTTTAGTAACTCTTGTGTTTCTAAGAGGCAGAAAGTGATGCCCCAGTGCCCCTGTTCCTGTGTGGGTGTTCCTTCACTCATCCTTAAAAGGAGGACAGGATGGAAGAAGATTTGGGGCAAGGTGGGACAGCAATGTTTGCTCCCTCCCTCAAGAGCCTCTTGTCTCTGAACAGTTCAAGGCTTCAGCCCTTCATCTGAAGATATCCTGAACCTGCCTGGAGCTTCCAGACACTGCTATCAGCTGTCTTGGGATGGGACACTACCTCAATTCCTTTGCTGTCACTAGCAAGTGTGATGTTTTGGCAGTTGACAGAGGAGGCAGGAGATGGAAGCAAGGTGAGAAAAGACTTTGGGAACTTTCCCAGCATGTCAGAAATAGTCCTCCAGCAGCACAAACCCACAGCTGATTGGTTCCCAGTTCAGTTTGGGAGTGTGAACCAAGTGGGGAATACATTAAATAGAAGGTAGAAAGTAACACGTTTGAAACAAGCTGAAACACACGGGTCTAATCACATTCTGAAAGCAAGTCCAGTCCTTTCCTCATCTGACTCTCAGTAGCAGAAGAGAACTGCTCTCTGTTGCCTGAGGGCAGTGCTTGTCCCCTTGGCTCACTTTGCACTGAAAGGCCAGCATTTCAGCAATCAGATTAAGAGCCTCAAACAACAGCTGTGTTTGTTCTCTGACTTAAAGGCAAAATAATTATAAATTATTGTTTTCCTGTAAATTAAAAGACTGTTTCCTCTCCTCCTGATTTCCAATTTGTTCCCTGAATAAATACATCACAGCATTAACTGCTTGGATCATACTGATCCGTGCAGGCTTCATAACACTTACAATCTCTTATCTGAAATGCTTTAAGGGAAGGGGGCCATAAATCCCATTGAAAGTGAATTCCTTCCAGTGTTATCCACTATTCAAATGGATATAGGCTCAATAATTGGACCTGATTAATTAAAAGCTGCAGGGCACCAGTGGGAGAGACTAATGTAGGTCTTCACTGAACACCCTCCCCCCAGATTTCTGCATTATTCTAAAAGATAAACCCCCCACTGCTCTGGCTTCATTTGCTCCAGACCTAGTGACACCAGAGTGGGATACCTGTGTCCTGCACTGTGCATGACATGTTCCTTTTGCCCTGCAGAACAAACACAGCAATCGCCACGCCACCATGCATGCACAACATTGTAGCATGGGCTCCTCTATTCAACTTAAGGGACTCATTGCAGGTATAGCAATGTGATACATTTTAAATACTACTCAGAGCATCTAACCAAAAATCATTACATTAGCAGCCAAAAAATTATGACTGGAACTTAGGTTCAGTGCCCCATCCCTATCACATGGTGGACACAATTGCAATACCATCTTCCTGCCCACTGGTATGGCCTGGGACACGTCCCTGCTGCAGAGAAAACACCACATAAGTGTAATGGTATTTATGTGGTTGAACCCAGGCGTGATGGTGAGAATTTGATGCAAATTTTCTGCCCCATGTTCCCAGTTTTAATGCCATTTGGATAACAAAAATATCAGTGAAACAGGAGTGTGCCAGAGACAACCTCTACAGGTAAGTATGATTTGATGGGAAGCAAATAAAAATTACCCCAGTTCTCATACTCAGTGTCTTATTTACTTCTATAATCACTTTCCTCTCTCTCCCTTGCACCCACTGGACCAAAACTCAGCCACATCTCCTATAAATGTTTGATGACTTGGCAACAACTGAGCTGAAGCCGAGCACTTCAGGAGTTAGTATTAGGAGCAGAAATCACCACTGTGAAATCTGACACAGTTTTCACACATATAGTAGGAACAGAAGAGCACAGGCAGAGAGGAGCTTTACCAAATCTGCAGTGTAAGTAATTCTTCTCCTGTTTCTAAGTTAAGATCACCAGCTTTCCAGCCTGAATATTAAGCATGGCGCAGCAGAACAGCTGTGGTGATGAATTTTTATTTCTTTGTTAACGGGGGATACAGACTCTGAAGGGAAAATAGTGAATAAGGGAGATCGGTGAGAGAGAGAGGGGAGAAAAAGCAGGTAGATGTTTCTGGTGCTGGGAAAACTGTTTATACTGAAGTTAATAGTGTGAATTTTATTTCAGAGGAGAAAAAGCAAAATTACACCCACCCTAATGCATACACACTTCGCCACAGCCACCCTCTCTATTGCAGAGTTTACCACGTGGAGGGAAACCCAGGGACTACGCCCAAGGTGGGGGACCCTGCTGTGGAGAGCAATCGCACTGTCAGTGCTGATGCTGGGCAGCTTCTCCATGGGCTCCTGTGTCTCACAACATAGTGCAGTAAGTTCTGCTGGGGTAAAAGGCTTATTTCTTTGCTTCTCTGCTCTCTTGTATACATACATGTATGTATATATAGTCTTTGCTCTTCAACTTCCAGAGACTTTTACTCTAAAATGCCCAGCAGAAGCAAGAGCCAGTTATTCTGATACACTTAAGCAGACAACAGCACTCAAAATGACCCTCAGCTCTTTGGGTTTCATTGAGGTTTTTAACTTTTTAACTATCTGTCACAGAAAATGATCCCCTTCATTAAAGTTAAAGCAAAGCCAGTTGTCAACACTTCTGTTAGAGTGGCACTTCTGTCCCATACCTGGCTAGCTTGACTTTAGCTCACTGATTGTTCCTGAGCGCAAGACCTGTGTTTTCTTCATCTGCATGTATTTCTGGTGTTCAACAGAATAAATCTTCTGCAGTGGCATTATGGTGAAATCCCCAAAGCTAACGATCTTCATGTTCCTGGGAACTGATGATTGAAATCTGCATTTTAGTAATGCCCTCTGCAACTTTTTCTTGTTTAAAAGCACATAAAGCCATTTTCTGTTTCTTTCTGCTGTCACACAGAGTGATCAGACACATGTGAAGAGGTCATCAAAATAGAGAATTTAGGTTCTTAATCCATGTGATATACTGGCTTGCAAATAAGGTGGATTAAGGAGTTCCTGGTCCTCTACCTCTTGCTGTTTCTTCCCAGGCTATGTTGCAGCTCCCTGCCTCCACAGTTGCGACAGAATAAAATAGTTCATAGGCCATGATGCAAATCGAGCACAGAATGGTCTAGGCAAAAAATAACCTTTTTTTATCCCCTTGAGTTATTTTTTCACAATGAAGTGTGTACTAGAAGATGAAAGTGTCTTTCTCCTTTGGGATAATACAGTTTTCCTTAGCTTGCCACAGTACCAAACTATAAAAAATTCCACAGATTTATTTGAAACTGCTCTTATGTCTAGAGAGTAGGAGGGACATGTAGGCCATCAGAAAATATGCAGTCAGTGAGAGCTTTCTTTGGGTAAGGACTCCAGAGCTAGATTCTCAGTGGCTGACTCCAACACCTGGTTCCACCCAAACCTGCTAAAAATGGAACAGTATTCCCTTAAAATGATATTAAAAATGCAATCCTTGGGACCCCAGTGGTGACGGTTGTCATTGTACAAACTTAAAACCAGAGAATGACTTGTCTGACTCCAGTGCCAGGCAGGTGTCCTGAAGTTTAGTACCAGGTGAGCTCCTATCAGGTGTGGTCTCACACAGATGGACATTTCACTAGCAGCCCCTGTGCCAGTTTCCCACTGACCAGGCACCCACTGACCTGTGCAACCCACTGACCAGGGCCAGTGTCCCCCTCCCAGGCACTTCAGAGGGGAGCCATGGGCTGCATGGGCAGACAGAGCTGTTCTTCCCTAAACAGTCACAGATGACGTGTGAGGAAGAGCATGGATTTGAGATGTGGTGAATAAACCGCAATTCGCTAGAGCACGAGCGAGGAGGGAAGTGGCTCAATAAAACACTAAAACAGTGTCTCCTGCAGCTTAGGGAAAGGCGAAGCCACATCAGAGCTGAAGCTGAAGGACAGAGAACTGTTGGTCCGATGTGAACCAAACACAAGCAGAGAAAGAGGGCTCCACTTCCCCTAGAGAAAGCCTAAGGGAAGAGAGTCTGTTGAGAATCGGGCTGGTTTCTAGAAGCATGCAGAACAGCATTAGAACAAGCTCTCTGTGCCTAGTAGTGTTCAGGAAACAAAAAATATAGTCAAATATATTCATTGTATCTGCACTGTTAAAGTTCATGGTCTGTACAGAGTGGGCAATCTGTTTTGACCACCCCTTAAATCCTACATGTCCTAAGAAATACAGCTCTTTAGCAGAAAAGTCTGGGGCCACTGACAGGAAAATAAAGAGGAATGCTGTTTTCTGAAAGTGATAATAAAAATTCAAGAGTTTTACAGGCACTGAATTTTGTCACAGTAAAAGCCAAGAAGCCCTGTAAAATGAAAATGAGTCGCATAGATGTGCACTGTGTGGCACTTGCTGAAATAAGGACTCCAGTTATTTGAGCGGGGGAAGGGAAGCCACAGTTACTCTATTTCCCTGCTGTGTTTGCTTAAAAAGTCCAGGGCATGTGATGAGTTGATCTTTTCCTATTAAATGACTCTGAATTTCCCTCTCCTCTAACACTGTAACCAGCCTTCTTGCAGGGGCAGTCCTTTTCCAGCTCAGCTTTGTTCTCCTGAGGTGAGCAGTGAAGGGTCCCTGATCTGCGGGAGGAATACAGAGCTGTACAGATGTTTTTGCAGCCATTACAGGGACAACAGGGCCCTGCCACTCGGCTTTCTGGCTCGTCAGCTTCAACTTGGTCTGTCATTTTCTACTGCCCAAAGACAGAGCACTGGGAGGAGAATGCATGGAAACTATACTGAGCCTTTTCTTGTGAAGCAAGGGAGCATATGGAACAGTTAATACAAGGAAGTGGAAGAGGATGAGTAATGCTGCTACGGAGGGAAATAGAGGGAGATGTGAAAACTGTGTACAAAGTGCTAAAAACCTCAGCAAGAAGCTCTGAAGCAGATATCAACCCATTTTACTCCAGAGCAACCCAAAGACAAGCCAGGTTGACACCAGGATACAAACATCTCTGTGTGCACCCAGGAAGGGCAGGTGAGCCCTTTCTAGCAGGTGTGTGATGCAGAAAATGAGGATGCTATGCTGCCATAAAGACAGAGAGGTGTCACGGGCATCAGGGCATGTGGTGCTTTCATCCCCAAGTACACCTTTCTAATTTTGTTGCAGACCTATAGTATACAAACACTTTAAGTGCAGCCAGGAAAGCTGCTCCCAATTTAGAAAGACCTCTGATTGTCTTCTCTGAAGAATACACTCAACTGAGGTCTCAGTAACCTGGCTTTAGCTTGGAACCATTAGGTTCACCTCCTCACAAATGCCAGAGGGGCTTTTCAGTGCAAGAAACATGAGTTCTTAAATTACCAAATGGAAAAACATTAGGAGCCTTGTTATGAGTTCCCATACAACAGCAGAAATCCGTCATACTCTTGTGATTCATCTGCAGACATCTGCAATCCTTTTGCTGTGACCCTGTGCAGGTACAAACAAGCTGTGCAGGAAGCAAGAAGTGCCCAAGTACAGAAGCTGTGCCACAACAAAGACTCCAGAACTGACCCTCCAGGGCCCCCTGTGACTAGGGCCAGCAGAGAGCTGGTGGGGTACAGAGACAGCACAGTGACTGGGCAAGGCTGGAGGATGCCAGAGAACAGGGAAGCTTTCAGAGCACACAGGAGAGAGAGGCTGAGGGAGGCAAGGCAAACCGTGAATTAAGGTCATACATCTTGAAGGCATTCTCCTGAAGCAGTTATCAATACAACTACTGAGGATAAATGAGATTTGAGCGTAATCTGCAACACTGAGGCAAGGCTAACCTAGCATCCTAGTTCTGCACACCAGGGGCATGTGGAGACTGATGGGATCAGCTCATGCAAAAACAACAGCTCACTATGTCTTTTCTTTTTAGGAGTGAGTTTTTCTGCCTCTCTGAAACTGTAGATAAATTCTCATCAGCAAGAACAGTATCAGGAATGAACACTGCAACATATTCAAGTCTCTGAATCTTATTGTGCTAAACATGACTCTGCCTCTTCAGCGTGTTGGTGGCTTAGCAGACTTGGCATAAACAATTGGCATTGGTGGGATGTCACAGTAGGGCATCTTGTTACTGCTCATCAAATATCAGTAGCTTCCACTGTGTGCCACAGGAACGGGCAGAAAAGTGTCTCATCTCATCCAGTTCTCATGTGTGATTGTATCAGCATTTTTCTGAGATGCAGTTAGTTGGGTTCTAGTAAAAAACTGTCACTCCACCTTTGAATAGATGATAGTAACATTTCACCTACCCCCAAAGAAAGAGACACTTGCTAGAGATTAAATCATAAACCCTGTCACCCTCTACTAGTTTTAAAGTGCATGAAGTAATAAACCCTGCATCTCTCTAGCAGTAAACAGCATGGCAATTAGCACAGAAAACTCTCCCTGAAATACTTCTTGTAAATTAAATGCCTGGGACCTTGCCTCAGTCTAAAAAGCATGACAGAAATAGACAAGAAGGACCAAAGCCTTTCCAGTGACTCTTTCCTAACCTCTCCACACAGCCCTTTTCCTACAGACATGGGAGCTGGAAGAAGAGCACTGAGTCCCTGCCATAGAAACCTTTTGCAGTGCTCTGTGCCCCAAGCAGAGGAGAAGCAGCCTCCTGCAAGCTACCGAGGGACCAAGACTGCTTTGATTTTGCTGAGGCAAATGTACTACCTCAGCAGCTCCCACACACGCTACAAGGGCTGCACTGATTTTCCATGAATCAGATAAATCAACACCACCAAGAGGCTTAGCCCATTGCTTCCCTCTGCCCCTGGTTCTGACAGCTCAGCACAGGCACAGCTCATTTTACTTCCCCTCACAGTGCATATGAGGTGCTAGATGGTATCTAGTTCCTATTTCCTCTGCTTTTCTTCTTTTTAGTGAGTTATCTTTTTCTGGCTTTTATTTTTTCTTTTATTTAAATCAGCCTGAACCCATGATAGGTTTCTTGCTTAACCTGAATGACCACTGGGTGTTTTTCCATGTTGCCTTGACATGAGCTACAGCATTTTGGTGGATCATTTCTTCTACTCTTATTATTTCCAAATCTCAGTACACTTGTCAGCTGCTGAACATACTCCACATGCTTAATGGCTTCAGAGTGAGACAGAAGATTCTAAATATGGGCTTAGAAGCCACCTGGAAAAAATGAGTAGCTATTTTACAAACAAGTCTGAGTGTCTGTAGGTCCATAGACTTCCTTCACACTAAAAATATGCAAAGAAATAAAAAGAATTAGCAGTTGTGACCGCATTTATGAAGCAAATTCCAGAAGGTGGAAACAGGCTTGCTGTGCTGAAGCACAGCATGCACCTTTTGAGGGCACTATATGTGATTTATAACATTTACCTTTAACATTGCAACAAATCTCAGCTCCTAAAATGTGTAGTACCTGAGAACCCCAAGTCCAGCAGCAAACAGCTGGACAGAAAGAGCAGAAAAGTCTTCCTACAGTGTATGTCATGCAAATGAAGCAATTGAGAAATTTGCAAACCAGAAAAATACATCAGCAGCATGGGGTGTTCTGCCAATGCCACTGTCACATGGCATCTTAAACTCTTTGCCTTCAGATACAGTACCTGTGGCCCAGGCCTGGGGTGCTGAGGGAGCTGAGAAAATAATCAGCAAGGCAAGGCTGGCTCCCAAACTTACCTCTGAGCAACTTTCAAGAAGGTAAGAATCAATTAGATGGATGGTGGGTGCTGTAGAGGTCTGCTGCAGACAGCAAAAGAGAAGGCTGCACGATGTAGTCTTAGTAGTAAAGTGCTCATCAGTTAAAATGGTTTTCCCTCTCTTTTCAACTGCTACTCCCTACTTTTATTCCTGCTCCTGTTGCCCAGCTCACCCTTTCACAAGTAGCCATAGCTAGCCCTTAGGCTACCTGCCAGCAGGCTATTCTCATTCACAAGGAGCTAAAGAGAAGGCACAAAGCCAGCCAGTCAGAGGCATATTAACCAAGCCTGACAGGCAGCAAGTCCCTTTCTGCTCCCCCTGAGTCCATTCAGGACATGGATTCTTGCTAGGCAGAGAAAGACCTTGGGTATTTCAAAACAGAAAAGGCATCTGTGCTTTCTTTTGTCTGGGGATTTAAGCACCAGTTACATGTTTGTCCCAAAAAATTTAGCCAACAAGAGCTTTAGTGAACAAAGAAACACAAGACAACCTGGACTGGAATTAGGGTGGAAGGAAAGCAGATCGGGTTTCCAAGGCAGTTATGTAGGAAGCCATCATTAGATGCTGCAAAATGCTCCCAGAGTTTCATGTTGGAGCTGAGCTCAATATAATCAATGCCAGCTGTTCCATTAGTTTCAATAAGATGCTTGTCAGGCCCTTTGAAAGCAAACCATAAATTGGCACCAGTTCTCCCTTCCTGAAAGCAGCCGATGCTCTTTTTCCCTTCTAACAACACAGGTTCTCATTTTCTGATGGATGTTGGGCTGATAGCAGTGTCCTGATGGTAACAGGTCTGTAGGAAAAACTAACAAGAGACAGAACAGGAAAACCTTGCTTTCCACGCTGATTACTCACAAGTGAGTTGGTGAGACTCAGGGTTTCCAGTTTGCCTGGTGCTCAGCTTTCAAGAAGATACAGTGGGTGCAATTCCCTCTGTCATGCTACAGCACTTACAGTAGCATCAATAGTATTGAAGATGACAGGGGTGGTATCAGCAAAGTAACCAACCAAAACGGGTTGGTTTTAAGCATCCTTTCCAGGACACTTAGGCTATCCTGTCTTTGTTACATGTCATGGAGCAGTCCTGGGTCTTGCTAAGTAAGGCAGGCTGACTGGATGGTGCAGAGCTCCCGAGCCCTATGCTCTGTTTAGTTTCCCTGCCAAGAGACACGCCTGGTAGCAGAATCTGGGTTTAAAATGATGTGTAGGCAATGTGACTGTTTGGGGCTGAGAGGCTGGAGCAGAACAGGATGGGTGCACCAAGTCAACCAGGATACAGAGAGGTAAAAGCAGCATTTTTTGCTTGAACTGCAGAAGCACAGGAACTCATACTCAGCCACACTCCGGTTCCCTTATGGCACACAGAGTTGAAAATGTAGCCAAATCTCCACTCCTGAAGGAGAAATGTTTAAGATGGTGCACAGCAGCCGTGGCTCTAATAGAGTGTTTGATGCTGGCAAGAGATGCTGTGGGGCTGAGGAGAAAGGATACCTGTGGTAGAAGAAATCACCTGAATCACCTCTGCAAAATCTAACCACTATGGACTTTGCAGAACAGGTTTCTGGACCTGGCTGTGATAAGGAGTGGTTTATAGAGTCATCCTGAGACTGTTAAATGACAGTAGGATTTAGCAAAATGCTACAAATAGAAGCTCTGCTTATGAAATCTCTCTTTCCAATTAGGACAATGTTGAGGTCCTTCCCCAGGGCATTCTCCCCGTGATTCTTGTAACTTTTGCGACTGCCTTTTCACAAAGACTTGGGGATTTAGGCACCTGCTCTATTACAGATGCCTTAATTCCTATGATTTTGGAAAAGCTCAACCACCATTGCAGTTCATACAGCACTGAAAAGCACAAATTATACAAACAACTTAGTGACAGATACAAATGATATTTGATGTTTTAGCCAGGAGGACTGGGCAGTCTTGGTTAGAAAGGCCCCTGAAGAAGACCCTCATGCCTATTTGCATCCATTCTGAACAGGTAAAAAGGCCTTCGAATTTAATGAAGGAGCCATTTCCTCTCAGAAGGCTCTGAGTCTTGCAGTTCATAACAATTGTTCACCCAACACCCGCCCGCTGATTTGGTCAGAAGGGTGCATGAAATAGATCAGCCTTCAGGCCAAGGCATTCAATAAGGTCAGAGAATTCAACAGGGATTTAATAATATAATTTAAAGCTAGTTTGCTTTTCAAAGCAGTTTTACCACTACTACTCCTAGTTTAGATGCCACTAACTCTTGTTTCTTAATCTCTTAACATAAGTAGGCCTTAAAATCCTTTGCCTAAAAAGCTTTGTGCTGGTCCTGGGCTCTTTGCTTCCACAGGGTGAATGTCTGCTGCTGAACCCCGTGCCAGGGAAGGAGAACTAAGAAGAGCAGGCTTAGCAGAGTGCCAAGTGTCACAGCCACAGAAGAAGCTGGTCACTGCTAGGCACGAAGCAAGTCAGATGTGAGCTGGCCGGGCCCAGCTGCTGTGCCAGCTGCTGAACAAACCCTCTTCACTTCCCTTTGCCGGCCTGCCTCCCACACGCTGTGCTGACAAGGGCTGCATTGCCACATCCAACACTTCATTCTGTGCTTTGAAAGCCCAGAGTAATTGAGTGACAAAGTCATTCTGCCTTGCATCTCAGCGAAGGGTTTTACTCTAAAGACCCTTTCATCTTCTGACCTTCTCCTCTCTGCCCTTCCTGAAGCCTGCCTAGCCCAAGGCCCAAAAGGGCACATGAAGGGGCAACTGAATCTTTCCAAAAGTACATCCTGTGCTCTCCCAGCCTGAGCTCTGCCAGTGCAGTTGGTACTTGGGGGAAGCATATGGCTGGGACCCATCAGCATATCCAGGCTTCCTGAGAAGAACCCACCCCCTCCACACATACAAAGCCATGCAAGAGCCGTCCTGTCCTGTTCACCGCACTCCCCATCAAAGCACAAACTCTTCTCATGCTCCATGAGGAGGTCTGGATTACAACCACTTCAACTGATGCTGTTCCCAAAGGCTAAAACTTTAGGATCTTACAAAAAACACTGCAAACACATGACCTAGCAAGGTGGCTACCCGTCACTGCTTCCAGGCTGGACAAAACATTAGACAAGCATAGAACAAAAAGTGGAAACGGGAAGGATAATTGTTCCAGGAAACACATAACTCAGGCTGCCCATACTGATGAGCATTACATGAGTCACTTGTCCAACTTCTTAGTTTTGATGAGACAATTTCTTAGCAGCATTAAGAGTAATAAAAGTTAAAAAGAATTAAAAATACAGAACCATTATGAAAAACTAGGGGAATCTAATATGGGCCTTAGGTACACAACCCCCTGAATTTAGTATTAATGCCAATCTTGCTAGAACACCAATCCCTCTTATACTGCTTTGCTTTCACAAACTTTATCATTCACATCACCTCCACAGAACTCTCCCTGCAGTCTTGCGATCTCTTTTGACATACGCTCACATGGAAGGGAGACAAAAAAGTAGGAGAATTTTACAACCATTGTGATTCCCAGTGATGGCTGCCCAAGTGTTTTTTCCTTAGAAGGCATGTGTTTTCTTTCCTAATCTGCCAAGTATCCTCTCCTTTCTCTCATGATCCTCTATTCTCAGCAGTTCAGAAGAGAACAGTCCTGAGGTTGAACACACCAAAAGTAGAAACAAGCAGTTTCTGAGATATCTCCCAGTTGGACTGCTACTGATTCACTTTGTGGTGTTTTCCCTCCACAACACACAGATAACCTCAGGAAGTTGTTTTTTGTTTGTTTGGGGTTTTATTTAAAGAACTAAAGATACCCTGTTAAAATTCTCTTACCAGTGTGTGAGATTCCTCTCTGCCCCCCTGAAACCTCCCATGTCTCTTAAACTGATGCTTTCTTTCTCCACCTTTACTCTAACCAGCCCAATCCACCCTGCAGATCATCTGTCTTCCAAGGTAGTTCCATCTGTTCTGCTACCTTTCCAGAGGAGGAGGGGGAACCTGCTGCCTGGGCAGAGCAGAGAAACACCACAAGAGTAAAGGATGAGTCTCCCCTGTGCCTGTGAACAGGTCAGTGCTTACAGCTCTTTCACAAGGGAGGAAGAAGTGGCTGGGGCCATGTTTCTTCCTATGCTCAGTACAGAAAGCAAGTACTCTTTTACTATTACAACCTGGGTCCCAAAAGGGAAGGCTGGACTAGCCCAGCCTCAGCTATTATACATGATTATGACACCACCATAAACTCCAGAAGTGGCTTTGTTTCATGGAAGACATTATAGATTTTACCTTTGCAAATCTCTATGAAGAAAAGCATGGGATAAATGTAAGTATAAATTGAAATATACCTTTATGTCTTATGCATCACCATATTAATTGCCTAATAGGTATGTGTGCATAATACACATTTAATATCATACAATCATAAATATTAGAGCTAGAGCCAACTAATGTATAGAAATTACTTTTCTTTTGCAGTGAAGCTAATTATTATCAGGTGAAATGCAAGGGCTCTTTTTACTAGCTTATAGCCTTCTGGAATGTGGATTTTAGTCTCAGAAGTGATGGCAGGATCTGTTCTGAGGGTATAAGGCTACTTTGCTCCTCATACTTTATTCTGTGTAAGCATCCAAAAGGAAACCATCTGGTCTGAAAGATGGCTATGCTATCAATTATCTGTGAGGACGTACTTTCAAGGGAAATTATAGCCTTTCAAGGTTTGGCTAGTTTGTTTAGACAACTTTACCAGTGGAGAATTTGCTTTTAGGTGCCTTGAAGTGTGTAAAATTTCAGGTCTGAATATTTGTGAAATAACGAAGTTTAAAAGGTCAAACAGGAAACTGAAAGGCAAGCTGGCTGTAGTCTGTAATATAAATGGTGTACATTGTTCTGCCAGAAATCACTAACTGGGAGGTATTCAAAGCCCTAGATAAGTATAGAGAGAATGCCACGGAGAAAGAAGTGTCCTCTGTTAGGTTCCTGATGTGCAGAAGCCCATAGGGCAGATGTGGAGACTAACAAAGGAAAAGTAGAAATAAGGATTCTGCTCCTATATGCACTGCTGGGAACTGCTCAAGGAGTTCAAGTGCTTGTACAGCCTCTGGGTGCAGTAGCCCTGAGACAGTCGTATCCAAAATATGGCCAGCGTTGGCTCTAACATCTGCAGTCACACTTGAATGATGACAGGGAAAAGAGTATTGCATCTTCAGTATTGACTGCTGATGTCTCATCTCTCCTATCCTCTTTTGAAGGACTGAGAGGCTGAGTGCCTCAGCACAAGCACAGCTGGCTCAGCTGGGCCAGGTAACAGAAAAACTGAAACTTTGAGATCAAGAGCCAACTTTGCATGTTCCCCAGGGTGCCATACCTGCCTGCTGGAAATTCCCCATTAATCTCAGTACACCACAGGTGAATATAGTGGTGACTGTCTGCATCTCTTCGTAGAATAAATAGGGCCTCTTGGCCTGAAGGTAGAAGGATTCCTGAGAAGTGTTCAGCTGAAATGAAATAACCAGTTCTTGAGATGTGCTTCTGATCCCTCACAACTTCTGCCAAGGTCAAGTCCACTTCTCAATTTGCATTTGGATCTCCCATATAATGTTTAACTGTCTGATTTTATATATCTATAAAACAATTTTGTGAAGGTAGTTGCCTGAACAGACAGCTGGGGCATTCTTTTCAAATACACAGAATAAATTTTTTCAAAGTTGTAATTCTGATCTCTTTATTGACTGTTTGGTTTGTGGGGTTTTTTTGTCATCATGCAGCACATTCTTCAAAACACTGACAGCCAAATGCTTCTATTGAAATAAACAACCTGATTTTCAGCAAATACCTGCATTCTCACACTCCACACATCTATGGCACTCCATGAAAACTGACACTACTGCCATCTTGTACACCACCAACTAGGATTAGTCAGCTGTAGCTCTGCTCCTCCAAAGAAGGGTGACAACAAAGAGTAAATATCAGTTTCAAGCACTTAATGGAGCCAGGAAATTATTAACTCCTTCTAATTAGTGATACATGTTTATACCTGCAGCTACTAGCTACAGCTGCTTCTCATTCTTGTGTCCTAGAAAACTGTATTGCTGCCATCACCTTGGAGCAGTCCTGAGCAGGTGAACTGCAGCTTGATAAACCCTCCTAAACTGCCTGTTATCTGCCAGGAGCTTTGGTTGAGACCTTGCTGCAGCAAATACACATCTCTGTGTACTAACATCAGCCATTCATTCCACCCAGATCTTGCAAGTACAAATTTCGGGTTCTGCCTGAAAATTTCTTCCTCTGAACACAGTCACTTACCTATCTCAGAATTATTCACAGAATATGGAAGTACATGTGATTTTAGGGCCCTGGACCAAAACCACTGCAGCCACCTAACTTAAGATGCTGATCTGACATGAATTTACTCTTCAAGCCTATATTGTTCCAAGACTTGTGGAGGTTTATCTTTGCGTGAGCAAGCTTTATGCTGGGTCAGGTACTTTTGGTTCATGCCACTCTGCCTTTACATGAATAAGGCATCATATCTCCAGAATAAATCAGGGAAATATAGATCTCCAGTTCAGCTAGGTGGCATGGCTTATTGGGATCAAATGTGTACTCTAACCTATGAAGTGACCAAACCACCAGCAGCAAAACCCACCATACTCCCACCCTCTGCCCTAGCAATGTCCTAAGATATTGTTTCCAAAGATTGAGACATGGTTATTTTCCATGCTCACCCAGAGCCTGTCCTGTGAGCTTTATTGCCATTCCACCACGGGTTTTGTGCCATTAAGTATTGCCACCAGCAACCATCAAACACAGGTCTCTTTGGGCTGATCAGCTTGAATGTGTCCCATCCTCTGCCTCAATTCTCCATTCATTAATGGTATACAGCATCTCTCACTCAAAGTCTTCAACCAGTACATCAGATCTGGAGTGTACAGCACCCAGCCCTGACCTTCACAGCATGATGAGATGTGGCATTCACAGCAGGCAGGAGCTACAGTACTTTACTCCTGGTCTGACACCAGTTCAGAAGATCACCTTGGGAAAGCCATGTCACCCCTCCTCACCCGAGTTTTCCCAGCTGTTAGATATGGATAATAATGTTCTTTGAAGTCTGTCCAAATCCTTTGATAAAGGACAAAGGTTTTAAAACATTATTCTTGACTGCACACTCTTCAGGACATGAATTGCATCCTTGGCATGGGAAATCCCCTAACACACCACAAGTGCTAACACTGCCCCAAAGAGAAAACAACAAACTTTGCACTGGCTTATCACTACAGGCACTGGAAAAATACATGCTGGTTGCTGATACACTCTTGGATTTTGGCAAGTCTATGTGTTATTTCTGAACACAATCGCAAATGGCTTTGAGTTCAAAGAATTGTTCAGCACTGCTCAGGGTTATCTAGGAGGCAAGTCAACCTCCGGCTCTATCACCCTGTGTCCTTGGGAATATTCCTCTGGTTTGATCTGAAGCTGAGTGAGTTGTGAACACATACAGCTGGGTTTCTGGGCATTCTCTAGTACTACACATGCTCCAGTCAGTGTATTTTACTCGCCAAGAGAATTTTAATTTTCTTGTTTAGAAGAATGAATTGTGGTAATGGGTGTCTACATTGGCTCTGAGCAATCTTTTTGTTTGTTTGTTTTCTTCCCTTTGCTTAAAGGCCATATAATATTTGTACTAAGCCGCAATGACCAAAGGAGCATACACAGCTCCAGCTCAGAACAGGGAGGGTCCTTCTTATGTCACTGCTGTCAACTTAGGACAAAAACTGCGATGAATAGGAAAAAATAAATAAATCTTTTGTTTTCAAAGCTAAATAGCCAAAAATGCAGCTAGAAAAGTTCCATAAAGGTTTAGCTTTCAGCAACACATAGTGGAAACAAAGCTCATTCCTCCTCTTGCTGTGCCCCCTGACCTCAGAGTTTTATATGTCACTGCCTAGAAGGCCTCTAGTCACGGCAGCCTCTGTGCATGGCTTTCCCAGGACTTTCAGGGTTTTCCTTGGGGGATGCTTGAGTGGGGGAAAAAAGGGTTTTAACACCAGCCTTCGATTTAAAATAGCAGGGGGAGTTTACTGATTAATATTCATGAGAAGGGAACAGTCTGCTTTTTGTTACCGCAGTCGTTTCCCATGCAAGGTGGGTTGAGAGGGAGGAATACATTAAGGAACATATCCTACTGTCACAAGTACCACCACCTTTAGAGATACAGAAAATCAGGAGTCTGAGCAATGCTCAGATGGTAAATATTTAACAGGGAAAGGACTTGCCTCCTCTTTCTGCCTGTATGTATTAAACTCATTCTTTCATTTTAACAAGGGAACTGTGTTTTCCTGCTCTCTCAACCCCCACCCCTGCCCCTCACTTAAATTCTGGGACTAAGTGGATAGTTCACAACATGCTATAAATCTCCTCCACCAGTAACCCAACTGAATGTATTTCCCTGTTTGGTTGTTTTCTAAAATCATTGCTAGTCCTCCTCTAGTGGGAGATGTTTATTCAATTCAGTGAGGCACAAAGAAGAGCAGGACTGGCTCCCTTGCACTTACACCAGAAAATTTCTGGGATAACCCAGCTGAAATCCGTGATTGTCACACCCATCTAAAACTGGCATGTGAAAAAAGCACAAATGAAGCTAAGTTTTTCAAATGCAGGTGTTGATTTGTGGTACTTCTGAGTTGTGGGCATTCAGCTCAAAACACTGCTTTCCATGTGCCAAAGCACAGAGCATGGTCCTCACCTTGATTTCCTCAGTTCTTCTGCTGTCAACCCCATGAGCATCTGGGTTCAGGGATCCCAGAACCAAGAATGATTTCGGAAAAGTTCAGTGAATGGTTCAAAGCCTCTTCTGTGAGGATGAGCAAAGACTTCTTAATTTCTGTGCAATCACGGGGAAAAATATATTGGCTCATTTGGCAAAGTCGGCTATTATTTAATAACTCCTTAGAGACAGGAGATTGTGGTACACCTCCAGTTCTAACATCAGAAGTGGATTTGTGCAGGAGCTGACAGACCTCTTTGACAACAAATTTGTATCTGCGCTCATGATGCTGTAACAGCAAGGTAGTAGCAAAGTAGCTGATCATTACCATTTGATATTCTCTCTTGCACTGAGTGAAACAAACTTGGCCTGGCACAGCCACACTTCAGCCGATGCAACCAGCACCAGGCTGAGCACCAGAGCAGCGTGCATGGGAGCTTCTGGGACCTTGCAGACAAGAATGAGCCCTGTGAGCTCATACACTTGAAAATGTTGGTACTGAGCTGATCATGAACAGACTACAGCAGTGCACAACTAAAACCGTGTCTGGATAACAAGACAGCATCTTCACCCTGACTGTAACCTTCTCTTCTTACCTCCACAGAACAAAAGAGCATTAGTGGATCAAAATGGCAATGCACGTGGCCTGTGTAGGGGCCCATCTCTCACAGAGGGCAGCAAGGGCCTCTCTCTGAGAGCCAGGTTAGCTCTGCCACCAGCTGCTGGCAGGGCCTGGGGTCAGGCTGGGGTTGGATGAACTGTGATCCCAGATCAACCTCACTGTTTTGACAGATGTCCTTAGAGGAAGTGCAGTTAAATGGATCAGTACAGCCAATTTCACCTGGGGGAGGGATGGGGTAATGAAGAAGGGAAGAGAGAAATGACCAATTTCACCATAACAGCTGTCCTTGTCCCAAAGGTCCTGTCCCAATGCAATATTCCTCTACTTCTTCAGCATCAAGCTAGAAACTTTTGCCAGTGGAAACATGTTGGCTTTGCGCTTTTGTGAAGATAAAACCATGAGATAGCTGGATAGCTGTACCAACAGAAGTAGCTTTGCTTGTACCCTGGGAACTGAAACATTTCACATTGGCAAAGGACATCTACTGTCAGGAGAAGCTTCATTTCCACTGCTTTGGTAGCAAAACTTTAGTAACGCAGATAAAGCAGATAATGCGGCCCGGAGTTTCTCACTGAAGCCAGAGAAGTGAGGTTAGAATTTGGTTTAAGGATGGCATGACGCATGAGAAGACATTGCATGGCGATGGGAATTTGATAACAGGTAAGAGGAGCCGTTATCACCAGTCAGCCAAGGCTAAGAAGAAAGGAACTTTCTGAACAGGGCTGGGGAAAAGAGGGTGTCCCTGACCTTGGCTGCAGTGCACTCGCAGCCCAAGCAGTCCACGCCTCACTGGAGCTCTTGCTTTGAAGAACTGCGCCTGACTTCAAGGTGATTGTGAATGCAGAGCATGACCCATTTTAAACAGGTAGGCCAAGAAAACCTCCATCTCTCTGCCTTTAGGGACCTGTTTCAGAATACAGAGGACTTACCTTGAAAATGTTTTTCATACTGTTTGATGTTGTGGAACAGTCAGTGGGAATACTGACAGCATTAGATGCCTGGGTGGCTTATTGATTTGTTCTAGTTTTGTTAAATTGGCTAAAGTACATTCAGAAGTCTCCATTCCCCACACACAAATACTTATTCTGAATGCTGCCTTGAGAGGAATAAATGGGGGAAAAAAAAGAAGGGAACTTGAAAAATTTATCTAAAGAAATCTGTGATGTGAAAATGGACTTCATAAAAAGTATATATTATTTATATCACTAGCACAGTCTTCTGGGTTCAATACCTCTAGCTACTTAAATTCTGCAAAAAGTTCAGTTGGTGTGTGCATGATATTTCTAATGACACATGCACACAAATGTGTGTGTCTGTGTTCAGAGGAAGAGACTCCTGAAGAGAATAGAATGATTCTACGACAGAAAGAAATTTTTCTTTTTTGTCAGCCAAGCAGCTAAAGGAAAGCTTAGACCATTGCCCTGTTTTTGTAAGAAAATTGAGAATTGCGTTCTTGGTAACCTATACCCATGAAGTAATGACAGACAAATTAAATGGCTGAGGTCACGCAAGACCAGTCCAGACATTTCCCCTTCCCCCAACAGTAAGATCAGAGCCCCAGGCAATTTCCAAGAAACTTTAAAAATTGAAGTTGGAGCTCTGAAAATGGCCAGTGCTCAGCAGCTGAGAGAAGGACCCCAGGATTTCACACGGGCAGGGTGTGAATGGCTCAGGTCTGGCTGAAGGAGCACAGAGGAAGAAGAGGCACAGCGCTGATGTTGTCACATCCTGAGTTCCCCTTCAATGCAGGTGGGACAAAGGTATCCTAAGTATCTCATTGGAACTAATTCCAGATTTATCCATTCCAGTGTGATCCAGAGAAAACTGTCAAAGGAATGACATCTGTCAAAACAGGTGGAAGACCTGAATTTGATCCATCTCTTTGCTTCTGTGCTGAAACAGAAATTAATTTCCATGTTAGTAGCCCAAACGCGACTTAACTGTTGTTATGGTGTCACTGAGAGATCAGGAGAGATTTGGGGGACTTTTTTTCCTCAAAAAATCCCTTCTAACCACCTCTGGTTTTTAAGCAAAACACCACAGATTTAATCTGTTAGAACGTCACTATTCTTCTCTCAAAAGTAGTGATGTTGAAACAGCTTATTTCCCTTCAGCAGATAATTTAAAGGCACAAATAGGTTAAAATTGATAATTCTTCCTGCTGTCTAATTCTGGATATATTTTAAGATGCATTTGTGTTTGAACAAGATCTTTTAAAAAGATCATTAATTGAAGCTGTCTGGCTCTGTCATCCTGCCCTCCCATTCTCCACCCAATGAATCAGTAAATTGTAACAAGAGAATCTGGCTAAACAAGTTCCTAATTCAAACGCCATCTTATGGACAAAGAAGTCTTTGAAAATAGTATCCGTCATCTGGCTCCTTGCGATGGAGCGGAAAGTTGTTTTTTTACTGTTCACGGAATTCATCTCTCCCTTCAGCGCCGTCAAATGTCGAGTGTGGTGCAGTATGTGAGAGCGGAGTTCAGGGAGAGGAGAGGGAAGGGGGACGCCTCTGTCAGAGGAGCCCAGGGCAAGCAATTTCCTGCCAATTAACACACAGCTAGTGATAATATTTCTCCCAAGAATAGAGTTTCAGATAAGAAGATATTTTATACTGGTTGATTCCAGGTTACTGATAGAGCTTCCTTTTCTATGGTCCAGTTGTCTTCTCGATAGAGTGATTGGCTTCAGTGCAAGCAGTACGGGGTCTCAGAGCGTGCACAAGCCAGGCTGGCTTTGATCACAGAAATGAGATGATTGGCAGAAGAGTCCCACTTCCCAACAGGAGGAGATCTCAACAGCAGCCTCTGAAGTTGAGCACACAACTTGTCATGGCTGTTTTTGTGCGGGTGTCACTAAGCTGTAGCTCTCCCTGCGAGCCCCGATTGCATTCATAGGCAGAGTTGCAAAGTTCACTGTGCAGCATTACAAAACTAAATTAATTCATCTGTGTAAAATGATTCAGAGCTAAGCACTGTCCTATCCATGATAATAAACTAACCCAACAAAATACTCCTGACTAGTAATCTATAAAACTGATTTCAAATGTGTAAAATAATGTTCTTATAAAGCAACCGACTCTTGGCAAGGTGGCAATTTTGCATTTTCTTTCTTTTCCTTTTAGGCTGCTGGAGTACCTGAGAGCAACAGAGCACAAGGAAATCAGAATAAAAGACATTTGTTCTAAGTATAAATGCACAGGGCATTTTGTGTGAGGAGACAAGACCCTTTTCCTTTACTCTCCTGCATCTTGTAGCTTCTTTGAGGAGGCTGGTGGGAAGAGGTTAAAGGTTACCTAGAGCTGCCAGTGAGAGTGAAAAATGGTGGATAGTGCCCCTGTTCTTGACTGTGAGTTTCTTTATTTCCTTTTGTCATGGCAATACCTTCCCAGGGAAAGCCTGAATGTTGCAAATTAGTGTTCCAACTTATCTTTCTAATTACCTCTTCAGGTGCAATACTAAACCAGCTGCTTGCATGAACAAAAGAAACTGCTCGGTAGCATCTGTGTATTGGTATCTGCCACAAACTTTTTTAAGCCTTATCAAGTATCTGGCTCATTATTAAAAACAGTAACAGAATTTTTCCCCTTTTTCTGGGGAAGTAAAGATCTTTCCCTGAAAACTTCAGCTTGATACAAATTATTCTAGGAAGAAATCTCAATTTGTACCAATATTTCTGAAAATGACACAATTTGGACAACATCTGATGAAATAAAATATGTGAGCTGAGTTTGAAGAAGCAAGAATTGGGTGCTGCTAAAAACGAGAGAGGCACGGGGCTGAGAAGGGTGAATTCTACCAGAATTTTGTGAACAAGAGCTGCAGCTTTTATTTCCCACCACATGCTTCTTGGGCACAAAGGAGAACTCCCTCTGATGGGAAGGGATGATGATTTTGGTGACCATGCATGAGAGAAGTCTCAGGAGAAATGTTCAATTCTTGTGCTTGTTCAGAACAGAAACATTGGAAACTTGAAAGAAATTCCTAGGAATGCTGTTGTCTGTCGTGCTCAGGCTGCCTCCAAGTACCCAAGTCTTCCTGGGTGTCCTAGGTTGCAATGTAAGATGTAACCAAAAGTATGCATTCTATTATCATCTTCACAAGCTGTTAAAGCAGGTGGGGCTGTGCTCATTATTCCCTATCATGACTCATCCTTGATAACTCCCTCCGGGAGCTATATCTGTTTATTGGGCTATCAAGGACCCACCGAATGACTCATAGAATTACATCACCCTATTGTGAGCTGCTCTGCCCAGGGGGAAGAACCAAGCATTCCCACATGGATATAATCTGGGGTTTGGAACAGCACAAGCAGCCTTACCTACTGGGTTCCCAGAGGGCAAGGGTTGCACAGCCACCACTGGACCTTCTGAGGAGAACCAGACCTTCCTACAGAATTGCTACTTCAAGAGAACCACTTCAAAGAGAATTGCAGCCATCACCTAACCGGACTGCTACCACCACCCTGCCCGGCAGGGTGTCAGGTCATACCCTGACTCTGTCAGGTTAAGATAGTATTTCTGTATTATTACTTTGTTTATATATATATATATATAATATATATGTATGTATATATCTATATGTGTATATGTATATATATATATCAGTAAATAACTGTTATTCCTATCGCTCATATAATTGCCTGAGAGCCCTTTAATTTCAAAATGATAATAATTCAGAGGGAAGGGGCTTACATTCTCCATTCCAAGGGAGGCTCCTGCCTTCCTTGGCAGACACCTGTCTTTCAAACTAAGACACTGGGAAAGAGGGTGCTGCCATGGAAGACTCCTTCCAGGTGAAAAAAGCTGTGGTGTTCTGCAAGAATTGTCACCAACAAAGAATTGCAGAAATTCAAAAGACAAGACAAAGAGATAATAGAATGTTGTTTAGGACTTTATATGTAATCATAGACAGCACAACTTGAGCAGGATACTGAACCCATCCTGACAGATGGTGGTCCAGCCTCTAGCCAGGGGAGGGAGGTTAGGTTAACCCAAAAAAGGCTGGCCTAAACAAGCTGGTAAATCAGGCAGGCACATGAACCCAGGCATGAGATCTGATTCAAATCCTGTTCTGGTGGAAAAATCTCTAACTGACCATCATCAAAGCAGACTGAACTCTTACTAACAATATAAATACACACAGACAAAAAAATATATATTTATATGGGACTTGTGGCCAGACAAGGTCCTTATCAAGCTATACTCCAGTATGTATTGTGAGTGGCACTGAGGTGAAAGAGCTCAGTGCAATGAATCAAAGGGCCTGTCTTGGGTGGATGATTAAGTAAAATCTGAATGGCTGTGTATCTGGATCTAGCTAGAGATGTTGACTCCTTAAAAACTAGCCCTCAAGCTTTTTTTGTGAATCTGGCCAGTGTAGAAATTTTCATTTTCAACACTGACTGCCACTAAGGAACCATTCTCAGAAAAAACCCCCTTTGGACTGGTATGTCAAAAAACACCAACCAAGCAATCGACTGACCAACCAACCAACAAAACAAACCAGCTTTTGGGTAATAGAAAAATGAAAAAATATTTTTCTGTGTTTTATTTATATTCCTATGTCTATGTTGGTATGGTGGTCCAGAGCAGCAAATGCAAATTCCCTGGTCATCCCCAGTTAGTAGGAATGGTTTTACTTTGCGGAGTAGTTCTGGTGTGCACCAACCCAATAGCTCATGGAGAATGCTAAGCCAGAGCTGGTTTGGATGCACAACCTAATGAGCTCCAGTCCATAATGGGAGTCTGAGTCAATGTGTGGTTCTTTGGAGAGCTTCAAAACACATCCTTGGTGGGAACATTTGGTTGAAGCAACCAGACCACCTGATCCAAAGAAAAGCTCCCAAACTGCCAACAGGTCAGATGTAGGGGTTTCTGCACCAAGTAGCTTGGTGTACTGATCCACCTTCAGCGTAGCTTCAGTGTACTGATCCACCCATGTTGTAGTAAATTACTTCAGACACAGCCTGACTGACTCAAAAGATGCCAAGTGTTTACTGTTCCCTAATGAATAGTTCCAGAGCTGTGATTCCAGCTCACAACAAATTATTACAGCAGAAGTACAATAAATAAATCAGCGTTTATACAAAGTCATGAAGAAAAGTGCAGCAGATTAGACACTCATTAGAGACTGATTTCCAAACTATAGACTGAATAAAGAACTGATGTGATACAAAAGTTTTCACTTAAACAAACCCACAAGGCTCTGGTCATATTATGAAAACAGCTAATGTATTCTTATTGGTTTTTCATGTTTAGTCAATCCCAAATAAATTTATTAAAATTACAGTTTTGCTGTGTATTTTCTGTTTGATTGATAGTGGAACATTTTCATTTTGCCACAGAATAAGAAGGAAAAGGTGAAATTCAAGGTGTTTTTAAAAGCTGATTTCAAAATCAGCTTGGAGAAGTCTTTGATGGGTTCTGGTGCTGTGGCACCTGAGGAAATTCAGACAGCTGATCAGTTCATTCAAGTCCACACTCAAACAAAATGGTTGTTTTTCGTCCCTCTCAGAAAAAAGTCACTTGTCAATGTCAGGCTTTACATGTAAAAAGTAAAACACTGCACCAGAGACAGAACAGTTCTAGAAGGCAGAGAATTTTCTTCCAAATATTATTACATAAATGGGATAATAAAGACATCCTGGAAAGTTCAGTTAGCTTCAGTTATCAATTTAATACAAAATACTGCAAACATTTCCTCAGCTATTATGTAGCTCTTCATCATAGCCTCACTATTTTGTGTTTATACAGTTCAAGCATGTGTGTTCACATCACGTGAACAGATCTGATGCCCACACTGGGAATTTTCTTTCCTTTTTTGTGTATAGGATTGTTCCAGTTGCTAAAAGCTACAATCTACTGAAGCTGACCTATATTTACTGCATTATTATACTGTATCTTCCCTGGTACATTGCTCTTAGAAGGCTGGGATGTTGCATACTATAGCAGAGGTATGTACGGGTTTATATCATAGATTTCAGAAGCTTAATTTCAGTGACAGAAGGCAATAGAATGGCAGCCAGGTAAGAGACCTGTTAAAGACATGGTGAAGGGTAAAAAATAATACTCCTTTTTCTTGCAGTTCCAGGGAGCTAGGGACATGATCCTATTAAGCTACATACAGTTACTTCATTTACATGAGACTGTATGTCTTGATACGGAAGAGCCTCCCTCTCTTTGGTGCAGAAAAGCTGTATATCCAGCTGATTTCAACAAGCACAAAAAGGGCTTTGCGTGTCATGGACTCAGCCAGTGACCAGCAACATAAAAATGCAAAAATGTACTCTGGAGAACATAATGCAACTTTTACATAGCTGTCCCTACAAAATGTAGTTAAGGCCAGTAAATTCTTAATACCAATTTTACACAAAGATGAGAGAGGAATTCAGATTTTGCTTTCTCCTAATTCCACATGCTTCTGTAAGAGGCTGGGCTCTAGCTAAGCACTTTGATTTTCTGATTGGAAGGCGATCCCCAGTGAACTGCTTGCTCCTCCATCTTTTCCTGCCCACAAATACTTCTGCCCTTCTTACAGAGAGGAAAAGCTGAGAAACAAAGGGCCCTATTTCCACTGTCCTAAAGCAGCATGTTCATGATCTGAGAGTAGCCATCTGCAGGGATGAAAGGGAGGGTGAGAGAAAGAATCAGGTACAGAACGAAGCCAGCCAAAACTCCACCAGAAAGTAATGTTTACATCTGAACAGAGCTGCACAGAGAGAGGAAGGAACACAGTGAAGGCAGAATCCCTTTCCAGCCTGATCACTAATTAATCTAAGTTTTGGAAAATTATTTTTCTATGTCTCAGAGAGGCCTAGGGTGGCACATTCCTCAGAGCCATTGGAGGGGTCCGGGTCAGAGGCCTCTTTGGCAGCACTCTGGCAGGAAGGACGAGCTAGGGCACCCCAGCTCTCCGCACCCCAGCTCTGGGCATCAGCCACAAAGCCAGGCCCTCCCGTTCTGGATGACCCACAGCTGTTCATTCGAGTTGTGTTTTTTGAAAGCCCCAGCTGCAATCTGAATGTTGAATGTGGAAGAGTAGCGACTTCCAGAGGCATTTAAACCAGGAAATTCTTCTTTGACATATTTCCGGGCAGGTTTTTTTAATTTGGGTGGGTGGTATGTCACCACTTATCTGAGGGGACATGAACTAAGAGCAGGGTATTCCAGCCCTGGGAAGGTATTCACCCCTCCTAGTTAGAAGCTAGGACTTTGGGAAGCCTGAAGGAATATCCTGTCTCCAGACAGCCGAGTTGCTGTGCTGGGCTGCAGGCTGACTACAGAACGAGAACGGGCTGGAAATGTTGGCTTTTTGTCATTGTTGTTCAATTTGCAATTCCAGCATCTGCTCCATAACCCCGTGAGTTTTCTGCAGTGCCTTCTGCATGAATAGCCAAAAGCCCTACCCTGCAGCCCAGNTTTTTTTTTTTTTTACCTCCTCCTCATTTAGGGACGTTTCAGTGCTGGGCTGCTGGGTGGTTGGCCTGATCCCAGCTACTTGGAACTGATCATATTCAATAAGAGAATTCAGACTCTCAGATATTGTGAAGCCAGAATGAATGCAAATAAGTGAAACTTTTACATACAAATTTGCCACTAAGCAAACACAGTGACTTAAGAGGAGACTAAACTGGGGAAAAAGAAAATGTGGAGTGGAAAAAGTATTTAAAATGTTGATCCTGTGGAGACCTTTACACTAATTATTTTGGACAAACACTGAGAATGAAAGGCTACATCAATCTGCTAACATTACTCACAGCAAAGTGTGGTTTTAGACTGCCACACCATTCACCATCTGCCCGATCTCTCTGCATCTTGCAGACATCCAGCAGACAGATTAGAGCCAGGCTAACATGTCTGGGTTTAACTGGACATGCCCTCTTCTGCCCATAGATTTTGTCTGGAAGGAAGGGAGACTCATAGGACCTTCTTCACATTTATGTGGGATTTCTGCAAGTCCAATGGCCCAGCTGGAATTACTATGTGGTAGCAACCCTAGGTTACTCAGTGTCCAAAAACCCCAGATATTTCCACAGCATCTGCACAGATCAGCTGTGGAGACCCTGCAAGTGAGTCCAACACTTCCTGGAAGTGTCAGAGGGGCTTGTGGTGCAAGTTGGAATCAGCTGTGAAGCCAAGGGAGAGTAAATTCAATGTTTTCCAAAGCAGTGGGATTGTGGTGCACGTGCAAACCATCTGTGCAATCACAGATGATTTTCTGGCATTACCTTGTTATGTTTTTTCTTGACAATATCTTTGCCAGCATTCTGCAGAAAGACATATAACAGTTCTGGACTAGAAAAAGAGCCCAAGGAAAGAGATCTGATATGAACCCTGGCCACCATCTCTGCTATAATTAGGAATTCATTTCTAAACTTGGGTCCTAACAGCTACAGTGCTAATATATGTGGACCCAGAAGTGCCAGAAGCTTCAGTCTAGAGATCCCATGCTGGCACCTTGAAAGCTAGCTTGGTATGAAGGCTGCAAAAAATATCCTTCTGGGAATCTGTTTGGGAGGGGTAGGGGATGTTCAGCTGCTGGATAAGAACAGAAAGAAAAGGTTACCAAGTTTTACTTTTGTTAGAAAGTAAAATGCGGCAGAATCTGATTTTTGGTGGACATCAGGGTGAAAAGGAAGATGCAACTAAACCTTTCTAGCCTCTTTCTTGCTTCTGAAATAACTCAAAAAACTATTTAGAGAGAGAAGAAACTGCAGCACTTTTAATCATCACCAGCAGGTCTTTAACCTCACAGGAAACAGAAAAGGAAGGACACATTGTAAAATACCCAGACAGACTAAAGGTCATCCTTCTTTCCCTCAGGATGAAACACTGCATCTCGCCTTAAGGACAAATATGCATCTACTATATACACACTGTCACACAGAACATCCACTTCTCTTCACTGGCACTTGGTAGCGGCATAGCAAGTTTACATTTCAAAATAGAGATAGGCACAGCAGCAGTGAGCAAGCAAGCAACATAATAGAAAAAAACCCAAGACACTTCCCCACAGTGACAGAAGGGTTGACCCAAGCCAGAAATATTTAGTGGCTGTGTAGCTAAAATCATGTATATTGCATCAAAATATTATTCCTGTGGAATCTAAGTTGGGAGGTAGGAAATTAGTCTGATGAAGCAGCCCAGAGCAGAATACGCTTTCTAGAGCTCACCAACATTTTCATAGATTTTGGGCAGTTCACAAAACCTGCAGGACACACAACAGCAGCACAGAGTAACCAGGCTGGCTGGGATGGTTACAGGAGGCCGAGGGGCAACCAAACATGTTGCCACCCCTGCCACACCTTTCACTGAGGGAAAACACCTTGGCTGAAGGATGGTTGGGCACTATGCTGCCTGAACACATTCCTTCACCCACAGACATTTTCTTTACGTTCTTGCAGTCAGTTGCTTCATTTTTCAGCATCTAGTCTAAGACCTACCAGGGGCTGCTGGCTGACAGTATGGCTGCAGATAATTCACACGTTAGGATGGGACCTTTTTTGTCTTTTTCTCTTGAAAGCTTGAGGGCCAGCAAGGGGTGGTGGTGCTCAGAGCCAAGTGCTTGTTCCCTCAGGGCTCTGGTGCAGGAGGGGCCGCTTCACTGACCACTATACACAGGGCTGTTGGGATCTGCTTGCCGTTCTGAGGCCACTGTGTCTTTCACAAAGCCAGAAGGGCTCCCACTTTCCATAGCTAGGAGCACAGAAGAGGGAGTTTTTCATCTCCAGCCCTTTGTGCCTTCAGAAGGAGGGTGGAGATGGGCCTTCCAGCAACACACTGCTGCTGCTAATGAGAAGGCAGAGGGGGACTGTGGGCAGGAAGGAGGAGGTTGAACATGTGGATGGTTCTTTCTGCAGCGCTTCAGGACCTGTTGCTTATTCTTACGTGCCAGTAATATCCTCAAGCAGCAGGGAAAAATAATACTCTATAAAGCTTCTTTTAAATGAAATTTTATCAGCAAACTTACTTTTTGACTAATAACATTAGTTGCACCAGAGAGTTTTGGTTGGATATCAGGAAAAATTTCTTCGCTGACAGGGTTATCAAGCATTGGAAGAGGCTGCCCAGGGAAGTGGTGGAGTCACTCTCCCTGGAGGTATTTAAAAGACATGTAGATGTGGCGCTTCAAGACATGGTTTAGCAGTGGACTTGGTAGTGCCAGGGTAATGGTTGAACTCATGGATCTTAAAAGTCTTTTCCAACCTAAAGGATTCTAGGATTCTATTTATAGACAAATAATAAGAAACAACGATTCAGAACCACTAAATTAAATTGTCAAAACCAGTAAAGGGTGCTGTCCTACCAGCTGCGGAGCCAACTCTCACACCCTCCATGCCAAGTCCTGCAAAGGCTGTGAGGGTAAGTGGGCAGAAGCAGGTCACAACACCCTTAACACATGGAGAAATGACAAAACACTGGCTTCCCAATCATGCCTAAAAAATGCTTGAAATCCTTGAGCTTTGCCTTAGCTTAACCACCCAACACATGAACATTTCAAATTATAGATTGTCAGCAGTGCCCTTATTCTGCTCTGAGGCTGGAATCTGTATGGTCTTCATTGCTGCCTTGGACAAAGGTGACCAGGACTCAGCTGCACACTACAAGGGAAGGAAACAGCCTAGGAGAGTTGCTGACAAAGGCTATCTTGAGCAGATGAGCTCAGGGACAGATGCCTTATTAGGGTGTGAATAGCCCATAGGGAGATGCTGCTCTCTCCACCAGTGCAACCCCACTGTGCAGCTGCTGTCTTTTCCACAAAAGGCATGCACCATCCAGGTATCTGTGTCAGGGAGCTTGGAGACAGCTGTTCTCGTGAGCCCTAACATCTGGGGAGAATGGCAAAACCCATTCAACACCTCTCTGTCACAGAGAGGAGAGGCAGCTCACTTCTCCTGTATGTTCCTCTCCTGCAGGGTTTACAGCCTAGGTAGGTTCCTCTTCTGCTGGCTGGGAGAACTGAACCACTCACTGAGGGCTTTCGGAGAGGCAGAGCCTGGGTATGGCCTGGAGTGGTGAGACAAGGCCAGGATAGGGGAGGGAGGGAGTGGGGCCTGTTGTTCAAGCAGGATTGAGGGAATGGGGTTGCTCAGCACTCCCTGCACCTTCCCTGGGAGCCACAGGCTTAGGGGCTATGGAGACAGCAGCCGGTGCTTGTCGCCTTTGAGGGCTGGTGCTATTGTCCCAGTGACTGGCACCGAAGCTGTTAATTCTCCCTTAGGGGAAGGCGAGCTGGGGATTTCACATCTTGAGGAGGCTGGGCTTTCAGCAGCCACACCGCAGAGGGTGGGGGACACAAATCCCTTTAGAGAGAGCCTGAATTGCAGCACTGCTGAACAGCTTGAGCTGCAGAGGGGCCAGAGGAATCTCTCACTACTCCACACCCTGTAAATCCTTTGCTAATTGCTTTATTGCCATTATTTGTGAAGATAAAGGAAAAGGATTAATTAACTAAGAAAGAAGAGAACACATCTTCCTAGATTGGCTCCATTAATTGATATGGGAGGGAGAAAAAACAATTAACAAATTCTTTTACCTTCCAATCAACCTGGAAACAGAGCTGTGGTGCTTTTTGGGAGGGCAGCATTGTGAACGGTAAGAAACCAGCCGGCTCCCCCAACCAGCTGCAGTTCATTCATCCGGCAGTTTGCAGTTTACACCACTTGATCTGGTGGTGTAAAGGCTGTGCTTTGCAGATATTTTGCAGTTCTGTGACAACAGGCAGAAACATAACAATGTCAGAGAGATGAAGCTTATGGGCACCAAGTCTAATTTTGCTGCCTCACTCTTAGGAGAGGGCTACTCGATTGTATCACAAGACATGTATCTTTAAAGATAATTATAACATGGACATTGGTGTCCTCTGGCATTTTAAGTTAGATAATGATTTTCTGTAATGTATGAGAAGGAGCAAAAGAAGCAGAAGACAAGAATACCACATTTTGCTTGTCTTCTTGAACCTTTGTGCAAATTCAGGGCTAGACTGAGATGCAGGAATCTACCCAAGATTCCTTTCGTATGGCATATTAGCTGAAGGAAATGAACGGTCCCCCAGGATAAGGCCTCAGAGGAAAGGAAGCATTTGATGAATGAGGTTAGAAAGGTCTCTGTGTAGCTGTGTCATGCCTCAGTAAGGGCTTCTCCAGACAAGAATGCTAGTGGTTTCCACTGCCTACACAAACAAGGAAGGATATTCAGCATCTGTGTTGCAATGTATGAAAAACAAACAAATAACAACAACCATCAGATACCCAACTCACTCTATTTCTACAGTTTCATCTAAAGCAATTGGAGTAAACCAGATGTAATGTATTCAATTGTTTAAGCACCATAAATCATTACTTTGTGTTAAAAAACAAAGATGGGGGGAGAGTTGTAGTTATCAGCTGGGAATTACACAATTTGAATCTGATGTCTTGGCCAGCGATCCTTAAGTTTCGCTGTCACTGTCTCCCAGGGACAAAATTAGTGAATAAAGGAGAAAAAGACAGCACAGGCACTGAAACAGAGAGAAAAAACTGCAAGAGAGGGACAGAGCAAGCTAATAAATAAAACAAGAGCCTGAAGGGAAGAGCTGCTTTGTCAGAATATAAATATTTCCCTTCCCCTTTTATCTTTAATGTGGTGCGAGGAGCTTATTAAGGGGAAGTGCAGCTCTGTCCCTGGAGTCCATCCACATAACCATGTAGGGAGCTCAGTCCAACACAACTGATGCAGCCACACACACATAAACTCTTCTCTGCTGTAATGTACCAAGTAATAAAAGGGAAAGCAGGAACCCATGGTGGTCATTACAACTCTTATCTTGCTGGCCCTGGTACTGCTTTACATGAAAGGGCACCAGTGCTGCCAGGGGCCCTGGTCAGGGAGCTCTGCCCTCCTTGGGTCTCAGCTGCAGCCTGGGAAGAGCAAACCTTATCCTTCTGGTACTGCAATATAGGGAGAACCAATTTGGCAGCTTATAACAAAGCCAAGTTTGGGTTTGGGTAAATAAAAAGAGGGAGGGTGTGAACGAGTGTGTGCAAAGAGGGAAATGCTGCACTGTGAAGAGACCACACCGTGCACTAAGCACTGAGGAAGAAGCTTTTCCTTCTAACCATGGCTCAGCACAGCTGTGCCTGGCAACCAGGCAAGGCCTTGCCTTCCTGCAGTACCACGCTGGGTCCTGTGCACAGAGAGAACAGTCAAGCATGAAGCAAAATTTTGCCTTAATGGCTCCTCTCTCCGCGATCTGGTTTCCAATAATGACTTGGTTCCCCTTCCCAGCGCTGGCACCAGCATCTCTTTGCCGGCCCTTCAAGATGTTCGACCATATGGCTGCACAAAGCTGCACCATCAGTCAAAGCCTCCAAGTCAGGAAGGGGACAGTTTCAAATTGCTGCCAGCGGATCCTTTCCCACTATTTTCCTTGCCTGAGCTGTCATAGATACAGGTGTCAACCTGGCTTCTTTACTGCTTCATTCTTTTCATCTACNAGCAAAAAAGAAGAGCTTTGCATTTCCTCTATTCCGGCATTAAAATGGAAAAATGAAGGGAATTCATTGTTGTTGCTTGCTGATCCCTCCACCCCTACTGTTGCACCAATGCGGCCCTTTGAGCATGACAAAATGAGCTCCCCAGGCTTGATTATGCAAGCCACTAATTCCTCCTCTAGGCAAGGGGGTGCTTGGCTCCCTGGCTATACAATTTGGGTTTACCCAGCTTTTGGTTTTGTTTCTGTTTACAGAGGCAAATACTTGGGCATTTTTACATTAAAAATGGACCTGATTTTTCTTTTAGCTGTATGCTAGTGAACAGGAAGAGACTGTCACATACAGACTCTTTTCAACTATTTTTCAGAAACATTTTGGGTTTTCTCCCATGATGCTTCCACATGAGCTCCTATCCCAACTGTAATTTTTTCATCATGTTTGAAAAACAGATGACTTAAAATACTACCAGTAAACTGAATTTTCTTGAGAAGGCTTTCAACAAGCAATTCTTTTCAAAGGTGATTTTGATACAAATGTAGTGAAAAATATGTACTTTTTAAATCAATACTTTTTTAAGATGGACAAAAGCAATAATGAATTTTTATACAACCCCCATGCCAGTTCTTGGATTTTTTTAGCTGGCCCTGTTAGGAAACAAGCCCTAGGGAATTATTTAGCAAAATACCATTTGTGCTGTCTTTTTCAGCTGCCTGGCTTCAGTTGCAGCTTCCCTGGAGTGGGTAAGTGCCTCTGAAGAAGCTCAGAAGTGGCCTTGGTCTCCTTGCCACCCACAACCCTGGTGGTGGGCACCCAGAATCTGAGAGCATCTTAAAGGTAGAGTTGGTCTAGATAAAAAAAACAAACAACAACAAAAACTGACCAGTTTTAAGATATGCTTTCGAAGCAAATCTAATTTTTAGATCTTCGGTTTTTTTAAGCACGACTACCCTAGACATTCTTGGAAAACAGAGAGCTTCTCTGGAAAACTGTTTGGCAAATTTGGAGTCTGGTGAGTAGCTATTATTCAGCTGCTCAGGTCGCTTCGGAAAACCTGAACTCACCATACCTGCATAATATCTAGGGAGCAACACCTATAGACTTTACTCACAAAGAGCTGACCCTTGTGGTCAGGGAGAGTATTGAGTCACAGAAACAGACGAAAATCAGATGGCTGCAGCAGCTCCCACCGCCTTGCCCTGCCCTGCTGCTCTCCTGCAAGTGGCTGCCCCTCATGCAGGGATCTCTGGGCCAAAAGCAATGTGGTTCCAAGAACCACCTCAGTTTGCAGCTCAAAGAAGGGAAGTAACCCGGTGCCAAATCTGAACTGCTCCAATACAGTGAGGCATGCAACAGCAGTCCTGCAATGGCTCTGAGTTGAGCACTGATGTCCTTGCCCTGGAGGAAATTATCTGGGGCACAGGGCAGGGGATGTCTGGAGACAGTCACCACTCCATCTTTTCACAGGCTGGTTCATGAGTCATCATCCCTCTCTAATACAACTTGCATGAATAAGATCTTGCTAGGCAGAAAATGCCTTTACTATTGTGCCTAGGAAAGCACCAAGGGTTACACTGCACTTGGATAATAACAATTATGACAATGGTGCACTTTAAAAGCCTACTGTCTCCCGAACCAGAAGCCACTGGTATGATGCTGCCTTATTCAAATTCAGGTAAAAACAATTTATAGCACCTCACAAATTCCCACAGATCAGCAACCTTAAAAAAATACTATCAATGTCCATACAGAGTTTCCAGGATTAGCACTCCTTCACCATCACCCAACACACCACGTGGGGCAGCTTCTAGGATGCTACAGGAGGACTTGTTTGCTTTGCCCAGAGAGTAATTATTTTAATATTAGACCTCGTTTCCATACATTATCCCCTCCGCCCCCACCAGCAACAGCCTTTATGAAAATAAACCAGTAGGAGTTTGGCAAAGACACCAGCATTAACATTTCTGCTTCAGCAGTTGCATTTTAATAGTTATCAGCAGCTAGAATTTCAGTTTTCACACCCCGGGCAAAATCCTGCACCTACAGCAGCACGGAGATGGGAGGCAGGGTCAAGCAGAGGGATGCCACCTATTGCTGCTCTCAGCACCACTTCCTACAGCACAGGTCAGGCCGCGACGCTTGCTCCTCGCCCCACGGGCAGGACCTGCCCCTGCCCGGCGTGCCCAACTCCCCCGAGTGCGGTGGGGAGCAGCACTGCGGGACAGGCTCCTGGGAGCAGCACTGCGGGACAGACCCCCAGGAGCAGCACTGCGGGACAGACCCCCGGGAGGAGCACTGCGGGACAGGCTCCTGGGAGCAGCACTGGGGGACAGACCCCCAGGAGCAGCACTGAGGGACAGACCCCCGGGAGCAGCACTGCGGGACAGGCTCCTGGGATCAGCACTGCGGGACAGACCCCCAGGAGCAGCACTGCAGGACAGACCCCCAGGAGCAGCACTGCGGGACAGGCTCCTGGGATCAGCACTGCGGGACAGGCTCCTGGGAGCAGCACTGCGGGACAGGCTCTCACCGCAGCCTCAACCGGGACCAGCACACGCCTGCCCACTCACATCAGAAAGGAAACAGCAACCTGCCAACCTTTATGATTTCCTTCAAAATCCAATTTTTTTTTCCTAGGAGTAACTTCTGCTCCAGGCAAAACCCTCAAGCCTGTTTGTAAACACTCTTGAGGCACAAGTTTAGAATACATTGGAGTGCTAAAATATTAATGTTTTCAGAGATAGTGAGTGTGTATCTTTGCAATTTTAAAACTGTTGCTTTCTAAAATGGCTCATGAAGACTCCCATACATTGTAATATGGATCCCTGCCTATTGAAAATTTCAACGTAATTATGAACAAGTCCACCATTAAAATCATGGCCTTACTGGACATGTGTAGCAGCTGACCAAAATATGATTTTATGGCTTTCTATCAAGTCAATAAGTTATAATCACTGAGAGAAAATCAGCTCACCTCAACAACGTGGTTCAACAAAAGCCCCTCAGCAAACTGCATACAGCTGCACTCACGTAAGGAAAGCAAACGAGAAACAGAGTTAAAATTTGATCTTGAGAGCTGTACAGCTGTCTTTGAGATGCTGTGAGTTTTCAGTTATCTCTAAACTTAAGGGGATGATCTGTGGGAACAATGAGAGCAGGATGTGTTATTGTTAAAAGTCAGGACTGAAACAATCCACTACATCAAGCACATAAGAACTTGGGAGTGAATTAGGATTTGAGAGCTCTGAGTACCTTCTTCAGGCTGAGTCTGTGGATTACTAAATACTGCAATGTGTTTTAAGTCACAAACATTTTCCTCAAATTTTAAATAATTTAAAAACAAACAAAACAAAAACCCCAAACAACAAAAACAACCACCAAAATCCATCAAAGATTGAGAAAAAACCCGAAACAAATATACACACATTCACAAAAAGTAACTGAATGCCCATTGTTCCAAGGTCTAGCAAAGAAAAGAAATTGTAACTGTGGTACAGGCAAATGTAGGGGCTGCAAACGGCATGCAGATTGAGACTGAATTCAGAGCAGAATTGCAGATGTTACTTTGAATTTCGCAGCTTTGGTAGGTGCAAACCAGACATATGATGTTATTTCTTTCTAGCCCATATGAGAAAATGTTACATGCAGCGGAAATCTATTTCAGACAGCAGTGTTTCTTTAGCAGAATGGGATTTCTGTGATGCTTTGCTTTGCTCCATCTGCTTCTAATTATTGCTCAATTCAAACAGCTATTTCTGCATTGACTTGCAGGAATCTCAGAAGGCACCTTCTACGTAGGCAAGAAGCATAGCCCATAAATAATTTCAAAAAGTATTAAAGAGGGGAAGCTTCATAGCTTTTCATTCCAGTCTATGTGGTATTTAAATAAACCTCTGTGGCTTTCCAGTAACATAGTAGGAACTCCCAGGTGGCAGGGCTGGGGGAAGAGAGGGAGGAGAGCACTAAACATACTAATGAACATGTAATTAAGAAAATGGGCCCTCATTCCCTGCAGAGACTCCATGAGGAGGGAACTTATTTGAAGTGCTGCTTTCTGGTTCCCCTTGCTCCATGGAAGGAAATAAGCTGAATATCTCCAGTGCCAGTCACAGTACCAGTGGTCCCAGCTCCAAGAGAATGCAGTCAATGCAGGCTGACACAAAGGAAGAAAATATAGTTTGAAGCAAGTGATTAAATAAAAGGTAAAGGAGAGATGTGATGCTGGTCCACAAACCTCAGGATCCCAGTTTCTCAGGAGAGCTGTCTGTAGGCATTGGTGTTAGACCTCTGTCCCTTTCCCTTAAACAACATTGCTACATTGAAATGCTGTTTGGTCACTGCAGCCTGGGGGCCCTTGTGGAAAGGGAAATTCTCCACATGGCAGCATCATCCTTCTCCAATGTTTGCAGAGATGCAGGCAGGCAGTAGCCCTACACAGCAAACCTTCAAGTGTCCTTGAAGCAGAGAACCACCACCAAGTAGGTCTCCACGGCATGACTTCGACCAAAGGAAGAAATAATTCTTTGTAACCGTTTAAATGTAATTGTGGAGAACAGGGGTTAATTTGTGCAAGCCCATTAAGAAGAGGGAAAAGTAATTAAAATGTTTGTTTATCTTTCCAATCCAATTTTGAAAGTGGAGTTGGCTAAGGAAATCTCACCCTAAACATAGGATGGTAGCAGTGATTGGTAATTCAAGCATTCATGGGAGGAGACAGGATTTTGTAAACAGAGGCTTAGGAATTCCTTAGCCTCTTTAGACATCTGGCAGATTCTGTATTGAGTAACAGCTCTTCTTCCCTTGTTTTCTAAGCTTTGGAAACAACATGTTTCTGGAGGCTGAACTCATCTTTAGTGAGTCTTAACCAAGCAAAGATAAACGGTTTGTCTGAACATCAGGCAGTGGCTTCCTGCCTGTATGATAGATGGTAGGACCACATCCCAAGAAAGACGACAAGAGTCCCATTATTCTAGGCATTTAAAATGAGACTAATTATACCACTGTCATATGAAATTGCAGGACCTAAAAGATATACTAGGTCTTTCCCATCTCTTATTTTGGGCTAAATCCAGGTCTTCTTCCTACAAAAACAGAGATTGTGGCTTTGATGGGTATCCTGCTGTTTCCATTGAAACAAGTGAAAACTCAAACAGGACAAGTGCAAGTCTTCAGTCTGTGCATTAAAGATTTAAAATCTTCAAATGCCTCAAATGGATGAATCTATAGAAAGACAAAACTAAACCAAGGTTGGGCATAAACAACAAAGGGTGTATCCCAATGTATCTGACCATTGCAGCACCCCTCACAACTAAAGGGTATCAACAGGAGAGTGATCAGAGCAACTAGTCACTATGTCCACACCAGCCCTGGGGATAGAAGCAAAACATAATTCAGTTTTCAAAAATATTGTGGCACCATCTGCAGTGAGCTGGGAAATTTATGCACAAACTTGAGAAACTTGACTGTTTTTCATTAAAGTTTTACGTACCTCAGTTGTAACAGCCTCACATTGCTAGAGCTGCATGCAGAAATGCGTATCTGTGAGTCATTTTCACAGACACTGGGAAAAGCTCAGGATAAGCTGGAGCATCCATGAGACTGCCACTCCTGCAGAAACCAAGAGAAAGTGGCCTGCCCAGGGAGCCTGGGGCAGGTCCATCCCAAGCAGTTCTTCTCCTGGTGCTGCCCAGGCTGATAGATCACATATCCCAGTGTATATAGAATCTGCCAAAATCAGCTGCAGCAGTCTAGAAAGTGTCTAGCCACCATACTTGGTCGGAAGCACCTTTTAAGGCTTAAAGGATCAGAAAGTAAGTTTGCATGTGCCTATGCTACATTCAGATTCTCAAAACAGGATCTTCCTCACTGATGGAAAGAGGACTGCAGACACGAATGTCATCTTTTCCAACTGTTTCTGGAATTTCCCTTCTTCATTCTGCAGTATACTGTACCCTGACATAATGGTGACAGGGCCTGGCTAATAATACTGCTGGCAGTAGAGAATTTGTCTTGTAAAAAAGGCACTTAGCCTAAGAAACTGACATAGTGAGGGATTTCCTGGGTTCAATAACAAAGGCCCTCTGCAGCCCTAAAACTCTGAGAAAGGAGATTAAATTCACTTTATAGAAACAGGGGATTTCAAAGTACCATGAAAGGGTTAAAATGTAACTGATGTCCTCAATGAACTGGTGAATGGGGGATGAGAAGATGAACTTCAGGTTTTGTTTTCTTATTCATGGATCTTAGAGATAAAGGCAATCATCAGCCTGATAGCACATCCTTGTGATTGCTTTCTAAAGTTTCCCCCAATTTGACCATAAATGCGGAGGACAGTGCTACTTCCCTGTATCCTTTGGGATACTGCTTCATAAACTAATAATTATTTTATAAATCCATGATGCAAAGAGCTTTTAACTTTCTTGCTGGGGGAGCCACATCCCCTCCAGCAGTATCCCCTTCCTTTTGTCACCTGTGCCCTCCCCATATGCTCTTTTCAATCAGTTTCTTATGTCTTTTGCCTAATTTCAAATTAAGGATCCGTGGTGGGGGGCAGGGGCCTGCTTTTCCCACTCCCTGCCTGTGAAATACGAGGCTCTCCCGCTTCACCACAGAAAGACTGGATTTCTTTGATGAGCTCCGACAAGATGTAATTTAGACTAATCTATCAGGCTGATAGAAATGCAAGCAGATATAATACCGTAAACTTATTTTATTTCTAATTATGCAAATAATTATGTAAAATAGGCAAATGCATAATTTTCCCCCAGGCTCCTGGCATTTCTCCACTAAGCTTTAGGGAGTGCAAATTTTGATGTTCTTAGCTCAATAGCCTGTCTGATCATGTAAGGCTGTATGTAAGCATGCTTCAAAATGTCGAGGTTGAATGTGTCATAAAAGTTATTTACTAAAAGTAACTGGGACAAATCTCACAGCTCAGGCTGTGGCACAGGGACTTCGGCAGTGCTGGTTAGCAGGACGACAAGGGAGGTGAGGTCCAGCAAGTTTCTGCGGGTGGAAAGGAGAAGGGTGAAGGAATGGCCTTTGTTCTTCCGAGGGCAAGGAGGACTGAAAGCCTTGCACAGGTAATCTGAAAATGTTCTCCCTCAGGCACTCAAAATAAATGGTGGGGCAGGGAAGGGGTGTTTTGTTTTGATTTCCCTCCCCCCATGGGAAGAGTTTTCTATCAGATGGGATAGGAAACAAGGAAAATTATACTGGCAGCATCTAAGGAGGCTTTAAAACAGCAGGAAAAGACATCATGTAGGGATGCCACTCCTCACTTTGACTTAGCTTGGAAGTTGAACTGGATTTATTTTTAAATGAGTAAAAAGACAGATAATTGTATATCCCTAACAATGCCTCCCTATGCACAGTAGTCCAGTCAGACAGCTCCAGAGTTGGTATCAACACCTGAGACTGTAAATTTATTCTGGAATCTAGGACTTGCCAGGACTTTGCTTGTGAGGGTTTACTGCTGGCAGACCATGCAATGTACTTAGAACATCAGTAGTTAGGAGATTTTTAGAGAAAACCTTTTGAACTGCTCTGTGGTTGCAACAAACAACTTGTCGGATGCTGCGAAGTCTTGTGCAGAGCGTTTGTTCTGGGTGACTGATAACCTGGCTAACGGTGGCTGCTGTGCTTGCTGTGCTGATGAGGATCCCTCCTGTTGTGAGGAAATTGAAGTAATTTTGCAGGCTGCCGTTTGAACTGTAGCTGATGGTACTTACGTACATTCTGGATACTTTGGAGTAACCTGTGTTCCAGAATCATGAATTTTGCTGCTTTTTTTTCTTTTTTCCTTTTTCTTTTCCTTTTATTTTTCCTTCTCTTTATTGTCCCCTGAAAGCTGTCAGAATGTCTTAGACTTAGGAGTCCAGGATTTTCTTACACCACAGTGTGCCATTTTCAGACTGCCACTGCCTCTCTCAGTGATTGTTTCCCATCTCCCTGAGGGTCTAAATAGAAAAAAGATCTTGGAATCTGGTAACATGCCCAAGAGACTTTCTTCAACCATTTAGTAAATCCTGTTGCACACTTCTTCCATCTGGGATGACCTAGCAGCATCATTCCATGTGATAAATTTACTCTCCTCTCTCTCTAAGAAATAATCTAGGACATAATCCTTCTTCCTTTCTGCTGACCTTTTAACTTTTTTCCCCCTTTTGCTTCACTTTGATTCTACATTATGTTCACAAGTGTAAAGGATGCTTTTATAGCATGTATCAGAGATCCCAGTCGTCTTCTTGTTCATACCATGGTTTGGATGAATGACTCTAACAAATGGGACCAGTAGAAAACTGGGAGAGCCACTGATACCATCTGCCCTGCCTCGTAAATAAATGTCCAGTTAGAGCCTTGCCACTTGCTTTGACATACCTTACTCTGAATAGTTTCTGTCACTGTCTCCCCATTGCTGAAAGGTAGTTTCTTGCAGTACAATTTTACTAGCTCTGAACTTGTTTCTTTACATACAGAAATCAGAATGAGCAATGCATGGGGCAGAAAGTTTGAAGTTTCTTTACTTTCTCTGCATTGTCATTGCCTGCCAGTGAAACATCTCATATCATCCAGTGTTTTTCATAGTGAATATCACAAAGTGCTTTGTAGATGAACACAGTCCAGTCATACAAGCCAAAGTGAAAAAGAGAGGCTTTAAGGTGATTATTACAGATTAGAGGGCATAGGGAGGACGGAGGGAACCACCCCCCCCCCAACAAACCAAATCAAGCCAAACAAAAAAACCCCAAACAAACACACACATACACACCCACAAAAAAAAAAAAAAAACAAAAAAAAAAAAAAAAAACCCAAAAAACCAAAAAC
>VZRQ01006359.1:673274-712928 GCA_013397975.1 Machaerirhynchus nigripectus | reverse complement strand
AGTAATTGGATTTTGAAAGTTATTTAAGCCCCGGAGTAAAATACACGGCTCAGCCGGGCGCGGTAATAATCCGTTTAGCCGTAACCTAAATCCCCGGGGCCGTGCAGTCGTGCAGGGAGCAGCGCCTCCTCCTCGCCGCCGCCGCGGGACCCTGCGCGGAGCTGGCCAGAGCCGTCGCCGCGCTACGCGCGCGTCTCCTGGTTCGCTGCCGCCGCCGCCGCCTTCTCCGGGGAGAGCAGCTCCGGAAACTTTCGCCGAGAGAAGCGCCGCCACCGCGCCCAGAGGGCCGCCGCGTCGGAGCCGAGGAAGAAAGTCGTGGAGGTCCGGCGCGGAGCCGCGTTCCTCCCGTCGCCACGCTCCTGCCCCACCGAAGGGGCCCCGCCGCCGCCCTCTGGTCGCTGATGCCCGTGGGGCGTCGCGCCGGCTGGCTCTGAAAGACTCCCCGAGGCTCCCCGGGCCCCCGGCCGCCCCGGCGATGCGGGCTGGAGGAGAATGCGGCGAAGCGGCCGCCGCCGGCTGGCCCTTTCTAGGGCTGGCCGCGCTGCTGGCCGCCCTGCTGGGGACCCCCGCGGGAGCGACGGCACAGCAGTACCACGGCGAGAAGGGCATCTCCGTGCCTGACCACGGTTTCTGCCAGCCCATCTCCATCCCTCTCTGCACGGATATCGCCTACAACCAGACCATCCTGCCCAACCTGCTGGGCCACACCAACCAGGAGGACGCAGGGTTGGAGGTGCACCAGTTCTACCCGCTGGTCAAGGTGCAGTGCTCGCCCGAGCTGAAGTTCTTCCTCTGCTCCATGTACGCACCGGTGTGCACCGTGCTGGAGCAGGCCATCCCTCCCTGCCGCTCCCTCTGCGAGCGGGCCCGCCAGGGCTGCGAGGCCCTCATGAACAAGTTCGGCTTCCAGTGGCCAGAGCGGCTCCGTTGCGAGAACTTCCCTGTTCACGGTGCGGGTGAGATCTGCGTGGGGCAGAACACGTCGGATGCCCCACCAGGACCTGGCGGTGCGGCGGGTCGGGGGGTCACTGCCCACCCCACAGCTGGCTACCTCCCTGACTTTCTCACCCCACCACAGCCACCCTCTGGCTTCTCCTTCTCTTGCCCCCGGCAGCTCAAAGTGCCCTCTTATTTGGGCTACCGGTTTCTGGGGGAGCGGGACTGTGGAGCCCCCTGTGAGCCAGCCCGGCCCAATGGGCTCATGTACTTCAAGGAGGCAGAGGTGCGATTTGCCCGGCTGTGGGTGGGCGTGTGGTCCGTGCTTTGCTGTGCCTCCACCCTCTTCACCGTTCTCACCTACCTGGTAGACATGCGTCGTTTCAGCTACCCGGAGAGGCCCATCATCTTTCTTTCGGGCTGCTACTTCATGGTGGCCGTGGCCTATGCAGCAGGCTTCTTGCTGGAGGAGCGCGTGGTGTGTCTAGAGCGCTTCTCTGAGGATGGCTACCGCACTGTGGCCCAAGGCACCAAGAAAGAAGGCTGCACCATCCTCTTCATGATCCTCTACTTCTTTGGCATGGCCAGCTCAATCTGGTGGGTCATCCTGTCCCTCACCTGGTTCCTGGCTGCTGGTATGAAGTGGGGCCATGAGGCCATTGAGGCCAACTCCCAGTATTTTCACCTGGCTGCCTGGGCTGTTCCCGCTGTCAAAACCATCACCATCTTGGCCATGGGGCAAGTGGATGGGGATGTACTCAGTGGTGTGTGTTATGTAGGTATCTACAGTGTGGACTCGCTGAGGGGCTTTGTGCTGGCGCCCTTGTTTGTGTATCTCTTCATTGGCACTTCCTTCTTGCTGGCTGGCTTTGTGTCCTTGTTTCGCATCCGCACCATCATGAAGCATGATGGCACCAAGACAGAGAAACTGGAGAAGCTGATGGTGCGCATTGGTGTCTTCAGTGTCCTCTACACGGTGCCTGCCACCATTGTCCTGGCATGTTACTTCTACGAGCAGGCCTTCCGTGGCACCTGGGAGAAGACGTGGCTCCTCCAGACCTGCAAAACATATGCTGTGCCCTGTCCCAGCCACTTTGCCCCTATGAGCCCAGACTTCACTGTCTTCATGATCAAGTACCTCATGACCATGATTGTTGGGATCACGACTGGCTTCTGGATTTGGTCTGGCAAAACACTTCAGTCCTGGCGGCGCTTCTACCACAGACTCAGCACCGGCAGCAAAGGCGAGACAGCAGTATGAGACCCCCCTGACCCCTCTGGCACACACATACTCACACATGCACACAAGCAGAGGAGGCGGAGGAGACGGATACTCAGCATAGGAGTAGGGCAATGGTTCCCTGAAAAGGGAGGAAGGGAGGCTTTTCCAAACTTTTTCTTCCTCACAGAAGGTTTGATAAAAAAACCAAAAAACATTGCATAAAGGATCAGTCAAACTATGCCCAGTGGTGCTTATGCCCATCTAAGTGCAAGAGGACAGAAAAAGAGGCCACTGCCGGGACAGGAGAGTCCTTCACCCAGAAGTCTCCTTACTTCTTTCCCTTGCTACTCCTTTCCAGGAAAAGAAACTCCAATCCAGCTAAAATCATCCTGCCTTGCTTTGGACAAGAGGCAGGGGAAGTCAGATCTGTTGAGCCACCCCTGCCGAGAAGCAGCCAAATGCTCTCTGAATTGCCGGGGCCAAACTGCAGCGTGGGCAGGGTAACTCCCGAGGCTGAGCTCCCTGCCTGCTCCTTCCAGCTCGGCGGAGCCATCACGTGAGTACCGCACAGCCGGCTACAGCCCGATCGTGTGCTGGGGAGATGCCTCTGTTCTGTCAGCTCACAAGTTCCTTTTACCTCAGTGATACCTGTTGTAATTGTTTTAAAGTAAAAATTTAGCCCTCAATCTGTTGTTCTTGCTGCTGTGGGGAAGGAGGGGGTTGCTATTCCACACCCTGAAAAGAAATGACTTGTTGCTTTTCAGCAGAAGGCTTTTCCCCCTTGCCTTTGTTCTAGGAGACAAAGGGGGTAACAAAAGTGTTTTCTATGTAGAAAGGCATAAGCATGGGATCGGTTTTTATGGGCAAACTAACAAAAAGAAGTCGTTGAGGTTCACCCTTGGATGTGAGGAGCTCGTAGAAATAAACATTCCTTTTAAGAAAAAAGGAGGCAGGATGTTTTCCTACCGTTCAATATGGGTCACTTTTCTAAGCTGAAGGAAATGCAAGATTTAAAGGCCAAGAAGAGCTTACCCGAGAGCACCTGCCAAAACAAGAGCCATTAAAATCTGTAACGTAAAGATAGGATTTTTTTCTTTCCTTCCCGTAAACCTGCTTTCTCTCCTGCTTTGCAGTGAGCTCACTGCAGACAAAGTCAATACACAGCCGGATTCTGGGGAGAGGAGGAATCGTTTTGGCTCACGATGGACCCTTTGCCTGCTCCTCAGGTTCCCTGAGCTGCATGCCAGTGACTCTTGGTGCAGGTCGCGGGGCTGGGGTTGGGGTTTAAAATCAAGCAGTTACTGCAAGTGAGGAGCCTTCTCATTTCGGCTAAAATACAGCTGGTTAAGCTTCCAGTGATCACATCTTGGAAGGAAAAGCATTCAAAAATTTATCATCATATGCATAGTTTTCTTTTTGAAATGTGACAGATTTTTCTATTCTGAAAGTTTTTATGCTGACTTGTTCATATTTTATTTTTTGCATACTACTTTACCTTTATATTCACTGAAGGGTTGTTTTTATAAGTGTATGTGTGTGTGTATATTCTTGCCTAAGGACAAAATAGGACATTCTGGATTTTTAGCAAGTCTCCACCCTATAGCTGCTCTTCATGTTTTTGGGGGGAAAGTGTCTAGAATGAAACTTTTAAAAGAAAAAACCTGTTCAGGGTGAGGGGGCAGACTGCTGCTGTCTGAGGGCGTACCAGTAGTCTGAGCATGAGGAATGGGCCCATCAGCCAAATCCTTCAGTAGATCTGATGTCAGACTTGCAGGGCTTGGGGTTTTGTCTTTTATAATGTGCACGTGGAAGAAAAAAAACAAGCGTGTCAGACAAGTGCAGTATGTATATTTTGTAAATCTCATTTTTGTAAGAAAATATGTATTTATGTTTTTACTTGATTTTTTTTTTTTTGGAAGGTCTGTATGAGGCCCTGCTTCACCCCATGTACAGATCACTAAATAAATAATTTTTAATACAAGGGCTCTAATGATGTTCTTTCCATCTTTGAATAGTTGGCAGGTTTTAGAATGGGAGGAAGCTCTGAAAGTGGTGTCTTCTCCCCACTATGTTATGGGAGATGCAAGAGACTTTTAGGTGAATGCACTGGAAACTCAGCTGTGGCTTGAAACTGTTCGTTCTGATTACCAGTCCCTCACAACAGGAGAGCACATTTTGAGACAGCTGGTTTCAAATGTCTGCCCTCACTTGAAGGTACTTGCATCCTAGCCAAGTTTTCTTCCAGTCTCTGCCTCTTGCTGAGGGCAAGCTGATAAACCAGTTCCCTTATCTAGAAAATAAGGATAATGTTCTCTTCCCATTCCAAAGAGACTTTGAGATTGAGAACTGGATGGTGCTACAAGTGCTGTAAATTAAGTCCTCCGTTTGACAGGTGGAGTGTTATAGGGAAACATTAAGGACTAGGTCCTTTTTAATGAATTTCAGTGGGCAGTATCATGAACTGGTGCTTTTTTTTCCCGTAGCACCTTTGCTCTCTGCAGTTTTGTTCAAATGAATTTGATTTTAATAGCTGGCCTGAAGCCTACATTCTTTCTTATCACAGTCATCTGAAGGCTTCAGTGGAATGGTCTATTTTATTTAATATTTTAAACTGAAATTAATGTTTAGATCTCAAGCTGTGTTGCTACAGTCATGGAAAGTGCCCCAACAAACAGAATGGTACACCTGTGAAATGATGATACTTTACAGCATTTCTTCCCAAGGATTTCAGCCTACTGTCTAGGCTCATCACCCTTCCTGTACCTTCAATTATGCCAATAATAAAGTTTTAAGTTAGAGAACAGAGATAGATCTACGCTGCTTTAGCTAGATGCCATCATAGTAGCTGTGGCTGCACTGCAACATCGTTTCATTTACTAAGCACAGTGTGTAATAGCTCCACTTTGAGGGCACTATTTTATTTGGACACTGCTCTCTCAAACTTAACCTTTTACTTTTACAGTGTATTAACTGATTTAAAAGTTCTTTTAAGAGCTATCCCCATTCATACTGCCTCTCTAGAGAAGCCACATCTTTTATTTGGAAACACCTCTTGCTGCTCCCCAGAATTGCTCACTTGTCAAGTTTCCTTTTTGAAAAGACCTTTGCGTTCCTCCCAGTCAGGCTGCTTCAGACTGCTCCATGACATGAGCTTGCTGATCATTGCTGAGGGGGGTTTCATTCCACTCACTAACGAAACTTGAACCTTTCCATAAACATTTCCTCCCATTAATCCATCAGTGCCGGCTGGAGCGATGGAACGGCTGAAACAGCTTGTGCTGTGAAGGACTGGCAGCCACCGGGAGCAGTGGTGTGACTGACACCCCTGTGCCGTGCAGCCACAGCTGCGTCGCTGAACATGCAATCAATCCTTAGTGCATCACGGACAGCTTTGCCTGCGATCCGTGCAGGGGGCCTGTCCCACTGCTCTCCACTCACCACCCATCCCCGCTCGCTGGATGAGAAACCATTTACACGTGATCACTATTTTTTTCTCCATATGTGGAAAAACTCTCTCTCTATATATATATATTTTAGTTCATGAGACATTCATACCTGAAAAGAAATGCCTCTATTTCCACCAGAAACCACTAAAGCTGAATGCCTTCATTTCAGTATTTCCTATTAGGTACTTCCAGATTTGAAGTCACTTATGAAAAACTATCCAAATCCTGGGATTTGAGATGATTTTTAAAATTTGAAATTGTATGTGAAATTTGATGCTGGTGTAAAGTAGAAGAAACTGCTATTCACTTTTAAGCAGATATGACTCACATCAAGACTGAATTTGCACACAGTGGAAACAATTTGGAGAATTTAAAGTAGTGATAGTGTCTGGCCTTCTGGAACAAAAATGTCTATCACCATTTTGATAACAAAGTAGCAGCTACTTTCATAACGGAGTACAGTTCAAAAAATCTCTTTGTGAAGCTCTCTGGAAAAAAGGAGGAAGAATAAGCCTTTACTAGCCTTTGATAATCACTGCAAAACATTTTTCTCTGACTAATGTTTAAATCCACTTTAATTTTTTTAAGTTTAAGAAAAGCTTCCTCCCCTTTACCTTTGGCTCTTGTCTATGCAGCATTTTTTGGTTCTCAAGAACTTAGCAAGTAATAGTTATCATTGATCCACATCCCTGTAAGTTTACACCATATACTATGTTTTCATGAAAACTATAGAAACACTGGTTCTTCAGTTTCAAAGACATTTGTGTAACTTTCTAAAATGAAGTATTATTGTTTCAGGCAAGTTAAAGAGGAGGCTTCAACAGTTCTAGAGTTCATGAATAGCAGCAGCAACTGAATGTTTGTCTCTACAGAGAAAAAGTGCTTTTATAATACGTCAGTGTTTGTTTGGGTTTATTTTTGGTGGAATACCCACACCAGTGATTGAATGTTTTTGTCTAAGTACTTCACCCACAACCAATAGCTTTGCATGCAAGTAAAAACCACACATCTCTCTATTCACCAGCTGGCAACAATAAACATTACTTAAAATTTCACATGGGTTCAGAAACCAAATTACTAGCTTGCACTTCAAATAGCCTCTTTTTTTTCTTCATCTCACTCTGATTTCCTTCCAGACTTTACAGGTACTTCATATACACCCTTCATATATGCACTTCATAATGCCTTCTACTCCTTTTAATTTTAGAACTATGAATCCAGCTGAAAGAAATTTAGTCTGTTGCTTGGAGAGGAAAAGATAACACTGAATATTCAGCACACTAACTGTTCATTGAGAAAGACTATTGCCAAGTCTGCCCTATATAAACCAGGATAATTGTTTCATGCCAACATGTGTGTGGTTTTGGCAGCTACAACACTGCACAAATAATACAGGATTGGAGGAATAAATACAATCATGGCAAATTCCCAAATGCCCCACTTAGAATCAACACATTTTGACTAAAATGATGCCCAAACTGTAAAACTAAAAAATGTACATCAGAGGTTAACACTGCTCAGACAACCAGTTTGTGCTGCAGTCAGAGGAGGGAGGTACAGGGAAGGTTTTGATGCTGTTTAAACCCAAGGTCTAAGATTGCCTGGTTCAGGTGGCTGGGCACTGCTTGTCTCAACAACAGGTCGGTGGAAGTAAGGCACAGACAGCACTTTCTCCTAATTCAGGTAAACTCCAGGCTCAAGCACAGTGTTACCACAGCTGCAGCCAGATGTAATTCCACTGAATGATGCCAGGACAGGCTGGAACAGGGTCATGAGCACATACTCCTCTGCATCCCTTTCTCCTCTCTGTACAGCCAGCCTACCCACACCAGGAAACTGTGGGTCTGGGATAAATGAGAATACGGATAAAAAGCAGGAATAAGCAGGGCCTAGAGCACATTTTTAAATAACAGCTGTAAATTGGAGGAGATCACTAATCCGCATTAGTCAAGAAATCCTGATTGCAACAACTTCTTCATTTTGGCTGCCCCAGCTGTATCACAGCTTGGCTTGGTAATAGGCAACCCTTCTATTCAAGCATGTTACTCTTACAAATACACGTGGAAAATCCAAGTCTGCTGCCTAGAGGAGTAGCCTATATGAGTAGACTTTGGCTGCACAGATCTTGGAAATTAGTCTCATCATGTGGCTACCAGGGTAGCCATAACCTTACTATTAATAGTTCAATCCCAAAGGCCAAGGTGACAACTAGAAAGAAATAAAAATAGAGGCCCAGTTCTCCCCTACTTCAGGCTTTACTGAAGGTACTGCAATTCTAGCATTGTTCTCAAACGTCAGGAAGGCAAAGTCATTCTCAGGGCAGGCAAGGAGATAGGTTATTCCCACTATGCTGTCCTTTTCCTCTAACATTCAGATGGACTTGAAAAAGCTTGTGGTGAATAGGGAATTCTGCCAGAAGTTGTAGTAGAAGAAAAATCTGTTATCTGGCCCAGATGGACACAAAAAGGTGTTCTAGCAAGTAGGCACTAATCTAGGATTTGAAAGACAAGTGCTTGATTACCTGCACAATCACAGATGGTGGCCAGATCACATACAGCCAGTCTTCCAGCAGTATTTGGGCAGCTAAAATCGGAGGCAGGTTACATGGAAAACACTTTTCCTAAGCACTTAAATTCCCAGGTGCACATCTAGAAAGTCTTGTCTCTGTCTCTAATTCCTTGTCTATAAAAGTGGAACAGTGACACTTCTGTATATTATAGGGATGTTGTGAGAATGAATACTCTCAAAATTGGAAGAAATTGAATACAATTATATTAGGGTTTGTACAAATACCTCTGTCAGGTCTTTGTCCCACAGTCTGATATTTTTCAAACAGATTCTGTTTTAGAGAATGCCAAATTAAGACCACCAGCTGGAATAAATGATTTGTATGTTTTCCAGTATCTTATCTAAAACTGGTCAGGTTGAGCACACTCTTTCACAGGAGTGTCACTAGCCAGGCTCAAATATAAGGTGTGAGAGGGTATAAAGAGGCAAGCTAGGTAAATAAAAAATTCCACTAAACTGGGCATGCATGTCAAACAAAATGGACTCGTGTTATAGTGGTGCTTAGGCATAGCAGAGATAAGGATTTGAGCCTATCGGTGCTGGTACTACAGAGTTCTTAACTCTTCCAGTACTCCCCAAGCTCTCATTTTCTCTGTGCTATAAACACTGTTATCATCAACAGGCTCAGTGACTGTCCCTCTTTAAATGAGTACTGTTCACTTCAGCTTGCTGCAAGTGGAATCTAAGTCATAGTAGTAGGCCTAAAGCAGAGTTGAGCAAGCTTGCTACGGGGCATCATGGCTTCATCCAAGCCCATGGCAGTGAGAACTCACCTTCCCTGCTGTGTTTTCACTTTATCTCTTAGTTCCTCAACAGTTTCGTCCTGCTACCATGACCTCAAACAACATTTTCTCTTTACTAAAGATGGCCAAGTAGAAGGATTAGTGGCATGCTTGGACATTTTCCTGCCTTAACAACAGGGAACAGCATAAGACTTCATGAGCTACACTTCTTGCACCAATGACATACAGAAGTGTGTAAGCTGACTGGAGTAAACGTTTGGGTGTTGCCCTGATGCCAGCCTTTCCCAGGGCAGACTTCTGCACCCATCAGCCTTCATCACACATCAGGTTTTTGTTGCTAAATAAAGTAAACCAACAAATCAAAAAGGATTGCTAAGTGCACCAAGGCATACTCTAATTTATAGCTTACCCTCTCCATCAAACAAAAATGTAACTTACAGAGTTTTTATGGAAGACAGTCGAAGGAAGCTACTTCAAAAAATATTTACCCAAAGCACAAATCAGATCTGCCTGACATGCCTTCCTTCCACAAATTTTTCATGTAGGGGGTGTGTATGTGTGTGCGTGCACATCTAGCATGAGTGCATGCTAGTGTAACAACTAGAAGTTAACAACTGTAGGTAAATCTCTCATCAAAAGCCCAGTGAAGAGAGAAAATCAAAAGGCCCTTGCCCAAAGCAGCTGTCTGCTAATTAAACACTGGTGTTAATTGCAATAGTGTGGCTGGTCCTCATTCTCTGTGTTTGTTGTGGTGCCTGTGTGAGCTCTGGATTGCTCAGAACTTTAACATCCTCACAAAAAATGAAACTGTCTATAAAAGGAATCAAAGGCTGTGATATGTATATATATCTATAGGGCTATTTTTAAAGAAAAAAAAAGGATTTTTTCTGTGTGCTAGTTCAAAGCCAGCTTTGATTATCTAAAGCAAGTCAGTCTTTAGAAAGGGTAAAAAACTAAAATGTAAAGATGGAATCTTTTTTATCTAATCCATGATGAAAAGAGCATTGCTTATTTGCCATGCTCTTGCCTCTCAAATTTTTAATTTTTTAGTTAACAGCAAAATGTAAAAGTCTCAGGCAGCATTTCCTGCCCTTACTTTACGAGATGTGCAAAGAAGCATTCCATTAGGGCCAACAGCCAGTAAAAGGGATGTCATTTGACACCCTTCCATAGCTTTGCATACCAGGCTGGAACCAAGCGGGATTATGTGAGTGGATAGAAAGCCCTTCTAGAGAGAGGATTTGCTCATACTGTTTTTCTTTACACATTCTGCTCTCTGAAGATAATAAATCAGCCATTGGATTTGCAGAAACAACTCTCATGACGGCTGAAGAATTCTGGCACAAAGTAGATGAAGGCAAGGACCTGGCCTCTCTAAAGCAGCTCATAGCGACCATGGGAAGCAAGAAAACGAACCGCAGACGTGTGCGAAGGGACTAAACAGCGCCGTGCTTGAACCATATTGCTCTTCCAACAGGGGCAGGAGGTGGGCTGGGTTTCCAGAGCTCAGAACAAACCTCATGGCAACTTTCTGCTTTTATGGTAGGCTAAACCCAAGTCCTGCATTTGAATGTTATAAGATTTAAAAGTCTGTGCTTTACAGTTACTTTGAGCCAGAAACTGTCTTTTCTGGTAAGAAATCCCTGATCTGTAAAGACAAATAATCGGTGGGTGGTTTTGCAGTTATGAAGGCACAGAACTTTGTATCGTTGCCCACAGACAGGGATCTAGTTTTCTGTCTTTGAGAGTTCTTAAGGCTTTTGCCACTTCAACTAATAAAACCAACATAAACAAAGTTAATGCTTTAATTGCCACGTCCTTCATTTTCCTCTAGGAAAATCTTCCTGCACTGAATTCTGAATGAAATCTTTATCAAAACCTTTCAACATGAGAACTGAAAACAAATGTTTCTCAGAAAATAATTTCAAGAAACTCACCATTTCACTTAATTGACTCTTCCATTTTGCTGTCAGTTTTCTTTAAAGCTTTGTTAACAAAGTGTCATTTGGTCAGCATTTCACTATAGCACTCAGACTTAATACATTACTTGAAAACAGACATTGAAGATGTAATAACAGGTTAGATACATAAAAATAAGCTGAAGGAAAACTGTGTCACGAGAACTGTTATTTTCATGATGTCCACCTCTCAGCATCATCCCTGGCTGCATCTTATTTAGCTGCTAAAGTTCTTTGTAGCCATACCAGCCTATTTTATTTCTCCTTAAATGTAATTCTGCACATACAATGACACTTTTATTAGTAAATGAGAAGCAGTGTGTGCCAGCAGACAGGGCACCAGACTAGAAGCCAGGAGACAGTCATACTTTTCCCAAATTTGCCCATGGTCTGCAAATTCTTTCAATCATCCTTACCTCTATTTCTTTTTCTGCCCTTCTCTAAATAGGATCATGCTCTTTGGGACAAAAAAAAAAAGTCTCTATTGTCCCCACATATGTGTTGGTACTGTTCCCATCTTGTTGGAGCTCTGATCTTGATGGGGACCTCTTAAGATTGGGCACAATGCAAGAGGTTCCAATTAAAAATAATTGATCATTAAGAGACAGAGAATAGCAAAGCGTGAGCTGGCACTTTACTTTCTATGGGGAAATAGTCAAACAGTAGTGGCAAAGTAGAGACATATGTGATGACACCAAATCTTCCCAAAGAAATGAAAGTGGGAAGTGTCACTCATCACCTTTTGGGCTTTTGTGTAACATGCATAAGGAATGTTCCCTTCTCTGAAGAGTCTCTGGGTACTCTTCAGATGATGGGATTTACTGTCACATGCCCTCTTCTCCCTGTCTTTTTTTGGTTGTTGTACAAAGCGTTGCCACGTGGGGTCTGTGTGATAGCACATACTGCAAAAACATCTCCAGCTGAGCAGAATCAGTGCTGGCCAGTAAGACTGCTAGTTGGCTGACTATTCCCTAAAAATGAAAACCAGACACTGAGGAAACTATCTTGTTCATAAAAGGAAAATATTTATCTGCAATGAAATAAAAAAACTAAACCCAAACCAAAATAACTACCTGGGCATTTCATTAAAATATGATCACATCACTAGTGAAGTGATTAAATAATTCAGCAGCAGAGCAAGGAAGAAGTGCACTACTGCCCCATGCACCCCAAAAATATGGATTTGAATTAAGCAAAAAAATTTTCCAGTTAACTCTGAACTGCTTCAATTGAAGAAGAAAACAAAGGGGAAAATGTCTGAATGTTTTGTTGAAATGCTTTTTACATGAAGCAATTCCAAATTTGAATTTGAAACGCACCCATAAAGATTGAAAAACATTATGCAACTTTATAAGGTTCAGCTGGAATTAAGAAGGAGACTAAGGGATGAACCAAGGCTAAGATGACAGGTGAAGGCAGATAGCTTGGCTTTGGAACCACAGGGAGTTTAAGAGAGACACAGGAGTCAGTTTTACCTGCTGGCCCCATAACACTGAAAAAGTCTAACCTACTTCACTTGCACCATGTAGACCTGGTAATAAGGGACACAAGGCAGCAAACTGAACATTTTTCTTAATGAGATTAAGAATGGCATATAGGGAAAAATGTTTGTGGAGAGCAGAGAAAGAGCAATAAATACATCTGAGACTGACATGCAAGAGGCACATGGACACAGCTTCAGCCACATGTACATTTGCTTTTCTTGTGTTTCTTGTTTTTTGTTGAAAAGAAAACTCTGGTGTGAAGCCATGCTTCCGTTCCTGCCAGCCCCATGCTCATGCTAACTGGCCCTGCCTGCTAGCTAATGCAAGGGAGCTGGCTTGTGGGCTGGGCTGGCTCGTAGACACCCATCCCAGAGTCCATGCAAGGTGAAGATGTGACTGCCTGCCCCACTCCAGGCAGGTGTTGCTCTGGAATTCCTCACACTGCCTTTTTAACAGAATATTCATAGCAAGTACTGCCTCTGTCACCCGTTAAGTGTGGTGAAGTGCCCAGGCTGTGAAGGAGGACTTAGTCATACATTGCTCCAGTAGCATCTTCAGGGCCATGGAATTTCTGACTTGTAAATTGCTGTCATCAACATGAATGCTCAACAAATTATATTCGTCCCATAAATTTTCAAAAGTATGAAGTTTGCTGACAAAGAAATTCATGAAGGTTGCCAGGAGCATGTAGTGCCTTTCTAGAATGTCAGTCCTAGCTATTCCCTTGGAAACCAGTAAATAAAGAGTTAAGGTATGAGCAAACACAACCTTAACTGTGCTGTTGGAGTGATGCCCCAATATGGCCATAGCACACAGAGCCTGTGCTATCTCAAAGGCAGAGTGCAAACATTTGGGGAATAGGGCACATGACCACAGGACAGAGTCTGAAGCCTTCTTTTTTGCAAGGCAAAACTGGTCTGTGTGGAAACCGCAGGGACTGAGGACAGGGGAAGTGCCAACAGCAACATTTCCCAGGAGACAGTTGGTCTCCTCCTCAGGACTTGCACCTACTCAATTCACAACCCCTGTCCTCACAGGCCGCCATGGGAATACTCCCTCCACCTCCCAGCACTGACCCCACAGACCATCCTACAGCACCTTTGTGCACTTCTGGTAATTCCCCTGGGGAGGAAGAGCTCTAGGCACTGGTATTACCACAATTTACAAAGTCAACACCAAAAGGGGACACCGTAGTGAACCACATACATGAACAGAGGAGGCAGGGACAGAGGCAAGCCACCTCCCAAAAAGACAAGGTCTTTCTCATGTCAAAGCTCAGCAGTTTCCTTGTGTCACAGCCACAAAGCAGCCAAGTGCTCCAGCTCTGGCAGCTGGAGCAAGGCAGCTCTCACAGCTGACCTGCGTGATCCCCGGCAGTACAGCCAACCCCAGCGAGGGCATGGGGAAGGTTTCTCAGGCCTTTCTTTTCAAAAGGCCTATGGCTGACCACATTTGCTAAGATGGAAAGGCATAAGAGCCTAGCAGACAGCTTTGCTTCTGTCTCAGCTAAGGGTTTTTTTGGAGGGGATAGGATAGCAGAGAGCATCAGCTGTGCAACAGCACAAACACTGCTCTGAAATGCTGGGCCATAGAGAACCCTGCTCAAACACTCCTTATCATGGCAGGGGTATACTCAGAAGTCTTGCGCTGTCCCTCTTCTCTATTTATTTCTCATTCTCTGCTCCCTAGGAAACAGAGAATTACATTAGCGTCTCCCTCTTTTTGTCCTACTTTGAATGCCAAGCAGCTAACACCCATTATTCTGTGACAATGTCCCATCTTACTGACATATCTTAAATATGTACATTTTTATACTGCTTTAATAGTGCTATTTTAAACTTTAAAGCATGTCACTTGCCCTCATGAAAGTCAGATGGAAAATAATACTATTCTCATATTTTTCTGGTCTTAACATCCAAAGCAGCAGTCCCTAAAGAAAGCCTCTGTCCTCCTGTTGGTAAGAATTTCTGTAGCCAGTTTGCACAGTGCTGTCCTGCAACTACAACTGAAGGGCAAATCCTAGTACTACAATTCCTGCACACCTGCAGCATGTGAGGACTTGTTCTGTGATCACTTACAACCCCTTGAATTGAAGATTTGTCTGAGCAATAAATGCATTATCAATTGAGAAATAAATACAGAAATTGAATATTACAAAGATAAACACTGGGCTGTTCCCACCCTTGTGTGCACACAGGCATGTGCTACTAGCAGTAGAGTAGTATGAGATCAAGAGGTGCATCACAGAACTATCTTGAATCCAAACCTCTAGTCTCAGAGGCCCAGACTCCAGTGTCTGAATACAGGCACATTCCTGCAGTTTGTTTTTTTCCAAAATATCTCATAAGGAAGAGCCTTTTCCATTATCATTTACCAAAAACCAAAACACATAAGCTGTCATACAGCAGACAAAACATGCTCATGTTCCTCAGAAACACTCTCCTGGCTCAGGGATGGGTTTGCAGGGCTGTGGACACTGTGCTTAAAACCAAATGCTCTCAAGCCTTGATCCCAAGCCCCAGGTGCAAAAATACGCTCCCTGGTTCAGGAAATCAGGCTAAAGCCTTTTCTGCTTGTCAAAGAAATGCCCATTGGTTAAGCTGGCTAGCAATGACCAGCATAACCTGTCCACATTTCATGTGCTGGGAGAAAAAGGCCACTGAAGACTGCACAGTGTTGATAAAGCTGCCTTGTCCTCTTCCTAGTGATAACCACTGCATTCTCATCAGAGCATTTGTCACCAGCAATTTAAGAGTTAACCAAGAAGGTGGACTAAACAACATGTGTCTTATTTGTCTCCTTTTGTAGCTAAAAACACCCCTCTTAGATGCAGGTGTAAATGTCCCTTTTCCTGACCTACAAGGTATTTGCCATACTGTCTGTCTCTAGGGTTAACAAACTCCCTGGCAGTAAGCGCTTCTGTAAACACTCCCACTTTTTCTGCAGAAAGGGAGAATCCCAGCAGTGCTGGAAACAGATATAAATGGAAACTGTTAAAAAAATTAATAAAAAAAAATCATTCAGCATGTGTTAAAAGTAGCAGCTATTTCTGGCAAGAATTAATTAAACCAGATGAAACACTTCTGATACGATTTGTGTGATCAGATCATTTAATTAGTTCTGGCTTTTAGTTCATTGTAACAAGCTTCTGTGAGGGTGAAAAAGGAATAATTGTTTATTCAAATGGTAATAATTTGGGTTTCTTTAATAGATTCCTAGTGTGAAAGCATTGATTCCTGCTGTTTTCTAAAGTGCTGGATGGAAAAGTTCCAGCATGATGTCCAGTTCTAGAGGCCACCAAGTCCATTCCCCAGTGCAGCCCCCCATTTGTGATCTAGTCTGCTACAGCCCTATTGCTCCTCCTGGCTTGTCTATACACTGCTGAGCAGCGAGCAGGGCTTAGCTGTTCTGAAGTGCTTGTGGGTTTATTAAGTATTCCTGTGTGAATCTGATGATGTGCTCATAAATAATGTTGCTGGGACTGAAATATGTTTTCTTTACAACAGGCTGGATATTCTGGAAAGGAAATGTTTTAAAAATAAAATAAAAACCCCCCCAAAACAGCCAGAAAGTGTCTAAAAGTGAAGAGGTTTTAGATAATACAAAATCTTCCTCAAAAAAAAAAAAAAAAAAAAAAAAGAAAAAGAAAAAAGAAAAAAAAAGTGGGGTTTTCTTTCTGTGCCTAAAGTTAATTCACCAATCCTTGCCCAAGGACTGAGGAGGAACTTGACTTTGTTTCACTACTAGGATACAGTCGTGGAGCTTATAAAGACACATATAAGCAGTTTTAAAACTAGGACTGGTAATCTTGTTTCTGCTCATTGCTAATTTTGTGGGTGCCAGTCAGTAAAAAGGCCAGAGAATCCCTGCTGGGTGAAAGGTGGTACAGGATGAAGGCATGCAAAGAAACAACAACTGAAAAAAAAGCCATTTCTGCAGTTTGAAATTCCATGGAAGCATATTGCAGATTTATGCCTAAACTAGTGCTGAATTATGGGTCACTGCTGTAAAACCAGAATTCCTTAGATTACTTAATCTAATGAGGTCTGTGAGAGAAGAAAAAGGCCCCAGTCTATAAGATTTAAGGGGTTGAGACCTTATCTGCACACTTTCCTGTAGAGCGCCAGGTGCACTGTAAGATCTATATCATCAGTTCCATGCTAAAAACTATGTTGTTTAAAACGAAACAATCAAAGGCTGAAAAGCAAAGCTCTCAAGTATCATGAAACAGCAAAGCAAAGGTTGCCTAGTGTAACCTTTTCCTGCCTCGGGGTTGTATGGTATAATACACTGTTTCAGTCTCTGACCAGGTACTGCCCCCACACTCATTTTTTTGGCAAGAGCCTTGCTTCACTCCAGGCACAGGACTGACAATGCTCTGCATACAAAGCAGCTCTTCAATATTCTTTTTAATCTCAGCTCTTCAGCGTGGGGCTCTGGCTTCATCTCCTACAAACTATTGCAACACTGCATGAACAATGATACTTTTCCATTCTATGCTGTTTCTTCTCTGCTGTTCAGGCCCAGAACCCTGAATGCTTTGCACTAGTTAACATATTTATTCCCAAAATGTCCCTGTGAGGTGAGGAAATATTATCCCTAGTTTAAATAATAAGATTGAGTTACTTCTAAAGAAAAGCAGAAAAGAGGCAGGAAAAGCAAGCAGATTTCTAGAGTCCAAAACAACCACCTAAATCATCATTTTTACAACAGGCCTCTGGCCTTTATTCACACCACACAACTTCTGCTAGAGGTTAGGCAGCAGTGCCAGAGACACAGCCCTATCCCCTGGCATAACATAAATCTACTACTGTGACTCCAGACCAATATATTATTTGACTCTGTTCTAGGTTTACTTAGGGTGAAATTCAGCCCTGTGCAGAGGGCCAACATTTACATCCTTTCTCAGAGGTGTGCAGTTGTCTGTGCTTACCCCTCTGATTTCTTTTTGGAATAAAAAAAAAGTCATGCTGTTTATCCACTAGACACTGTGATAACATAATTAAGCACATGTGTACTGACTATGATTAGAAGGGAAGGCTTCTTGAGAGCACTCTGATAATCTAAAAAGTAGGAAATAAAATAACACAAACTCTAAATTAAAATAATTTTACCCAGTGAATTAGGGAACAAAACCATCTCCTTTCAATCATCATCTTTATAGCAAGAGTGTGTTCTATATACTTGAATACTTCCTATGTGCAAATCAAGAACCTTTAATCTTATTTAAATGCATATCTTGCTGTGTGAAAGGAAAGGCATCAGATTTCTTCACAGAAGTACCTGCTCAGTTTTTGTGAAGGGGAGGACTGAGACAACACACTGGTCTCGTTCCTTCCGCACTTCGCCAAGTTTACATATTTTCAGCTATCCATCTGTGTGGCCAGTGGAAACTTGTGAAAACCTCTAAGCAGTGGAAGTTCCCTGTCCCTTTATATATGAAAGTGATTCCCAAAACTCCCTTTTTCCAGAGTTCATGGTAAACCAGCACAAATAAATAATATTTTCTGAAATCATATGTAAATCAAAGCAAATCTGAGTTTCACCAGAGCAGTGAAATCTACCAATTACCCCTCTGAATTCACATTTTCATTGCCTGCCTTGAGGCCCATAAATTAGTCAAAAGGTCAAGATTGGCAGTGCAGCAGAAAAAGTGTAGCTCCTCACACACATACATGCACTCCACTGGTCTTTGGAAACACTCCGAGAAGGAGGAAGCAACAACACCCCCCACACTTGGTCTCTAAAGCAAATTTACCAAATCAGACACCTAATGTTCAAAACACATTGTTTTACAGTTCTAATACCTGCCATGGTCTCCTTTTTTACTGAACATCTGTTAAGAAGTTTAAATAAATTTAATTAATGGTTACATATGACTGAAGAAAATATGCTTACCATGTTCAGAATGTTATTCTTTGGTGCTGTGATTTCTAACTTCAGCTTTTGAATTTCTTCCTTTAAAACAAATTTGGCATTTAAAAACATGCATGGGTTTTTCAGGGAAGCTTTTAGCCATGTAGCTACTAAGTACCTCTCATATACTAGAATTTATCTTTTTAAGAGCATGCTGAATGAAGCAAGACTTACTCCCACTTTGCAGATTCTGCAGCTATTGTACCCTGTTGGTCCCACAGCTGGGCCTGTGTGATGTTATTGTACCCCGGTCCCCTGCCTGTATTACTGTGGTATCTGCAGGAATCAGGATACTTGGGCCTGAGCAGTGCTGACACAGAAAGCAAAGGAACCCCAAGCAAAAACTCTGGACTTGGACTGAAGGTGAATTGGACACATGGAAGTCAAGATAGAACAAGCTCCGGGCTTCTCTACTGTGTGAGTTTTGCTGTCCCAGTATAAGGGGCTAGTGCCAGCCTAGTGCTGGACTTACAAAATACCCAGAGACAATCTCAGAAAATCTATTCATACAAAGACCCAGTGCTGGCTCAGAAACTAATTGTTGGAGTTGCAGAGTGAATTTTGGAGAACACTCATCCTAACCTTGCTGTTATTACTCTTCTCTGGCATCTCTAATTAACCAGTGTTGGAGATTGACTACAGACTTACATATCCCCCCACTCTGACTCGAATCATGGTAGCTCTGCTCTCACAGTTACACCACCAGAGCATTTCAGGCACAGGGAAAGGCTAGGGCAGAGATGGGAATGAGAGCCCTGCTCAGTTGCATTTGCTGCTCCAGCTGCCTTTGAAAAGATGAAAGAGCTATGGCAGCCAGGAGTTACTCTGCTTCACTCTGGCAGCAGCGGCTACCACGGCAGCTCCCCTGGGCTCTGCCACAGCCAGAGGAGTCACCACAGCTTCACGTCTGGTTTGCCTGCCCTTGGTAAATGTCTATTTTGCCTATGCCCAGACTTTCCCAAGGCCACACAGAGGTGGAGGCTACACCCAAATTCCGAGTCTCAATATAGCAGCTTAACCACAAATCTGTCCTCCCTATCTCCTTTCTCAGGCGCCTGTTGCCTCAGTCTCTCTATGCCAAATACAGCACAGTGTCTCACAAGACAAGGCTTCCTTCTCCTGTCTTCTAAACTTCAAATGTTCACTTACTGTTTTTAAACAAGGGATGTTTTGAAACAGCGAAGACATCTATCAGGAGACTGCAGTTTACCTTAAAACCTAACCAAAGCAGACACAAAATGAATGTAATATTCTCTGGCACAGTATTTCAAGACTAAAGCCACACTGCTGAAGATGTCTGCTCTCCAGCCCACATTCTTAAATCCCTGTTCACTCTCCTGCCCAATAGCACAGAGATAAGCAAAGGAGGGGGTTGTCTGGCCTGCATGCTTTGTCTGGTAAACAAGTAACCACTGTAGCACACGGATTACAATGCACACACTGTCTCTCCTAGTGCTTACCCTCACCTACATCTCTGCTCCACCTGCATCATTCCTGTGGAGTGCAATGGCCTCCGACGGTTACAGAGCATCCTTTGACGTAATCTCCAAGACTAGGAAAATAAGGAAAGAATTTCTATCAGCTTCCAAGTCAATCAGGACTTCATTTCTAACAGCTATTTCATCACGAGAGCAACATTTCTAACAGTGGAAGCATGATTCCCGAGCAGGAGAATGCTCAATCTTGTTGATCACTCTGTATCCCAAGTTCTGCGAGACCCGGGCGAGATTTTCTCAACTTTTATGCAAACTCTGAATTCTCAGAAACCCCAACATATGTAACCCTGGAGGAAGTTTAACATGAATTCTTAGCTGACATTGTCCTCCAGTTCTCATGTTGGGAGTCTTCTTCTTATTTCCTCCTTGTCAAGGAAGACAGCTACAACAATATGGATTTTATTGTACACCCCCTACATCCCATTTCTTCCCCTTGTCAATAGTACAGAGGCCCAAACGCCATCTCAGCTGCAAAGAGGAAATGACTATTCACAAGACACAAAGGTTTATGGATTTCTGCCTAACAAAGGATTATTTCTAAGCAGACTCTTGGTGTATTGGTGCCCTATCTCTACCAGTGGGATAGCAGACACCTCAAGTACACCCAACAGCACGGAGTGAGAGCACTCTCCAGGGCAGGTGTACTATGCAAGGTAGCCTCTTAATCTTCACACATGCACAAGCATTATTTTTCATACCAGCTGCATCTTAAACACTCAGTTAAGATGGTGATTAGTGGTGGTGGTAGGGTGTCACAGTGGGAGCTTTCTTAAGAAGAAAAGGCTTTGATTGAGCCAATGAAAGCTGTTGCCAGGGAACCAGATGCCATGAACACACCACTCCAGCAGAGCAAGAATACAAACCATGTGAGTACTGGACTGAGCTTTAAATGCATTTGCTGGTTGAGGCTGAACACACCATTAACTCTTTCAGTCCCTGATATAATTCACACAATGAACTGGGAAGATGGGAATCTGTTACAAATGCAAAGGAGAAAAACATCTCCTGAGATTTCTCTCTAACACCCTGTTGATTCAGAAGAAAAACAAACAGGGGAAACTTTTGACCTTTAGTTTTTAACTGGCAAAGGACGTTTGTTTGTTTTGTAAAGTATGTAAGGAAACTTTTCTTCAAAGCAACACTTAATTTTACACTAATGTGAAAAGGAATCAGATAAGTGCTCAGATAACCCTATAAAAGTATTCATTTTGTTTTTGTAGGGGGTGTTACAACGAAGTTTGGTGTGCACACAGTGTGTTCACTGGTCAGTTCCTCTGCAAGAGGAAAAGAATAGCTTAGATTCCATTTTTCCCAGATCTGAGCTGGTTTCCAACACAAATGTTACCGATTTGAATTTTATCTGATCAGTTGCCAATTTGTTTCAAAGTTAACTTTCCACTCTGATTACTAAACAGCCTTGTACTCTACCGACAGAGCATTTTTTTCCTAGTGTAAATTCCACAGTGCTCTGCAACCCTACCAGTAAAACACAGCTAAAGCTCTAATTAAAAATCATGCCTGCCATATGTCAATTCATAAGAACTAAAATTAAACTAACAAGGGGCTGTAACCAAAATTTTTTTTGAACACAAGAGCCTGCCTGCTCTCTTTTGAAGCAGAACATGTGGAAGCCTGGGTGGTTCTTGCAGGACAAGGCCTGGCCCCAAACATTTTCATCTTCAGGCTTCCAGTGTGAATCCAGCACAGATTCCTAAGCATAAAAAGCCATTCCCCACTCTGTAGCCTGAGTGAAAGCCCCTCCATTCCTGTGTAGCCCATACTGGCTGTGTAACTGCTTTGCTTCCACAGAGTTGGTAACTGTGTTGAGCAAGTAACATGTTGCTGGCCATATTATACTGAACTCCCCGTCAGTCTCCGTTCCAGCCTATTTACATCCTGTGGTAATAACAGCCATCTAGTGAGCTCTGAGTTGGGGTCCAGTGTACCACCGCCTTTTTATGCCTCTCCCACCGTGCAGAAGGCCTGGGGGGACAGGACATAGCCATACCATTATAATGCTTAAGTGGCCATAAAGTCCCAGTGTGAGACCTAACAATCTGAACATAAGGGACAATAAACCTTGGGCCCCTCAAATTTATTCTAGGGAATTGGCAAGAGGGGGTGAAGTGCAAAGCTGATTTAATATCTTCACAAAGCTCCCACACCAATTCCAACCCAGCTTGGTGATGCTGGAAAGTTGGGCTCCCATGTGTCCATCGGTCATCTAAACAGGCAGAGCATCCCACTATCAAGATGACACCATCCACTCTTGGCGTCCCAGCTAGCAGCTATTGCATGGCTACAGTGCACAGCTGACGGGCTGGGAGAACAGACGCACATACCTCAAACTACAATGATGAAAAATATATCCCATGTTCATCCAGAGCATTTTTGTCTCCCTGGATTCTGCAGTGATTTACCTGAGGGTCCATTCTGCTGTGGGCTTGGCCCTGAGACCCCTCATTTGTTACTGTGTTGCTGTGAAGAGGGGCTGCCTGGCTGCTTACAAATTAACTTCTGGGTTTAATCTGCAGATACAACACATGCCAGGCTTACTGCAGTCGTTCCCACAGCAGAGCCCCTGTCTCAAGCAGGGGACAACTGCTTCCTTACAAAAGTTCTTGCGTAACACATAAAACAGGGAAAAACAACACTGCAGCTCGGCTTAGCTTAGCACTGAATATGTGATAAGAACTGGAAGAGATTTCTAAGCAGAGCAGAGTTATTTAAACAACTCTGGCAACATATGAGGGCTAACAGCCCAGTTTTCTAACTAGTTCCATACAAAATTTCTAGCGATCAAAACCAGTCAGCGTCTGCACTTTGTATTTTGAGCCTAAAACTTACGTACAGAGCTAAACACTGCATGGTGGCAAAGGAAGCCATTGTGGTGTGCTGGCTTAGTGGGGCACCAATATGAAAGCATTGCTTACTGAACAAACATGTTCTACGGCAGGTCAGTGACCTCTGCAGAGCCCCCATCAAAGATCCTATGCAGATGTGATCCTGCTCAGTTTGCAAGAGCAAACAGAACTGCAGTGCAAGATGGTACTGTTACAGAGGCTAATAATCCAATCTCTGTGCCACAAAGAGGTGCAGATGTACTAAAGTTACCATGCTGAACAGTGATATTTAACACTTGCTATTGCTGTCTCTCTCCTCACCAAAGATAATCACCCTAAAACATATGCATTCCTTACACTCATGCTCACATGCACACACTCATGCTGCCAGGTTAGAGGAACTCAACTGAATTTACAAACTGGAGACTTCAAGATGTGAAGTGCAAGATGTAATTACAGCATTTTCAAAATGTATTTTCCTCTTTCCTGTATGCATCAAGACATTATGTCTCAGCTGACGTAACTGAATGTTCTCCCAACACTGAGGATCCAAGCCTCAGTGCAAAGATTATACCTGCTCCAGAACAGAAGTGACAGTGACCTATAGGACTCTGATCCATCATTTTTGCAGTAAGTGGAACATACACAGTTTCTTTCCCAACACAGAGGGAAGAAATGAGAGTTTAATGGACTGAGGGAGCCGAATGCTGCTCTGAACAACTGTGCTCGGACCCCAAACATGGCACAGAATCCCTGTGTTCTACTCAGACTCTGTAGTCAGTCCAGAGCCAACAGCCCTCTGATCAGCCTCTGCAACAAGTCCAAGAACACCCCTTGCTACTGCCCACTCATCCCTCAGTCTTTCTTCTCCTTCTTCTCCATGCCCAGCATCTCCAGAGCTCCCAATGCCCTCATCCTCTCCTTGGCACTGGCAATATTTTCCATTTCCTTCCTCAGACCCTTCCTCTGTTTTCCTTGTTCAAATTTTTTCCTCCTTTGCTCTTAAGCCTACCTTCATTCAGAGGAGCATTGGGTCCTACTTTGAGTAAACTCATTATTTTTTCCCAAACAAACCTCTCACTACAATCACTGTCTCAATGAGATATACTCTGATACTCACTGAAAATGCATGTTATTCATAGCTACAAGAATGGACAGTTTATTTCAGTAATACGTTATTCTGAACTTACACACATTTATTTTAATGGCATTTAAGACAGATCAGATGTAGCACTCAAAAGTGCTGAATTTTTAGTTGTAAAATATATCTCCTTTTATGACATAAACTAACAGTACTCACAAATACAACTGACAATCATAAAAAGCAATTACCAATACAGTCCCTTCCCACAAAATAAAATGTAATTAACAAAATGTAATTAAGCACTGCTTAAAAACTATGCGATAGGGTGCTGGAGAAAAATTGTTAAAGAAATGCAAAGCAGAGAATCAACAACAGGCTTTGGGAGTAAAATTAGATTGAGATACCCACCTACATCTGTATTTTCTTAATTTATGTTTGGTTCAACTCATTATAAAGTCATGAAGAACAATCATGCTTAGAATTAAGTTATCTTAGGCTAGGGAGAATTTAGAATGCCTCTGCCAGTACAGGCTCATTTCTATTGCTATTCTGTTGTGGAAAAGTGTCATTTTTGCCATCTGAAGAAAGCAGCTCCTCTGTTTGAAGACGTATTTGTTTTGTACATTTTCTATTGCTGTTTGTATATTGTAAAGCACTTTGAGCACATGTAGAATGAAAGACACTCTATGAAATACAGTTAAAAGTTGCAGTGTTGTAATCTGCTGTAAGTCTTTGTACATGGCAGCAGGGGGCACTTCCACAAGACGATGCTGAATCACAGTTGACAGACTTTCCTGGTTTCAAGGCCAGGCAGAAGTGCTGCTCAGTGTGTTCACATCCCACTTCTGAACGCAGAGCATGATTGCACTGCGCAGCAGCACCCACCCCTCTTGTTCCTACTAAAAATTCTCAAAGCAAGTTGAGTAGCTTAGTGAGAAAATTAAAGAAAGAGAAACATGATCCTTTGAATGAAGTACAAAAAGGGCAAAGAATTGCACACCTGAGCATTGAAGAAGTAAATATCTGAACAAGTTCTCCCATGCAAGTGCTGGTGTAGGGGATAAAGAACAGGAAGTCCATCACAAGGGTCAGGAACATAAGAGGGATGCTGGGACTCTTACCTTTGCAATACCCTAGGAGTTTTGAAATGTTCCTAAGTTAAATTTCTGCAAGAAAACAGTTAACAATCAGAGAGAAAGTCATTCAGTCATTAAAGACGTACACAAACCCAAAGAAGATAAATGTTCTACAAAACAATCCTCAAAATTGGTCTCTTCCAGCTCTGTTTTTCTCCATTCTCAGCTCATAATGAAATTTGGAGGGTGTCATGAAGAAAATACAATAAAGCAGCTTGGGAAGAATGATGTTATCTGGTCACATTGGGGGATTTACTGGAGGGCATTCCCTGACTCCCATCTTTGGAGTATTTCTGTGCTTGCTTGTATTCTCCCAAGCTGATATGGGGATCCCACATTCTATTTAATGTCATAGCAATGGAGAAACAACCTCTGATCACAATGAGGAGGGTGATGGTGGTGGCTCACAGATCCTAAGATGTTAAAACCAGAACAGAGAGAATAAGAAGTGCACAGGACAGACAGGAGGAGGAAAAAGTAACCAATAGCATCACACTTTTCAAAAACTCAGGATGCTAGTCTGGCTTTTCTGCTATTTAGAGCTGTGTGCTAGCAAGACACAGAATTAGGAATCACTGTATTCCCAAGCAAAGAGTCTGTCTGAGCACTCAGGCTCAATGCCTAATCTCTCCCTCCTAAGATGTGGCACTGGGGAGGTGGTGGAAAAAAGACCAGGAGAAACTGAAAGTGCCTTAGGAACCAGAGGTGAGCTGCTTTTAGAAAATTCTCCATAGTAGCTCTCAGAGATTAAATATTTTCAATTTCAGAATGTTAACTTGTGTTGAAATAATAGAATGACAAATTATTTTACAGTATCTTCTCTGTAGTGAAAATCAAAATGTGGTAACCAATGGCATAATATAGTGAGAGAGATTTATATCTGCTGTAGCTAAAACTGGAACATCTTAAAATTATTGTTTGGGAAGGCAAAACACACACACAAAAAATAGATTTTAAAGGGAAAATCACTGTCTCTGTTGTTAGATGTCAGATGAATGGGTAAACCTGCTAGTTCTAGGACTTGTGTAATTTTTTGAATCTACATATGTTATAGTGATTTAAAATAATATTTTCTTTGAATAGGGCATTCCATCAATTTCACAGCAGCTAAAAAAGAGACTTATTTATATGATGCACTTCAGTGTTGCCATAAACACTGAATACATTAGAGCCACAGACAGAGCATTTTCCTGTGACTTCGCACTGAAAGCACACTGCAGCAACCCTAACCTGACTCACTGTGTCTTCAGAATTATTTCTGAAATAATCATATTTGATCCAGGTGCACAGAAAAACTCAAAAAGCCAGTAGGATGCAGATCAAAATTTATGCCAAACTTCCCTTCCAGCTTCAGCATGGCAGTTCTACTAGAGCCAGGGGGCTAGGAAGAAAGCATTGGCTTTGTGTATTTTTCATCCTGCCTTGAAGCAGATTGTGAATCTCTGCTCTACCTTTCACAATAATCATGACTGTTCACCTTGTTAAGCATTTCTATCAGAACAGCTCTTCTAAAATGTAACTTTTGGTCATTGGGAGCCAGAATATGACCCTCTAACTTTACATCAAAGAAAATATGTGAGCACTCCAATTACGAGAATAATTTGGAATCCCCTGCCTTATTAATTGCATTCAAGGTATCAGAGAGTTTCCCTAGAGAGATGTTGAATGCTTGTATCACAGTTTTCTCCCAGGAGCCTGGGACAACTGATCTACCAGAGCCCTTCTTGGGCCACCTCATTCAAGGCAATACCAAGGCACAACAGCCTCAAAGCCTCTGTTTTATCTATACCTTCCCTAGGGCAGCGGTCCCTCCAGCCTCTGAGTGTGTGGGGATGTATCTCAGGCTGGGATGGACTCTCACAGCTAAGATAGCACAATCTGTCGGAGATGTTGTCTGTTGCTGCCTTTCCTACGACAAAGCATGTTTCTGAGGGAACCCCCTGGTTTTTTATAGTCCCCGTATTAAGACCATATTACTGCAACTCCCTCTTCATCATGTAATTAATCTCTCCGCTTCTGATAGCTAAAGGCTCATGTAAGGAAGAAAGAAATTTCTTGGGCTAGGAGAGGCCAGATGTTTGTATGCACAGAGGATCCAGCATAAAAGAAGCGTGGACTGATTCAAATGCTACAATAACACGGTTCCTATCTCTCTAGTGTAGCGATTACCTATCCCACCTGAGGCTGGAGTCATGTTTCTGTTCATGGTACACCCTCTTTTCTAAAGAGAGCAATTATGCAAAGAGAAAAGGCAAAGGGGAAAACATTTTAAACTGAGAGAAATAGCAAGCTACAATTGTTTTTTATTCCTAAGACATTTAATCACTATACTATTATATATCAAAGGCATTAAGTTCTCAATCATGAAAAAAGAACATGTTTCACAGTAATAGCGGTCATGGATGAGATGCAATGACCCAACACCAGTACCCCAGACTTTGACCCACAGTGTTGAGGAGCCAGTGTGATACAAACCATATTGAATACAGGTGCAAAGATGGCTCTAGCATGGGTGCTTATTAACAGACTTATTATTAAATTATTATTAACTTATTATTAACTTAATAATATTATTATTAACTTTCTTAGCAATATACTGCACATACTGCTTGCATGTAGAACACTTCCAAGTGTGTTATGTGCTCAGTACTGTTCTTGCATTTATTCCCATAGTTAGGGCACTTCTCAGATCCAGTCAGTTGTATTTTAAAAGTACATCTGTTTCAGTTTGTGCATTCCATAGCCAATCAGACTCACTGGACCACAGGTAAAAACTACGAAGTATCCCTGAAACACTTCAAATTGGTCATCCTTTGTAAATCTGTAAATCCAGAACACTGGGCTCAGAATTGTTCCACCTGCTCCTCAGCACTGCAGGCAAAACAGATTGCTCCCAGTGATGAAGGGCTGCTGTGGCTGCAGGAAAAGGACATGCACTGGGAAGAGCTGAGAAGAGAAGAAAGAGAAAGCTATGCAGATGTAGTCTTGCTGCTCCTGCTGTCACTAGGATAAGAGGAAAAAAGCCAGAACTGCCACTGTCAAATGAGACTCCATCCTGGTGGCAGAAGCAGCAGCAGCAGCCTGGCTTTCCATAGGTCTGGTTTAGGCTAAGTACGCTGCATGCTTACAGTCACTGCTCACAGTCACTGCTCACAGTCACTGCCCAATACATCTGCTGCCCTGGGCAAATGCTTATCACATCTTCGCCTAGGGCAAAACTTGTCTGGACCTAAGCAATGAAACCCTCTTGCAGCTGAGAAGAAGCCAATGAAAGTCCCTGTTGAAGTAATGTATCACACTGCCAGATTAAAAGTGGGCAAAATCTTGATGATTAATTCACAGCCAGAACTCTCATGTTCCATACTTCCTGCTGTAGCTGGTCTGTTGGAGAACAGCACATCTCAGGTCCTAGCTGTGCTGCACAGAAATTCTTAGGCACAGACAAGAGCTTCATTTAATAGATTTGCTGATGACAGCAGATAAAGCCACAATGGAGAAAGCATGTAAGGAAAGAATAATTTCCCATGTAGTTCATAAGGCACAAATTGACAAACTCCAAATTGATTAAAAGTTTTGTTTTGCTTTTTCCTCTCCAATGTCTATGCTACTTCATCCTTTCTCTGTTTCAGGATTATTTCAACAGAAAATCTCATGAAAGTTACTCCCATTTTAGCAAGACTTCAAATGCAAAGCACATCATGAAGGACTGCTTGGGTCTGTCACTTCCAGAAATGGAAATTACAAAAATGGGGGCACTGATTCTGTACTCTGAGCCTTCATGGAAAAAGGGAGGTAGGCGAATGGGCCTACAGGGCTACAGGCATAGAAGAAATCTACAGCTGGAGCTACACACCATCCAGGACTTGACAAGAACCACCCTGGCATAGAGAGGAGAGCAGGTAAGAAGCCACAGATTACACAAGGCTTCTGGCTCCTGGCTCCTGTTCCTCTAGATGTTAACTACCCAGTGACTCCATGAAACCTCAAAATGACTACTGCTGTTCACTGATGGTGCCTGTTAGCAAGCTCCTAAAAAAATTAACCTGATAGTCAAACATATTCTTTAGTATCATCTTCCCCTCTTTCCTTTGAAAGATACCAGCTATAGTCAATTTGTTATCATTAAACCTGTACCCGTGCTGAGGTTTTAAATGGTGCCAACCTAGACTCTGTGCCTTCACAAAGGCTGACTTATTTCTCAAACACCTTGATGTATGGAGAGTTGCTTTCTTTGAAATCCATGTAGAGCTGGATTTTGGCTCTTTACTGGAATTTTGCAATCAGCATCAATGGAGCCAGTTCATGTCTACAAACCCTGACAAGGAAAAAAGCTTCTCTACTTTTATTCAAGTGGAAGAAGTTTTCATGCTAACTAGTGAGGATATTTTTTCCTTGGACTGGGAAGTGTCAGCCATCGTATAGGATATTCATCATTGCACTGGCTCCCATATTTCTCAAGTCGTGGTATAATAACCAAAGTGATTACATAATAGCTTTTTATATTCTGCATAACTCACTGCTATTAAAACTAATAAGCTACACCCTTGCCAACGACATGATTTTTTTTCTGCAATGCAGCAACTCTGCTTAAAAAAAAAAAAGGTAAAAAGCACAACGAGGCTTTTTAAGAGGAGGGGAATTATCCATTAATCTCTGATGGTATGAGATATTGTAGAGCTGCTACTGACATTTGTCTGGGAAGATTTTGCTTGACTCATTCTTGGCTCCACCATTAGTGATATAATGAGTTCATCCCAAACTTGAGGCAAAATTTTTTTTTCCAACATCCTACATCTTGATCTGTTCTATATGTATACACCCGCTGATACATTCACAGATGTCTATGACAGTAAATTCTGTAATTAAGGAAGTCATTGCTGTGTGACGTTCCTGATGACACAGGATATTAATAAATTAAGATGCACATCAAGTAACAAGGATCCACATCCAGCATCATATATTTTCATACTCCTACAAATGCTTAAATACTACTTGTTTTACATTGAAAAGTTTGGTCAGTTTTAAGTTAAGAGCCAACATGGGTTGGTTTTCCTTCCAGTCATTTCCTAGTAGTTGTTAATTTTGTTTTCCTATGACTCTGGCTCCACATTAAAAGTCAGAGACAAAGATTTGACATCAGTCTGTACCAACAGTCTCTGCAGGAGATAACAAAGACAAAATATTTTCTCTTCATCTGCAGTCTACTTCATGAACTGGGTATCCACCAGCATGATGGCACTGACACAGGTTGATAAGAGACTATATAGCCTATAAGTACTACAGCAGGACTGATGGTGAGCTGTGTCCAGCTTCTCATGTCATGGGAAGGATCATGCACAAATATGACTTAATGCTACCTTTGTAACTCCTTAATCCCAGAATTTAAATGGTTTAACCATCCCCAGCACAACTTAGTTTTCTGCCACCTAGCAGTCTAACTCTAGTGAGCTGGGGCAGCTGAGGATTTTGGCAATGCTTTAGTGTCCTGACTAAATCCTTTATTCTTCGGGGAGGAGACTAGGGAGAGTCTATATTGACATTATAGCACTTCACTCAGGTGTTTCCAAGCTGTGAAGGTATTATCCCTTAGAAATCAACCAACCTTTTCCTGGAGATCAGGTAAAGGAACGAATTTAACTAGACCTGTGATTTCTTATTTACCTGCATTGAGGTAAAGCAGCAGAGTAGAGCTAAGGATGTTTCACAGTGATTTGAGATGGTCAACATTTTCTTGTTTGTTAGAGCCTCTCTGCAGTTACTTTCTGGAGATAACACTGCAGTAGGTTGGTCTTAAGATTTAAATGAGGCATAGGTTGACATTTTGGAAATGCACCCTGAGGGTCTGGAAGGGCATGGAGGAAAAACCAAAGATACTGCCTTGCAGAGACTGCCACTAGCAGAAGCTCTGCAGGATCCAGCTGACACATCTACCACCAGGCTGAGACTGACAGACCTGATGTCCAGAAACACACTCAAGCCCAGCTAGTCATCAACAGCTGTAGATGTTCTGAAAAAACTCTGGCTGCACAGAGGACATGTCTCCTGAAAAACAGCAGTGGAAGGAGGACTTCAGCTTTTAACTGGGAAAGAAATTACAACACAACTATTTCCCTTCAGGTCTCTGGTCACAGCCCTTAAGGCTTTCCCTTCCTTGGTCAGCTATCTATCCATGCTATTGTTTATTCTGTTTCCTTCAAGAAGAGTAACCACAATCTCAAAATTCTGGAAGAGGAAAATAGCACATAGCATTTGCAAACTGCGTGCCTGCCTCCGTATGCATATGTGGTATATGTGTATAGGACTGTATGGGTGGAGAACTGAGAAATTTTCTTCCTCTTTTATACATTTGTTGAAGTTACTTGATTTGTTGAAAGTCACAGAGCAGGGCATAAAAAATACTGGGTTGGGATTCAGAAAACTTGGGTTTCACTTAATTGCCACTATCACTGAAATACAGAGAAAAGAGAGTCTTTGGCAAACTGCACCACTTGTGCAAGCAATCTGGGAACAGGCAGCAAATCTGTGATAAATCTGGCAAAGCCAATTAGAAGTTAATCAGCAGACAACTCTGCAGTAGAAAGATCTGGCTTTGTCTTAGTACTGTGATATGCTGTTACTGTAACACCTCACTAGAAGAAGCCCTGCTGCCACCTTTGGCAGTCCTTGTAACCCTACATCAAAAAGTATCAGCCCAAAAAGTTTTCCAGAATTCACCAAATCCATGAGCTGAAAGAGCAACTTCAGTTACTTCTGCAAGAGGCACTCATGAAAAAGCAAAATCAGGACACCTAGCCCGTCAACTATAAGACAAGGTACACCCTATACAGCATTTGCAGTGGAACAGCTAGATTTTTTTTTTTTTATTGTCGAACAAGATTAAGATTGACTTTGGCACATAAAGGATCAACACTCCCCCAAGGTCCACAAGCTAACTTCAGAAGCAGGATACTAATGCTTATCACCCTTCAGAGCATGGCCTCCCTGCTAAAGATTGTCAATAATTAAACAAACTATCTGTTTGGTGGTAACTGGACCAATATGACCACTTAATATTTATGTTCTCTTTCACACACTAACACACATACTCAAGTCATCAAGAAGCAGCAGCATTGTGGAGTTATTATTAATCTGACCAGAATGGAAACAACAATCAAATCCCTTATACGAGAACACTGACTTTCATACAATTTCTTAAAGCTCTTTACTTTTTGGCTTATTTCTCATTAACCTACAAGGTGTTTGTAAAATGATTCATGCACAAGGCAGCAAACTACAAAATTCTGAAGAATAAGAGTTGAAAGCCCATTTTTTTAGGAACTTCATCTTGAAAAATCATTTGGAAGCTTTTTCATTTGCCTTCTGGATGTTTTAATTCTTGATAATACCAGTTTATTATCTAGGTTACAGAAATACACAAATACATCACCCATATTGTGGTAAGCACCACACAAACACCTAATGATTCAACAATCCTTTCTTCTAAGGGCATATATACAAACATGAACACCATGAGAAATTTAAAGGCATATGCCAAAGCTTAATACTATTTGTAGGTAAAACATTAGGAAGAGCCTAGGATATTTCAGCAGTATTGCCATTGTGTAGTTTAGACTGAACAGCAAGAGCAACATTTAAAGCACAGGAAGCAATTTGGCCTGTCATAATGATCTCAGATACCAAGTATTCCAAACAAAATACTTCGTATCCCAGCAACCCCCAAATTGCTGTTAAAATCTTAATCCTACTGCTTTACATATGATATGAAAACTTGACCTTATATACTAATAACACCAGATGAATAGGCTGAAAGGTGCAACAAAATTCAATGCTATCCATATTTAGAAGTTTTTCATGTTACTAATTAGGGCATTTAAAAAAAATGTATGTGCATTTATATGGGCATGAATAACTGTGCACATATCCACAAATATTTTTCAGCTCCAGCATTTGTGTGAGCCTTTAGCTGGCTTTATCCTGTCTTATATAGTAATGATATCTGCAGAGAAAAAGAGTGAACCTTTACAAAGAGAATGCCTTTAATCAGTCTTCTAATCAGAGTTCGAACTAACAAGGAAAGTCTCAGTGCAATCGAGTTAGCTCTTGCTTAACTGCATCTGACATTTTGGAATAGATTACATTCTAATGGTCTATGGCAGAGCTTTCTCTTTAGAAACCTTGGGATGTCATTAATAAATATTGGCCATCATATAGGGGAGTCCACACCTCTGCAGTTGAGACAAAACATCTTATAGGAAATCACTGCCTACTGTGTTGTGAACCACATCAGTGAAGCCAGGCGCAACATCCATCAAAGATTAAAAGAGCAGAAAACGAACACTGCTGTGACCAAACACTTGAAATCATGTGCCACTGCCACAAACAATTAGAATTCAGCAGGGGTATTCTCCGGCATTCACAAATCATGACTGCAGGAGACCTCAGGAAATGGGGCCACGATTAACCCATCCTGCTGTCCCCAGCCCTAACAACGGGCTGTTTTAGAGAAGAAGCGGCAAGCTTTCTTGTCATGAAAAAAGACTCATTTTACTAAAATCTCCTCTTCTGCTCAGGACCTGAAGCCTAGTATTTTATACACAGAAACTTAAAATTACAGAGAGCAAGAAATCAGACTTCAATTCTGGTTTTTGAGCAAGGAAGGAGATCTGCATTAGGGTTCTCATTTGGCAGCAAGAGGAATACCTCAAAGGCTGCAGGCTTGGGGTCTCCAAGGAAGGCAGCTGCTCTTGTCCTCCAGTTTCTAGTGACAATCCCAATACATCTTTGTGGAGCACCAATAGTTTCCATCTGTTAGGACCGATCTTGTCCTCATGGCCAAATCTCTTTACTACAGGAGGATAGGTTGGAGGTGACATTTGCTGATTTATTCTACAAACTAGAATAAAATTCCCAGGTTTGAATAACATTGGGCTCACCAAAAAAAACCAAAACTCAAGGCCAAGCTATTTGAAATACTATGTCCATAGACACACAATTTGTGTAAAAGCTCCTCTTTTTTTTTCTACTTTTTATTTTTAAATGGGTCAGTTAAATTTAGCCCTTTATTTTCCAAATTGATGGAAGACTCCTTGAGACAACTCGAGAACTGAAATGGGAACTTTCTTATCTGACATTTGGAAAGGACATAGAATTGGATTTTCAACAAAATAACCCAAAACGGCTGGCTAGCACTGCCTATCCAGTACTTGGCACTTGCCTTACCCCATCCAGCCATCCTCCCACAGCCTCTTTACAATCTGGTTCATCGTAAGCTCCTCCTGCAATGCCTCAGTAGCTATAGTTGATTGCAGACCTGTGCAAGACAGGAGCTTGCAGAGGAAATAGCTTTGCTCCTTCTTGAGAAGTTTTATCTTTTTTAATGTATATTTAAAGCTTCCCAATATTCTCACATGCAGGCATATTTGTTGGGAAAGGCCTGACATGCTCCTGAATCCAGATAGAGCTGAGATCACCCAGTACCTTAAGGTCAAGTCTTAGATTTTTTCAGAGGGCTCTCAGGGCTGGGCAGGCTGAAAAGCAATGAATGCCACTGATGTCAGTGCAAGTTTTCCACTGCATGGTATCAGCCTGTTCTTTACAAAGGCACTCACTAGAAAAAATCATCAAATTGTGAGGAGAGATGTAGGCAAAGAATAATTAAATGCAGTAATTGGCTGTAGGGCAAAGGAACATGGACAGGCTTCAACATGCCTCCTATATTGTGAAACACTCAGGAAAGTACAGGGTGGCTTGTTTTGAGAACTGCCAATAACTACATTCCACGGATCCATACAAACTAGATGACTAACTGGCAGACAGGATTAGAGTTCTGTGGCATTTGCAGTTTATGGAAATGAGTACTGTTTAGAGCTCTTATTCCTACAGTTCATTTATTTATATTTTAGGAGAGCATTTGATTTTCCACCTATGTCCTTTCCGGTTTTTATACACCTGTTCACTGGGATGTAGGGAATCAGATCTTTCCAGACCATGAAGATTAACGGGTCTTTCCAGGTTAGTTCTTCATGAGCCACAAGAGTGACAGGACATAGATTTACCCTATTCAGGGAACAACTATACAGAATACTTGAGATAAGACACCAAGATCTCATTAACTCATTATCAGTTCTTACATTGCACAGCACCATGAGTTGTTCAGATCATTGGCTATGCACTGCACAGAGGCAGAGCCTGGGATGAGGGCCAAAACCAAAGACTTGGTTAAAATCAGAATAGACTAAAAAGGTAACTGACCTCATTGTTCTCAAACTCTTCCTGCCTGAGCTACTTACCTGGAGGCATCTTCATAAGCACCTTCTGAGTTATTGATTAGAGCCTGTTAACTCAGCAGCAGGGACATGGGACAGATGCTGACTCTCAAGGTCTCCCACATGTATTACTGCTGCAGAAGGATCACAAAGGAACACCATGGCACCCACTTCCTTTTTGCAAACAAACCTGATAGCCAGATAGACCAACAGATTTGCCCGAGCTATTTCTCCAAGAGGTACCTACCTCTTCAGACTCCCTCGAACCTGGGATCCTGACATAATAGGCAGGCAGGCTCTACTGTACAGGTCAGGCATTTAAAGTTAAATTAAAAGGTAATTACACTGGCCTTCCTTAATTCAATATTTTTGTGCTGAAGAATCATGCAGATGTTTCTGAAGTTATTGGTGGAGGGAGAGAGGGGGTGTTGAAGAAACTATTGCATTACATAGAGGGAGTTAGAGGAGGAAACTGAATATTCATGCATGCATTCCTTCCTGGTTGAGTAAAAGGAAAACAGAGTAAACATTCTTCTCAGATAGCAAAATTCACGGGTTTTGGAGTCCAAATCAACTTCCATTCAAGTCAATGAATAGATACCAGCAGACAGAAGTGTAATCAGACCTCAGATTATTCTTAATACCAATATACAAAATGATAGTACTGCATAATTGAGCATGGTAAATTAATAATTTTAGTACATGTGACACAGGAAAGGGACACAAATGTATAACTTTCCAATTCATAGGTTCTCAATTCCATATTCAGACAGAACAGTTTGTATTCTGAATAAATGTGTGTTCCCAAGATCTGACACATAATTTTTGTCTCTTAAAGCAATAGCCACAGAGGTAAATAATCAAGTGATAAACTTCCAGACTACTCAAACAGTATTTTATTTGGAGATAGTGCAATGTGAGGTTCCAGTTGGGGGCTATATTACCCAGTTCAGTGTCTAAACCAGTTTTTGTTAAACTTGTCGACCTGTACAGATTAAAGTAATTTCTACCCAATGACACAGCTGAGCATGAGCAATTCTGCAACAGATAGTCACATTTCTGCCATTACTGGGAGTGACCAGAACAGTTTTAACAAAAAGTTTTGAATGAAAACAAGTCTATTAAAGAAAACGCTGTTTGAAATATTTTCACTTTCTCATGCTGAAAATCCTAATTTTCAGTCTCTTGGTATTCTTTTTTACAACAACAAAATGAAAGTAAGTGGGGGATTACAGTTTATTTCCTTTCAGTGTCTGAGGCATTGGAATGCATTAAGCCCTTTAAAGTTCCATTGATTCCCAAACAATCTGTAAACACATACACTTATACATTAACAACCTGGTTTTTTCTCCCACACAATCATTTCTCATCAATTACTTCCAACATGGTTAACATCTTCCACTTTCCTTCCCCAAACCGTGTATCTCTTTACTTGCAATTGATCCATTCCAAAGTGTATCAGGAATCGACTACTGCCTCAGGAACATTCCAGAATTTGTGAGAAGACACTAGAGGACCTGTCTGCTCTTTCTGAAAAATATCACTTTTTTCTTGTACCACCATCTTTCTGCAGTGCACTAAGCCAACAAATCCACTTGCATATTGCTCAAAAATCTTTAAGTAGAAAGAATTATCTAAGACATAATCTATAATTTAAGATCAAATCATAAAAAGCATGAAGGAAATTACTAGGTAGTTTATTGGCATTTCTCTAAAACATGGAAAGGGTGGGACTTTAATCAGTAAGCAGATGGGAGAGGTTTCTTAACACTGTGCAGGTTAGCTGTGGAACTCATTGCCACAAGATACGGATCCTTGAAATGCACAATAAAAAAATAATAATAATAAAAAAGACAAATCTATGGGGGGAAAAAAAAAATCAAGGACTATTAAACCTACCAACCCAGTCAGCTGCTCCTTGCCAATCACTGGAATAGTATAGCAGGAAAGCAGACAATGTATTTCTCTTTTTCTCCTAAGCATCCATTACTGACCACAGAGAGACAAAGTGCTGGGCTGAAAGGACCTGTGGTGTGCCCAAGCAAGGCTGTTCCCACACAGGCAGATGCCCCAGTCCTAGCTGAGGCTGGCTTTAATGTCTCATAACAGGGAAGCCAGCCCACAGCAAGAGCACAAAAATGCTGAAATTCAGAGACTGTCTTCCGAGGCAAAGATTTCTTACATGTTGCAGCTGAAGTAATGGGAAGGCCGTAAAGGCTAGAGAGCACAAGGAAAATTCCTGTACAATGTGCCTCTCCCGACATCTGCCTCAGGCTTTTCAAACTCATTTCCATAGTAATTTCCTTCTCAACTTGACATTGCTTTGCTCCTAGTTCAATGAATACTTCCCCTGTTTGGTGAAATTCCTGCTAGGATACCCAATGTGAGCACTTAATACAGTTTGCATTCAAATTATGTTTCTATGCCTTCTTCAGGATACATAGTTTTAAATTCCACAGTACTGGTCAACACCTTAAAGAAAAACAGAATTGCTGAAGCAAATAGTCACTTCCTGGAATACAGTATGAATTCTCAATTAGGTTATAACTTAACATGTGCCCATGCACATTAAGAGGTAAACAAGGAGCTTGCCATGCACTGCACAAGAATCAAATCTCATCTGTTGTCCTTGAGTGTAGGCTGCTAAAGCCCAGACATACCAACTTCTTCCTGATTTTATAAACCAGCATCATTCAGTTGTCACTGGATGTACCAGGAAGGACAGAGATTCTTGCAGCCAAACCCACAACCTATGATCTTGCACAGGAGCATAGTTCTCATTGTTGGACAGGCATGTAAATCTATAACATTTTAGCCTGAAAAACTAGACTTGCTCTGAATCTTCCATACATGCTGCGCTTCTGCCTTGGGCCTCCCAAACTTCTTTCTTGTTGGCCAGTGTTATTTGTTTCTAAGGGAGCCTGAGACAGAGAAAAGCTTATAAAAAACTATGGAAGCCAAGAAACGTCTGGCAGGAATAGAGCCCAACTACCTGTTAGAGAATTATCAAGAGGATGGAAACTGGGGGCTGCAAAGGACACTACTTGAAACTTCCTTCACTACCAAACTTCTTCCGCCTAGTAGTCTTACAGACACTCAGCGTTGGCTGCTCCACTTTGCTGCCTGTCAGCCAGTTCCTGACCAAAAGCTCTGAGTCCCCTCAGACACCGCATCTATTACAGTGAAGTCACTGAAAGTCCTGTCAAAGCTCTCTTGAGACTAAGCACAAATCCTTTGCTAAATTGTATGTAAAATGGAAAGAAAAACTGTCAAAAAAAAAAAAAAAAAAAAAAAAAAAAAAAAAAAAAAAAAGAAAGGAAAAGGTTATCGATTTAAGCACTCCAGCTAGAAACAAAGAATAGAAAAGCTTAAAACTTATTCCCTCTCTTTCCTGCTCCAGCCATACACTCTTACTCCCTTTGTGTTGGCTATGGTATTTATTTCATTTCTGGAAGAGCTGATTCAGCTCACTAAACCAGCTAAAAAATATCCTGGCCAAGAAACAAACATGTGAATAGAAGTCAGACATTAAAAAGAAAAAAAAAATTCCTTCTGTAAGAGATCACTTTGAAAGCAACTGGATTTTGGACTAAGCACAACTTGAGAGTGTCAGCTTTCTGCAGAACAGTTCAGGTTTGTCAAAAATGAAGACCGTCTTGAAGTCAAATGACAGAAATTCAAAGAAAACATGGAAATCAGCCCCAGAAGGGATGGAATAGCACACTGTTCTGATCAGTGCTTCCACTAAATAATTTCCTTCTCTTGTTTCCTAGAGCACACAGCTGAAAGGTCTTCAGGTTACAAAGGCTGCTATGGCAGAGCACAGGCACAGCCACGAGCAGAACTATATAGAAAATCCAAGACACTTGAAACTCTAAACAAACCCAGTGTTTGTTAAAAACTGATGTTAAGAGCATTGCTATCAGCATCTCTCATCTTCAGAGTGAGAAATCCCATTCCACTTTCTGTGGAAGCTATTTCCCTGAAAGAAAGAAGCCCTACAATTATAAGAAATATGTACATTGTTTTGCATGCCACATAGCAGGTATTGTTCTGAACTTCACAGATTCCTGAAGAATGACATGGCTTACAAACACGGAGCATTCAAGGAAGCATTTTTGACAGTCACTGCTGTCACTGCTAGCTGTGACTACACGGCACAGAGAATCTCTCAAGTATACACGACCCAATGTTTGTGGCTGTGTGTGGCAAAGCTCTGTAGGAAGGAAGCACAGTTGCAATGCAACCCATTTAAAAGGGTTAGGAGGAAACATGCCTCCCCCACAGGGGCATCTGGAGTGCAGGGACTTTTTCCATGATAAGTCTCCCAGTAGGAGGCACTGACCTGTTTTTATCTGCCATTCATCTTTGGGCCATCTCCCATTCTTTGAGAGCTAAACAAGAATATGCGAAGAGCCAGGATGTTAAAGCAAAAGGACTTAATGCAAATAGCTTTTTTTCCTCCCATCCCATCTGCCACAGACTCGGAACAAGATGTGGTAATAGAGGAACACAGAAAGGTCAGAGGATTTTGGGGGGGGGGGGGGGGGGGGGGGG
>VZRQ01006359.1:649225-673262 GCA_013397975.1 Machaerirhynchus nigripectus | reverse complement strand
GGGTGAGTTAATGCTCCTGTAGTTGGAATAGCTTGTGAAATGGTCTCAGGGGTCATAACTTAAGCATGACACAAAAAAGGTGTACAACTGAGACAAACCAGTGATCCATCTGGTCCAGGATCCTGTCTCTGACAGTGGATAGTATTGGACACTTCCCAGGAAGGGGCAAAAGTGAACAAATTAAAAAATTATGAGTGCTTATCTAGCAGACTGCCTGTTTTTAAGGAAATAGTTCTTTTTGAAAACTACCAGTTAGAGATTGGTCTCAAGCTCAGGGTCCCAGAATTAAAACATACAGCAAATGCCTATGTGCACTTCTTTTTTAGAAATCAAGTTTTTAACTTTGTGAGTACTTAATGATTTGAAAATAAGAGGAAACCTCAAAGTGCACTATTACTTCTTTAGAGTTGCAGACAGCAGCAAAGTGCTGGAAAAGCTGCGTAGGGGCATTTTTAAGTTCATTCCTGGGGCTGATCTAGGCACCTGGGATAATGACATTTGAAATGCAACGACAGCGAGTGGTGTGACTAGAAATATGCCAAGGAAAAGCACATAAAGCCCCACCCCGTGCTGCAAGATGAGCAGGGTTGTTCTGTCACATCGTTACCATGCTGTAACTGGGCTGTATGTCTAAGGCTATATTCTTGTTAGAACATGATCAAGGTCTCAGCCACACTGCATATTTTAATCGTGCTGTAATTGCACCAGGGGACAACTGTAGGAAAACCAGGTCCTGCGATACAGACATATTTGAGGTGGAGTCAGACAGAGCAAGAGGATATCCAGGAGTAGAAAAGACAGCACAGTTGAAGTGCCTTAGGGGAGCAGTCTCATATCTGCCAGAAAGTCAGAATAAAATGGGGCTTGGATAGAAATCCCATGATAGATTTGTCAGTGCAGCAGTTTGATACATTTACTTACAGGTATAAACTGATTAAAACTTGCTGTGGTTAAAAATCAATCAAGTAGTATGCCTTTTTGTGGAAGGAAGAGAAGTATGCCCTGTAATAACAGCAGTGAGCTGGTGAGACTTCTCCAAGTCAGTATCAGAGACTTTTTGACCTTCCTTACTACAGTATTCCTCTGGAAAAACACAGGTTTCAATAGCTGGCTATTCCCTTAAAAGCACTGGATCAATCTTTATCATCTTACCTTCAGATACCTATCAGAATAGGCTGTTCCTAGTATACCATGGTGCCACTCCTCTCCAGGAAGCTGTTTCTAAAAAAAAAAGTGCTGCAGAAGGGAGTCAGATCAAATAACCTAACTGTGCTTATAAAGGAAGAAGGGGGAGAAGAAAGGGGGGGGAAAAAAGAAAAAGGATACAGAGATAAGGATTCATATCATACAGGCTAAGAAGGCACTTCTTTGAAATCAATGGAAATTAAATTCTTCAGATGTTGGATCAGGTCAAACATGCTTTAGTTTCATGGTGCTAAGAATTTGACAGGTATCTTTATCCACTGTCATCTCTGTTGACCAGGTAGTTATTCACTATCTGCTCTTCTTTATGTATGTATTTATCCTCACTCTACTAGCCAAAGGTTCCATTATTTATCAAGTTGAGATAAAAGTCAGACCTCAGGGTTCAATAAAAATTATAAATAGAGCTAATACATGACCAAACTGCAGCCTTGAGAATTATCTCCAAGTTCCAAATATCAAAACCATCAAGCAGGAAGGAATTAACAGCATCTGATTTGTCTTTGTGCAGCTTTTCAGCTACCCATACTACCCACCTACACAAAGAACTAAATCCAAGAAGTAATGCCATTTTTTTTATGTTAAATGTGCAAAAGTGCAAATATAGGATGCAGGATGACGGAATATATTGGCAGGAGCTTCTGCGTTACCGTGATCCAGAAGCAAATGCCAGCTTAGGAAGTTCAAGCTCCTAAGCAAGAAAGCACTCCAATGTGAGGCTTTTTTCTCATGTAGAACGTAATTTTTGCTCTTTCCCTACAAATCCATTATTGACCATGGACTGAGATGGAATTCTGGGACAAACAGGCCTCTTGATCAACCTGATACTGCCACTCTTGTGGTGATATTCATATGGATTTTAAAAGAATATGAAAAGCTCTTCACTCAGCTGAACTTTCTTTGAACAACACTACAAAGAAAGAAATAAAGATGATGAATAGTGCAGGGCACTTGACACCCTGGCTTTGTATTTTACAGCAGATACCAGAAACTGAAGTTACCTACAAATCTCAGAAGAGTCACCCACAGTTTGCACACTCCCTAAGAAATATCTGAGATACAGTGAAACTCCAAAAGAACTTCTCATTATGCCTTCACTTGTTCAGATGCAGACCTAGCTGAAGAACAGAACTCAAGAAAGGTATTGTTACAGAGAAATAAGCTACATCCAAACATCTTGTTAAGTATCTAGCCTAAGACCAGGAGAAAGGGATTACTCCAATCCTGAACTGCATCCAAGCAGAGTCAGCTTTTGAACTCTTAATCTGAAGGCAGGTCAGAAGAGGTGTCTAAATTGCACCCAAAGGTGTGCCAAAGCTCCTTCCTCAGCTGTCCATGTCAAAGTGAGGTAGAGTCTCTTCCCATATTGGACAAACTTTTAAAAAATTGTATCAGATAAACCACCCCAAATTTCAGACTGTTTATCCAAAGCTTGCCTGAATGAGCCAGGTCTCTTTGGCAAGTAAGAATGGGCCTGAATGTCTTGCAACAACACCCTTACTTGAAGCAATCAGCCACTTCCAAAAGTTTTGCCCACTCCTAAACAGCATATGAGGGCAGCCATCACAGAAGAGGTAAAGGAAGCACCCGGGAGAACCTAGAAACCAAAAGCATATTCAACATGATGGGGAGTCATGCTATATACCAGAATCCTGCTGCAATGCTGTATAAGATAAAAAAAGTTCCTAAAACTGAAGTGCAGAGGAAAAGAAAAAGAAGAAAAAAATCAGCTTCTGGCCAAAGCTGCACCTACTTTGTGTTGGCTGGAGCAGTCTGCAGCCACCCTTATCTCAAATGCTGAGGTGTGGCTCAAGCACGCCCTGACACGAAGCACACATCAGATCTGAGCACTTGCTTATCAGATCAAAATGAAGCACTGCTTGCTGGGACCTGTAGTCTCTGAAGGCCATACCTCTTTAAAAAAGACAGACAGCCACAGGGCACATCACAAAACTCTGAGGATTGCATGTGGCCCTCCCACGGTTAGTTTCCAACATCACACACTGCCAGAAAAAAAGAGATCAGATTTGGAATCTGGGCTGTCAAGGCTACAAAGACTAAAAATGTTATGAAGATATGTTTCTCAGCTTAGGCAAAACTGAGAAAGAAAACACCTGAGATAAGCAGGTCCTTCAGCAGCTACATTGCACAATTGTCCATTTTTCCACACACATGTTAACAAAGCAAGAGCCGAGTCTTTCATTGCAACCAACACTGACATAGTACCAAAAAAAAAAAAAAAGGGTAAGAAAATATTTTTGCTTCCTCAAAAAACGAAACAAGTTTTATTAGCCAATCTGGTCATCTCCTCCTTTCACAACAAAAGAGTTTAGTATCACCAGTCCAGAATACCGGGTGTAAGTCTGCCAGTCCTCTGGGTCACAAGAAATAGGACAAAAGGAAATGATCTCAAGTTGCACCAGGGGAAGTTTAGATTGGATATTACGAAAAATTTCTTCACAGGAAGGGTTGTTAAGCATTGAAAGAGGCTGCCCAGGGAAGTGGTGGAGTCACCATCCATGATGGTATTTAAAAGTGTACATGTGGCACCTTAGGGAGATGGTCTAGTGGTGTTGTCAGTGCTGGGTTAATGGTCGCACTCAATGATATCAAAGGTCCAACCTAATTTTTCTAACCTAAACAATTCTGTGATTCTATATCTGCATCTCAACTCCTTCTTCTCCAGGTGAATAAGCCAATCACTTGAGTTCAACATCTGGTAATATTATATTTAGAGTTTGCCATGGGTTTTTTTTGTTTGGTTTGGGTTTTTTTAAACAAGTCTCTTTAGAGTTAAACTAGTTTTACATAGATAGCTTGACAGCTTTTGGGATCTATTACCTAAGATGCATGGGGCTTTTTACTTATTTTGTGAATAAGAGAATAGAAATACCTAGGGAAAGCTTGGTTTGAAGCTTTTCCTTTGTAATCACTATTTAATGCTTAAATGTTTTCCCTTTAAAATGAAAAATTTGGCAACTATTCCTCTTGTTACTTACTTGAAAAGGCAGTGACTTTTCCCAATAAACCTGCCTTTAATGTAACAATTGAACCACAGATACCATTAAAAAAAAAACAATCAGGAGTCTGCCAAGTGGAAACAGAGCAAGACAGTTTTGCCATGTATACTACAGTCCTACTTTCCCCTTTAGTTCATCTCCTGGCCTCCTCAGTTTCCCCTTTCCTCTTGCCTGTGCTTTCACAGAGTTTTAGAAATACAGGGGACCATCAGGAGCCAGTTGCTCAGCCTGCAGCTGTAACATAGGTCAGGTACTTAAGTCTTTGCTTGTGCTTTTCCTTCCCTGGGTAATGACTACTGTCTTCATCTGCCTGTATGCTCAAGCACACTTCGCATTTGAGAGGAATAATTATCATTAGCCTAATGACATCTATGCCCAGAAGTGCACCAGAACAACAAAAAGGACATTCACAGCTGCTTCCCTTTCTTCTTAAATATTTTGACTAATTAGAAGAAAGGGAAAGTCCAGAAAACACAATAAAAATACTGTAGTATGACACAGGTTATCATAATCATCAGCATAGTCAATGAGTTTACAATGTCACTAAAGAAATCCAGCCAAAGAACCTCATTAAACAGGTGTTCGTCTTTTCACAATAACTGCAAGTGTCAGATATATATCTAGAAACAAAAATCAGAGGCTTTATCGTTACTGCTTTAGGGCTGGACTCCACACACATGCAATTCCTGATCAACTTTATATGAATTGCATTCATTGACTGGTATGAAAGAGACTCCAGTTCCTTTAACAGACATTTGTTATTTTACTAAAATGCCTATTACTATTTATTAATCAAAGCTAGTTGAGAAAGAAGAGAAAAATCCTGTGTGGAGAACCTCATAATGAAATGAAATAGGAATGGTTACATCAATGTCATGTAGGCAACGCACACAATTTCCTGCCGAACGTCTAAGATTAGAAATGCTAAAACAAACATTAGCAAGTGCTCCTAATTTGACTCCAGCCTGGTGAACTATTCTAAATGGCAACTGCCAGTTCAGCATTTCACAAGGGTGAAGAATTATATTGTATTTGTCAGGTTCCTCATATCAACAAAGATTTAAAGCTGCCACTCAGAGCTATTGTGCCTTTTGATGCTGCTGAGTACAGTCTTCTCAAAACAATACAAAAGGACACCATGAACACAGACATTTGAAAACTATTTTTTCCAAGAAACTGGTTAAGGGAGGGAATCACAAAGACACTGGCTTGCTCTCCATTCCATTTACTTCAGGAGCTCTTTGTTACACATACAAGCCAGAGACCAGCAACCACGAGAAAGTGTTGATCTCATTTCTGGGCCAGAAGGTCCAGCTAAGCAGCACCAGATGGCCACTGGAGGCTGTCCAGGCATACACTATGGAGCTTCACCTGGTCCCCAACAGGCAATTGAGGGTTTGTCCTGGAGGAGAAAATCTGAATGCAAGCATGAAGGACCATGACAAGAAAGGCCAATCAGCCTACCTCAAAAAGACAGCCTTTGCCTAATGTTAGTCACACAGATTTATTTTCAGTTATAAATCTAACAGATTTCTAGCTACTCACCACCAAATCTCATCCCTCAGCAAATGGCACCTGATTGCAAGCACATCACAGAGTCCAAAATAACTATCAATTGATGTTCAGATGTCAGCAAAATCTAATTACCATCTCCGCTGCAGCATTAGTTGATACCAACACTTTAGAAGACTCAAGACACTAAACACACCTTAAAAATAAGACTTTATGCACCTATAATGCTTTCAAATACTTGTTAAACTGTAGCCATTTCTGTAAGATGTGAAAGGCATTGCGTACGCTTTTAATGCTGTACTGTACCAGAGACTTCAGGGGAAGTTTCAGTGGAGAGAATGCACAAACTGACAAGGGACTAAGCCAGAAGGGCAAGTGCTCCCTTTCCTAGTGCTCTGTATGTGCCCTATTGAATGGCACAGCATCCCTCAGCAGCACAATTACATGCATTTTATAGCTTTTAGGAAAGATAAATTACAAGCAAAACTATTTACACCATTCAAATGAATTCATTTATGGCTATCTCAAGTGTGTTCATGCTTCTATGCAGCTATTTAAGTGATTGAAATGCACACAGATTTTCTATAAAAATTAAGGAGAAAACCCTATCAATTAATACTGCCTCATTAAAACTTTTATAATAGCAAATAAGTTGTTTCTGGAAATGAAGCCCTGACTCAGAATACCCATATAAGAACAGAAAGTGTGGTTGTGCACCTAACACTTCACCAATATTAAGGTCAGTAAAGCAGAAGTTGTTTTCATAAGTTAGTGATCGACATTAAAAATTCAGTATTCAACAGGGCACACGTTACCCAGTGGAATATAAGAGAGAACAGTTATTTCTAAGAGCAAAGGAAAAACATGGTGTCTACTATAATTTCTCTGAAGGACACTATAAAAAATATCTTTCTACATACCGCTATAAATCCAGTAGCAGACCCCTGACTTAAATTTTGCAGTAATGCCACAATTGCTACTTTTGTTTAACAAACACTATTTGAATTTCTATTAAGTTACTGACTGCTCATCTTTTCAGATCGTTAATTAAAGAAAAAGCACCACCTGCAAATGCCTGCAAAAGTAAAGATTGATGAGATAGCCGTAGATAGAGATTATCTGTGTGGAAATCCCAAATTATGTTACATATTTATTAATTTCTAAAGGCTTTCTTTGGATTATTAGTTATTTGTTTTTCCTGTTTAGATGGGTATCCATTTTATGCAGCATTTCGTTATTTTTTCTGCTATGCCCCTTCTGCTGAAGATGATGAGCCATATATCCAAAAATAACCATTCCAGCACTGGGTCTCCTGCCACCTAGAGCTGTAAAGAGCTAGCATGCCAGGAGAGCAGGGCCAGTGTTAAAGTTCCCAGCAGCAGTGATGTCCTTCCAGACAGTACTCCCAAAGCTGTCCCCGGAGGGATTGCACATGGTGTCCCCCTCCTGGAAGAGCAAGAAGTTAAGTCACTGCTGTATGTTTGTCCTATGAAAATAATCTACAATTACTCCTTTTCTTAAAGCTATGGAGACTAGTGTGATACTTTTAGTAGGAGTCTTGGCAACTTTAGGAACTGGGTTTTTTTACTTGTATGCAGAGGGGAAACAGGGTGGGGATTTATTTCTGTAAGTTCACATGGGCCAGATGCTAATGAAAAAGCAGGAAAACCAAGAGGACTAGAACTCCTTTATATAGCCCATATATACACATCTTTTAAAATTCCAATATTCCCATTAGCAGAGTAGTAGGGCATCCAGCCACGGGTTTGGGTTTTCCCTCTTTTCAGTGCACAAGGCAGAGTATTCCAGCCCCCAGCTCAGTGTTGGACCCCCTCCCGATCAGAACCCAAATGCACAGAACTGCCTGAGGGACAGATCACAGCATCTTGCACACAGCAAGCCCATAAACAGATCCATTGCTACTGGCTGTCACGTGCCAGGTAAAATACCTGGCACATTTGGTGTGGAAGTGAGGGTATTGCATGAGAAGCTGGAAGCCAGCAGGGCTTTCAACCACATAATGGATGAAAGCAGGGCTGGTAAAAGCTGCCACATTCACTGCAAACGATGTAAAACTCTGGCACAGAGTCGATTGCACATCTAATGCTCCATGTGCATTGGCATTTCCTGGCAAGAAAGCGAATAACTCACTGAGGAAAACAACATTCTCCCTCCTTCTTTCTTTTCCTGATATTTTGCATTATCCTGCCACTGCACTGACACATACTCTGTGTTGCCTCTTTTTATTGGTAAAAGGGTTTGCTCTGAGTTTTAACAGCACAAGCCAGGGCAGTTCATGTAGCAAAGCCACCTGCCAGCAAAAATTACATTTTCTCTGTGTTTTTCAACTTCATCAGGTACTTGGTCTGGTACCTGAACATCAACTGTGACTTTCACTTTTCTTGTATCCCTTGCAGTGGTGAAGGTCTCAAAGGTCAAATTATGCCTGCAGTTACACACGCAGTTCATGTTCCACCCACAAATGACACAGGGGAAATCTCAGTGGGGATAGGGGAAACGGCGCAATGTAACAAGCTGTTCTTTGTTACTTCCTCGGGCAATGTGCAAAGCTGGCAGCCAGAAAGTCTATTTTAACTAAGTTTCTTACAAAACCATTTACTCATTTACTATGAGTCAAACAAAGTTCTACAGGCAGGGACAGTCAACATTTTCACAACTCGTATATGATTTATGTACATTCTTCTGTGTTACCTGGGTATACGTGTGTATGAAGGATCAACTTTGCTTAAGTTTTCTTATTCCATAGAGAAGGAAACACTTTTGCCCCTGCAGCATGAACTTGAGCTTTCTGCCTCTCAGTCAGTCTTGCTCTAGAGGCCTGACCCCACACACAGAGAAGAACTGGAGTTAAAGTAAATGAATATTGCTTTCCTTAGGTTCTGCCAAAGAAAACCTTTATCTGCAAACAGCTACATACTCACAAACAATAATTCTCCTATGGTCTCTTGCAGTGGGTTTCAGAAACAAAGAACAATTGTACATCTTCTGTATTTGATATGAGGACCTTGTATGAGCTACAGATCAGTTAATCACAGGACACTTCTCTGAATACAACGAAGTGTCCTTTAAAGACTTTAAATTCTTTTAAAGGAATTCAAACTGAGAGCATAGATGCTCTTCTCACTCTAAGCATGAGAAAGCATCTCAGTTAATTTCTATTGCATAAATGAACACAGGGAAATGTACTGACAGTCTCTTTACCCAAATCTCTCAGCACACAATCAGCCATCTTCTAGGCTGCACAGGATGGGAACATATGCTCTAACTGTATTTGGGGGAAAGAACTCATTTGGGTCGCAATATATACATTTTTGTTGCTAGATGTTATGTTCCAAGATAAAACAGTATTACCAAAACCACCAAGCTTTATTAATGTAGCTTCAAAACAGAAAAAAATAAAAAACCAACCTAGAAACCTCCCAGCAATATTTGTTTAGCAGAACACCTGTGAAAAGCATTTATTTTAGGAAGAGACTATGTAAGGTTTCAGACAACTCTCTTAAGTGAACAGGAAAAAAAATTCTAGCACAGTGTTAAAAGTGTACCCTTCGGTAAGAAGCACCACATGCATGGCACCTTAAAAACATGTGCATCAGCTATTTCTTCTAAAAATAAGGCTTGAAGGCTTGAAGGATAGCTATTTGCCAAAGTAATACCTCTGCCACCATTTAAACCATTTTAAACCATTATTACAGCTGAAGATATCTGACATTTTGTAAAATTATTAAGCATAACTGTTATTTTGCAGACAGCATTAGTGCTGCAGAATGTTGATTGAGATTATAAAAAGAAAAGAGACAGATCTTTTTGAGATGCCTTGCCATAGAAGTCAGGGTCCTACAACCAATCTAAATATTTTTAAACTACAGCAATAGACCATAATAGTGTGCACATTCTTAAGATACTGGGATGTAATCCCAAGTAGAAAACTACTCTGGTCTACAGTGGGAATTGGGTTAGACCCTTGATGCTCTGAAATGCAAAAATAAAAGGCCTTGCTGCTATCTTATTATTTGCTAAGAAACATCTTTAAAAATTGCATTAAACTGTACCTTATGAATTTTCAAGTCTTATGTGCATACGAATAGCAACAGTGGGGCTAGGTAAAGCACCTTTCCAGGAGAAGCAATCCTGGGCCAAACAAAGACAAAAGAGATAGGAAAGCAATTAATGGATTTTCTCCAAATCACATTTACAAACACCACTGTACTATGTAAACTTATATTTCTCCAAGGCTTATAACTTGACTAAATTTGAGGGGGTTTTTACAGGTACAGCATGAGGTACACTAATAATAAAAAAATTGCTCCTTATTCATCAAATGACATCAGGTGTCTATTCCACAACATGAACACATTTCAACTTTGTGAGAAAGTGTTCTAAATTTTTTCCTGTGTTTACTGTTGGAGACAACAGAACAGGTTTTAGGTGTTGAAAAGATTACAAGCCACAAACCCCAATGTTTCACTAATTTTCAGTTACAGGCATTATTCCTGTAAGTTCTATAACAGCCAAAAAACCCCTCCAGGTATACCAAGCTTTCAAGGACCCAAAGTTTAAGTAAGAAAACAATTTACATCATTTTGGATGCTTTTTATTTGTTAACTTATATTTGAAAGTGCTAAGTTACATTTCAGATCTTTCCTCCAAACTACATTAGGTATATAAAAAAATTTAAAAAATGGAAATCAGCATTCCCATAATAAATTAAGATCAAGAACTTCAAGATTAATATTTAATGAGGTAAAATGTGATCATATACAAATAAGTGAGTGGAATGCTTTATATGTTGTGTATAGTGCACGTATCTTCTTCATTATCAGATTTTTCTAGAGAGGAGAAATTTCTCTCTTTGTTCTGTGAGAGAAAATTAATGTTTATTATATTATTTGTCAATTAAATCACATCTTAAAACCCAGTAATTATTGAAAAATGGACAGTCTACGGTGCATGTACCCTGGAACGCCAACATTGATCTATTTTTTTGTTTCCAGAGATGTTTGTTCCCAGGTTCCAAATTTAACATGCTGGTCAAACTATCTCACTCATTCAATCCTTTTGAGCACAAATACAAAAATCCCACAAACATTTTCACCAAAACCAAAGAAGTTATTGTAAGCTCGGGAATAGCTAAAGTACACAATGCAGCATTTAAATACTTATTTTCTCATCAGAAAATTTATTCTTTAAACCTAAGTAATGATGATTATGTTTAGGGAGCAAGGAAGGGCTGGAAATGGTTTTCCTTCCAGCTGAAGGAAGCTAACTGAACACATGTCTTTCATTTCGAGTTACCATAGGTACTGCAACTACAGACCATAGAAAAAACTCCAAGCTCCACTTTGAGATTGTTCACCAGAACACAGATTTCTCTAATCTCAACTCCCAGGGCAAAATCCTGGCCTTGTGAACTCAATGGTAAAACTGCCACTAGTGCAGGAAGGTGAGGAGTTTTCTCAAATGGTCCTTGGGAGACCTTTTGAAGCCTCTGCACCACCTCCTCTTTGAAATGCACTTATCTTAAGCAACATCTTAAGTCCACTCATCTCTTTGCAGGACTGAAATAGTTTAGCTGTTTCTGTCCAATTAGTCCTCTTAACTATACATTTGTTAACAACCATTTGCATTATTCCCTTCAGACTACACTGATGGCCATATTAGAGTCTAGCACAGGATGACACTGCACATTTGTGACACACATTTGTCATTCAGAGTTCTTTGTTCATCAAAACAGATTTTCCCTGCAGAAAACTCTTATATGGTCTCATCTCTTTCACTCAGTGATTCAGAGGAAAGCCCATCTGATGCAGGTTTTCTCACAGTTCAAATATCATCATATTTTTACCAGTCCCCTGCGGTGAGACATTGCTGTCATCACAGTTTACCTTCCTGTATATTTGTCCGTGGATCTCAGCCATGTCACACCACAGGCAGCTGTTCAGTACTTTCCATATTCTATTCTGCAGCAAGAAGCCAATCACATCCTGCAGGACTCAAACACCTGAAGCAGCAAGAACATCTCCATTAGTGAAAAGCTCCTTAAAGCCTTCCTGCAACGGTCCCAGCACTGAAGGATCTTGAATGGACCTTAGAAGTCTCCTTAAGAGACTGCAGACAGAGTGGATTTTGCCTTCAGATACTACAGCTGTCAACACTACAGAAGGATGTCCATTCCTGAGATAACGATTTTATGTTTGCAATGATGTGCTTTTGACTTAGTAATTCTATATATGTGAAAAAGGAATCTGAATTTTGTGTCAAACTGCATCAAAACTTCATTTGAGGGGAAAAAATCCTAATGTATTTGTCATGGAATAACAGAGTAAGCCAGAGTCAACATCTTAAAACAACTGGCTTGGAGGTTAGTCACAGCCTGAACATATATTTTCTTCCAAGCAGGAATAAGAAAGCTGTTCCAATTTTATTTACAGCTTTTATGTATTCAGAAACAGTCTCTGCTAAAGAACAGTGGAGTTGTTTGGTTTTTTTTCATTCTAACCAAGAGATTCACAAGGGATTTTTGAAGGCTTTTTTTAAAAACAAGTAATAGTCAACGGGTCACAGATACCAAGTTGCCCTCTTACTGCAAAAATCTTAATGCTACTGGTCTACAAGAATATCAAGAATTTCCTCATTGTACTACATATAAGGCAAAGGCTTTATATTTACTGTTACAAGATAATCAGCTACCGGGCCCTCCAGTATTTTAGAGCAAAAGCACATGAAATTTTTAGCAGCCATTCTCTGGAGGGAAATTTCAAGGTGACTAGAACAGTGCTTTATATGAATAAAAATATGCTTATAATTAGAACAGGCTTCTTATATGGTCATTTTGCATTTCTTATTTGTGTTAGCAGATTGCAGAAGAGGTATAGATACTTGAAAGGGCACAAAATTATAATTGATGTTATTTTAATTCTGTATTATAAAGAAACAACATACATCATTCCATTTAGAACTAAAAAGCTACACTATTGCCTCCTTAAAAGTCTGAGCAGCTTTGGCAAGCTATTCACTAGTAAGTAGACAAAAGAATGCACAGAGTCCTCAAGTTATTCCTGACTTTCACAGCAGCACTTGAAGATTATCACACAAGATACACCAAGTGAGTTTATGCAAGAATTTGAGAAGTGAAGAAGACTCAGACAAAAGGGGAAGGGCAAGCCCTCCTTCATGGACTGTCACATTAAAATTGGCCAGCTAGAGTTTTGAGTCATTCCTATAGGAGTTTGTGACTGTGACCCTGCTCTGGGTGCAGCCAGTGTTTTAGCTATGGAGCCCACCTCTGTAAGCACACTCAGACAGCTGGAGGCAGCTGCTTTCCCTCAGCTGATAACAAAATCTCTTTGTTCAGTCTCCCCCAAAAGAAACACAGAAAATGCAACCCACCCCTGGCGTTGCCTTCACACACAGGAGAGAGGGGGCAGACCCTCCACAGAGTTCCAAGCCATGATTTTTATTTCACCAGAGTGAATTTACCTGGACCTTGCCCTGTCTCATCCTTGAGCCCTCCACCACACAACTGGCTCTGCCACTGCTTCATCAACACAGTCCAAGAGCTACATGAACCCTATCCTGTCTTCAGGAGTTATTTGCATATTAGTAAATTTGTGTACCTGGGACTGCTTATGCTGTCCTCCAGCCGGGCAGGAGAAAACCAATTAATTTCTATTTCTGGGGCTGTCAGCCTAGCCAGTCTAGCTTGCTTGCTTGTTCCATTTGTGATTTTGTTTTTTAAACAATAATGCTATTAAAAATCATTTTATAAGCAGTATAAAGAAAACTATATAGGCCCTGATCAAGATGCTTTCAATTTCACTGTAGAAGGCTTTGAATGACCTTTTCAAACTGGATCAAATCTTCACAGATATTCAAATGAAATCTCACTGACAGAAGAAATGAGTAATAAGGTAGAAGCCACACCTCCTTATAAAACTCAGTATGAAGTAACATATAAAGTATTTATCAGAAAACATAAAAAAAAATTGCATTAAGGGGGTAGGTAATCAGCAGACCTAGAAAAGGGCTTGCAAGTCCAAAAGCTTATCTATTCTCTTTCCTCCCAGTTATATTGGTCAGTCTAGTAAGCCAACCTGCTTTTCCCTACAGATTTTCCCTTGCGGAAACTTGGACTTATTTTTTCCAACAGTATGCTGGTCATTCCCTGCATGTATAACCCTTTGTAGTTTGTGCAGATTGTCCACATTAAACTGTACCCCGTCACATCGAGGAGAAAATGAAATTTTCAGTGAACTTGCAGTAAGAGCCAGTCCTGAAGACATGGGATAAAACAACCACTGACTCCGAACTAAGGAAGCAGCTTTTTCCTAATAAGGTCTGTGGATCATAACTAGCTAGATTAAACAGAGCCAGGTATGAAGGAGAGCAGGAAAACAGACCTTAAGATAGAGGTTTAAACAGGAATGCTTACACTGGAAGTTGTGCGTGATCCTACACAAAGGTTAGAAGATGGAAACTTGTCTAATTCACTGCAGGGGATAAAAAAGGGGACAGAAGATCAACATTGTCTGTTTAGGTTACGTCTCTTTCTTGATGTGGGCTTGCTTCACATATTTGCAATTTTTTAAAAAGTGTCTATGGCTTTTGAAATCAAGCATATGAAATGCCTCAGTTTTGCTGCAAACTTTCTGATGCATCAGGCATTATCATCCTAAGTGTAGGACAGAACGCTCAGGCTGTGAAGGGAATATTTTTTACTCTCACTGTTTTGCTGTGTCCATCCCTGCAGCTTCACTTGTTCTCTCAAACTACTAAATTAAAGTCTACTTAGTAACAGTGGGAAGATTATTTCTACCAGTCACTGTTCAGTCCAGGTCTTCAGTAAGGTGTTACTGGCAAGGTTGCAAAACCTGAGAATACAAGTTGAGGTATCAGGATCCATTGCCTCAACACATTTCTTATATAAAGAGTTGGCAATAAAACTCAGCAAACTTAGGAGCAATGCTTGAAAAAAGTCTTAAGAAAACTATCTCATAAAAATAGTTATTCCTCTCCCCACACAATTTCACCCACTTCAATCACCATTACTCTCAACTGCAGAACTTTGCAATAAAGCAAATACTTGAGTGACAGCGGGGGTGGGGGGGGGCTTACTTATTTATGTTTGGGTTTTGTTGGTTTTTTTTTACAGGAAGTTCCTGGACTGAAGACTAGCCATTTCAATCTAACAACTTGTGAGTAAATAGCTACTGGAAGTTTCTTCAGGGTTTATGGAAGCAACAATTCTCTACAAGAGTTAGATTAGAAGGAAGAGGAGACCGTCCACAGTGCAGCAGCAAGAAAACATGACTAGGGGCCCTGTCATTCTAGCCTAATATGTAAGTCTGTTACTTTGCAATCAAAAATAGATGACTGCAGTTTTAAGTGCTGTCCTGGACCTGCATACTGCATAAAATTGTCCATAAAATTACTCATGTGTATAAGTAGTCCCACATGGTTCAGTGGGTCTCATTACCTAAGTGTTAGCAGGGGACTTAGGTCAAGATACTGCATTCCTTAAACCAGAAAGATTCCCAATGAAGTGATTAGGAGCACTTCATTTGCCAAACAGAAAAAATTCTACAGGTATTTGTTTGAAGTGTGATACAAATTTACGTTAGTCATAGTTCTAGCTTTCTCTAATGTTTGCAGGAAAAAGTTGAGTGTAGAGGTATTACTGACCAAAGCAAATTTCAGACCCATATTCACAAGTATTTGCACCAGAAGTTACATTGTCATCTGACTAAATCATAAGAAAACAACTACTCAAATTTTTGTCTCTCATACACACATTTACTGATTCCCTTTAGCATGAGAGATTTTTACTAATTTTTATACATACAAAGAAATTGTTGCCCTTTTGGAACTGAAAGGTGGACTACATTCAGTGCCAGGTTTAGTTTGATTGATTGATTAGTTTGATCAGTGAGCAAGTGCTGCAACAGTGAAATGTGGTAAATTAAGCAGACATCCTGCTAAATCAGCAGCACAGAATTGAACCCTTAGTGTTATTCACTACAAATGGATCTATTGGATTATGGGTCATTAGTTCAATCACTTTTAGCAAGTACAACCAAATTGGAATGTTATTAAATGTTTATCTTCAGGGGCAGATTTACTGGTGAAGATAAGGAGATAGTAGAGACTCCATTAGTACTGCCTATTTCAGCATGCATTCCAGTCATAAGCACCTTTCATTCATAAAAATATCTCTGGAACCCAAAGCATCCTACAGATGTCGGTCTTTACATGCTGGTGACTGCACCGCGGCACCCTTCAGACGCTGACCAATTATTGCCAATACACATTTTTTGATAACCTCTTGCTGCTTTCCTACTTCGTGCTGTCAAGACAGTAGGGGCAATCCTTTTTTAAAAAACGCAAATCAAAAGCTGGATTTCCCAATATTAAGTCAGTCCTAAGGACACTGAGACACCGAGTTTGCGTCTACCAGCCGGCCACTCAGTATTTTTTGAAAACCAGAACAATTATTATGTGTCTAAATTTCTCGCTCCCAAGCGTTTATTTTAACTCTTACCCGGGGTCTCCATATCTGACCGCTGTCTCCTCCTGACCCCCACAGTGGCTAGAACAGGAAGGCACAAAGCACAGATCAGGGCCTGCCTGTGAGCCCCTTGGATGACTTAGAAAAAACCAAGACAAAGAAATTCTCCCAGATTTTTTGCAGGTCTTAATCACAGGTCTTGAAAAGGCACTCCAAACAATTTGTAACACAATGGCACCAACAAAAACAGCAGAAAGAGATCTCCCTTTACGAGACTAGTTTGTCAGGACAAGGACAGAGAAAGAACATTAGAAGAGAAACTGGAAAATTTACCACATTGGCTGGAGACAGAAATGGTTCTTACTAACCCAGATGAAGCCATTACCTACTTGCTAAGAAAAAAGGGCAGATACACAAAAGCAGTCTCCTTTCCCTCTGAGATCAATTTGGGTTCTTTAAAACTTTACCTGGGCCCCCCACTTACCATTCAATAGCATGGAATTAACTAAGCAGGAAGAGAGTCTTCAGCCCCCATGTCTATTGTTTCAGCCCCTGAAGACACTAACATTTGTCACTGCTACAGTTTACACTCCTCCATACTTGTGGTTTCCACACAAGAAATCCAAATAATTTAAATTTTCATTTAAAGGTCAAATTCCAGAAGAAAATAATCACATGAGAAAGGATGGGTTGGGACACTTTCTGTTGCGGGTGCTGAGCAAGAATGCAACCACAGGCAGAGTGTAGTTAGCTACCTTTGCCTTGCCCTGATTCTGATTGTTCCCTCATTGCCTTGAAAGAGGGCCTTATCCTGATTTTAAAAGCTGGGTTTGACACTATGAAAGAAGTAAGAAGCTTACTATAATCTCAAATTCTTTGCACTGATGGGTGATACGGGGGGCTTAGGCTTTAAGGGTTAATTGCTGATTGCAGGTATTGCTAAAATTTTGCACCTGCTTGCTAACCAAAATATATTGCCTGTTCAATACTCCTTGCACTTGCCAAGCAGAGGGGAAGGATGTGAGGGAGTATGCAGGACCATTGATAAAGGGAAGAGGACTGTGACCAAGATCCTGTTCTCGAATCCTGGAACCGGCTTGGGCCATCTCTGGGATTTGAACTTAGGCCAGGAACTCAGAGAGTACGCGCAAGAAGGCAACGTAAAAAGTTCAACCTGAGGAAGAGGCTTTTACATCATCCTGAGACCCCTGCCCACGACCACTAGGAGGCACTGCGCAGACGCAAGCATATGGAAATTACTTTTGAACTCATTATAATACGGTGCGGAGAGAGGCAATGAATATGTATGGCTGTATTGTGTAATCTAACGCATATGTAACCTGTAACCAGATATATTTCAAGCCGAGTGCCGTGAGGGTGTGCATGCTTTTGGAGGAACGATCCCCCATGCACCTCGACCGATTAAACATACCTACTTTACAACTTTAATTAGTCGTGGAGTCTGAATTCCTGTGCATCAATGGGTAACTGGAAAGCTGGGTGATAAATACAAATTGAGACTCTTTTAGTTATGATTAAAACAACAAATCTCATTCTACCATAACTGATACATGATTTACAACATCAATAATTGCTTTTGTTACAAAATAATTGTGACAACCAGGTTAAATCAACACTCGAGACTATGTGCCAAGTATCTAGAGAACCAAACTTGGCCCTAATTCTTGAGGAAGGACCAAGAACCTGAAAAAGCCTTGTTTTCTAAGAGTGGATCTCAGGCCTTTTCATCTCTCTTTAAGTGGATCAAGACTCAGGCAATCTAGATTGTTATTCCATTTCAAAATCTCAGACCAGCTTTTAAATAGTTACAGAAACACAAAAACTGCACCTTAGCCCTGTGATATGAAGGATAGCTAGCAGAGAAAGAGAACAAACCAAAACACATTTCCCAGAATCAACTCTTGAAATTCCCCAAAAGGCAGCAGATTTCACTGCTGAAAAGTGCAGTTTTATGGAAGGGTGTTGGCTCCGTTATCAACTGCCATGCCCTTACTAGCTCTTAAAAGTAGAACAAATGTTAGGAAAGGTTTTATGACTGAATGGGGAAAGGCAGGAGACAGACTATTAAAAAAAGGCATGGGAAGGACTTAGCACAGAGCCAAAACAATCTTGCAGCTGCATTACATTATCCCAGTGGGAAGCTGCCAGGCTGGCAGCAAAGTTAAACTCCGCATTCATGAAAGGGAAGCACTGATACCACCAGCTACAACTTGCATTAAATGAGCTTCCCACACCTCAGTGCCAATCCAGCTCAGTCCTGCTCTGCAACAATTTTGCAGTTCCAGCCCTGGGCCTGTTTTACACGTAGGCTGCCAGGCAATCTGAACAAGCTGTACATCCAAACAAGCTATACCTCCATGTAATGATTTCTGGTAAGGCTTCTTTCAGACCATCACAATAAGTAGTGAGGATTGTTCTAGGTAAGCAACAGCCAGCAGATAGCACTTCTCTGCAATCTGCTTCCCACCCCAACACAGTCTGAATATAAGACCTAAAGTCGATATCCCAGACAAACTCCCATGTTATTCACACTAATTATTTTACAGTACCACAAATGTACACAATACTTTTAAAATTACAAAACAGGGACATTTTCTTTTCAAGCTGGGAGAGTTTACCATATCTCAAGGTAACAGCTTTGGAAAGGGAATTCTTAGAAGTAACTGGGGTGAGAAAAAACATCTTGGAAAAATTTCATAAAGTAAAGCAGATCAAGAAGCAGTACCATGGATAAATATCAAAAAAGGATAGGCTATGCTTAGGTTAAGATATGGCAGAAAGCCTGAAACTTTTTCATGTCCTTGTCAGCATAAGAGAGACTCAGGGTGCCAGCTGAATATTTTCTTTCATCTGCAACTGTACCACCATGGTCACCCCCGAGACTTTTCAACACTGTCCAAAACCTACTGTTTCCTGAGACTGACAGAATTTGTTGAGACCTTCCCTGCTGATGGAATAGTGAAGACATGATGCAAACAGCAGTGTGGAACCACAGAAATACAACCAACATACTTGTAGTTCTTTATTCTTTCACAGGGACGCAGGTTATGGAGTTGGTTTACAGTTGCACAGCTCCTCCAGGTTACACAAGCTCTCAGGGAGGAACAGATGTTAGAATAATATAAATTTCTGTGCCATTTAATTCAAAGCACTTTAAAAACATTAACAAAAACAAACCTTGGGCTATAAAAGCAGACTGTAGATGGGATCACCTCACTAGCGAAATGCAGGTGCATTTGCCATACAAAATTGCAGCTAATGGTTCACGGTGACATTACACCACCATCCAAAGCCCAGAAAAGAATGGCTCTGACACCACATTCAGGAGCTTTTATTACTAGCAGTTATGAGAACTATTTCTAATAATTCAGATATTAAATCAATTCATAGTATCATGGCTCTGAAACTCTTTTGGTCATCTTAACAGAAAACTCTACAGTTTTTGGAGAGAGCTGACCATAAGAAAAGAGTGGGCACCATTTATGTGAGTGAGACGAATGAGAAAAACTCAAGTTCTCTTCCTCCACACTGTATCTTCCCACAATCACATAACACTATCATGCAGCTGCAGAGTTGTATTGGTCACCAGAACAATAATATTTAGCACTATCAGAATGTAAAGAACAATACAAAATCCACTTTATGTGGTTTAAACACATACTTAATATTCCTATAGGGAACAAAGTCCAAAGAAAAGGACACAACTTTAAAATTCCTCACACTGACCCACAGGCCTCAGTTGAGCACTGTTCTTGGTGTTTCTGATCTTTGAACAGTCCAGTAACTCATCAGTGCTGGTGAGTGAGTAAATCAGTCTTTGGTTATAGTTTCGCACAGTCTCCAAACTCAAGTAAGCATTGCATCACACTGGCTTACATTAAATACTTTTTCCAGAGCTCTTTCAAGTATAAAAACAGGGTTTTTTTTATTAATAGGTTATTCCAGAGCAGAGTTTCATGAAAGTGGGACTGTATTGCAAATATAGAAGACATGGAGTCCTTCAGCTGTAGTGAAGGAAACACATGGAGACACTTTACTGTAGATTTTTGTAATATATTGGGTCTCCTACCCCAAATGCAGATACATTTCTTTATCTTCATCCTCTCTTCCAACAGAAAATCCCCACAAAGATGCAGAACTACCTAGGCAAATGATTTAAAGATTTTTCTTAAGAACCACTAGGGAATATTTATTTGCAGACAAAGAAGGTTCCCAGTTGTTTTGCTTTTATCGTCATCTTTCCCTCAACAGCTTTAGCATTTACAACAGAATTTAGTATCTTCTTTTGCTTGGTTCCATGTGGAAGCACAGATTCCCTCTCAAAAGCAATCAGCCACAACACAGTAGTGCTGGGGGGAGAATTTTTTTTTAAAATGACACCTATATTTTTAGAGCTCTATAAATGAAGATATCACTCATCTGATACACTGTAGGTCAACTCTTCCTTTCCTTAGTGTTCGCTCTTCAGCAACTGAAATCACAAGGCATGAAGTCAATAGATATTTAAGTTATTTAAATAGCATCAAGGATAAAGGTCATGCCTCTGATGTGATTTATCTTCCCAGGAACCCTACCAAATCTTGGAAACCACGGCCTTGGAGATAGGAGGTTCTGGAGGCTGTATAGATAAGGGGCTGGTGTATTCAAACTACAGATTGCTTTTTCCAGAGTGTATTTAAATAGCTTAGAGCAAGGTCTTAGGTAAAAACAAACAAAAACCCCCAAAATCTTCCAGCAGTGTGATATACTCTGGCAAATGCCCATGAAGTTGTAGAGAATTGCTCTCACTTATACTGGCAGTGAGACTGCTATTTTCCCGAGTATTACACAGCAAAGGAAATCAGCAGTCAGGTCTTCTAGTAACTGCTGCTTCATGGCAGCTGCAAACTAGCCCAGCAAAACAAACAAAAGAAAAGGTACAAAATAATAATAAGAGTAGTAATAACAATAAAAGTCCTCCAACAAAGTAGCAAACTGAATCACTTAGAGGTCAGTCAAACACAGAACTGATGCCAGTGAGAGAAGGGAAAGCCTGGAACTCCCCATAAAAAAATCTCAGGAAACCAGTTCCTAAAGAGGTAGCAGAAATAGGCAACTCCAGCACCACAACGCACAGCATCATGTAAAAGTGTCAGCAGATAATTTGGCAAATATTTTTAAAAATTAGTGAAACCAGATGAACAGAGAAGAAAGTATCTCCCTGAACTTCTGTGCGCATTACTGTACACATGTAAAAAAACTGTTCACATGACTTTTTAAAGTTTGACCAGTCCTGTGAATTCTGCTACAAAAAGTCTCATTTTTGTTTCAAATTTACTCTATGAAACAGAACTCTGCTTGTGTAACAGACAGCACCAGCACAATTAAAAAAATTCCACCTGAGGCCAACTCTGTTCAGCAACCAGAAAGGAAGAAAACTAATTAAAACCATGTCCTCTAAAATCAGAAGTTGTTAGTTGCACATACTAAATAGAACATAGTATCTGTCACAGGCAACTGACCTCAAAACAGGGGTGGGAGCAGGGGAGGTGAATGTAGTTACAACAAAACACACGGTCTGAAGGAAAAAGTGATTTAAGAGCTACTAGAATCACTGGTATTTGTGCTTGGGTGAAAGGAACAGCAGACATGGAGCTAAAGCAGATACTAAAGGCACATTCATGCAATCCTGGCACAGATAAACCTGATTATACAATTGGGAGTTCTGCCTATTTTCTTTGAGATCGGTGTCTCAGTAATTTGTTAAGCTCTCTTAACCAGTAGGTCCAGATAGAAAGGTTTTCAGATTAATTGACTAGAGGTTTAAGCCTGCAAAGGGGTATTCTGCATCTCAGAGACCACTTTACACCCATGCAGGAGGGGAAGTACCTTTTGAGAGCAAAAATGGAGGCTATTGCTGACCAATTTGGAAATTTTGCCTGCATTGCCCAAATCTCTGTAGACTGCATCAAGTACCATTTTTGCTTCTACGGCAGTCAGAAAGCTCTTGAATCATTAACATGGGAATAACAGCATTGCTGTTACTCCCAGACATTTCTTTCTTCACTTTCCAATGTTTCCTCTGTGCTATCTGTCATAACCTTGTTTTCTCATTTTCCTTTTCATTAACAATTATTATTCAAAGGAGGAAATGTAGCACAGACTGAGAATTCATTCAGCATGAATGGAGAGACATTTGGTCTAGCAACTTCAGCAGAGGATCAGGAGCCAGGCTGCTTGCAAGACCCAGCCTGACAGTCTCCCTCTTCGTCTTTGTGCAAGTCATTTAAGGTCAAGTATTTTTTCCTTCACACAGCCAAAAGTTCAATAGGGGCTCAATTCTTTTGGATAAAAGCAAGGGTTAACTACACTAACACTGATGCTCCTACCTGTAGCTACGCTGTCCTTGCATGAGGAGCAGGTGCTTCCTTCAGGTTTGTCCTCACCAGTTACAACACGGGAGATCACGAGCTCAAATATTTTGCAATCTCATCAATGCATAGCATGGCTTTAAAAACACCACAGGCAGGGAAAAAGCTGTGTGCACTACATGAACTCGTCAGGGCAAAATTTGACATGGATGAAAGCCTTTTCCCAGCATGATTGAAACAAAGGACATTTGTTTTTCTGATCAGCTCTAGCTGCAAATTTGTGTGTTTGCAAATATCACACAAACCAGACCTCAGCAATAACTAGTGCTGACTGGCTCACCACAGTCATCCCATGAAGACAACTTACTGTTGTTGACATCCAAGTCACATTTCTTCTCCTTCAGTCTTAAGGCATTGGGAGTAAGAAGGAACTCCCACAGAATAGGGCTCTAGTGAACAGCATGTGTGGACTCCAGGTACAGTTCCCAGCTGAGAATCCCAGCCCTCCCATCAGATTGCTATATCTTCTCTGCACACACACATGACAAACACAGCAGCAATGCTTCTTTCAGGCTGCTTTAGTTCTCCAACTGGATGGAATAATTTTTGCTTGTTTAACAATAGAGTTGCAAAAAAGACAATAATTCGCTTTAGTGTTAATGTGTTTGTGTTTCTTTTTACCATACAGAAGAGCAGAACCTGACAAAGTAGATCCTTCTCAGGAAATGAGACAGTTAAAAGTTGTATGAAATTTACCCTAATTCATGTGGCACCATTTGTTAGGTTCACAGACCTATGACTTCTTTCTGCCTCATTTTTCTTCTAGGAAACAGGAGCGCCGACGCTGAATTCAGACAGCCTCAAAGTCAGGATTGTCTCTCTCTGGGAGTTTCGGATTAATGCAGGATAAAGAGATTAAGTTGGACTTTGGTTCCCTCCTGCATTCCTCTGACATACCATGGATACCTGAGGCAGAACAACAAGGTAGCATCAGTGCTGTGAAAGGTGAAAGATTCACCATCAGTTCCTAATGTTTCTATGCAAGCTGGTACATTTTCAAAGTAATAAGGGTGAAGGAATTTACTTTGTAAGGTGAATAGATCAAGTATGGATTAGGCTGAATTAGCAAAATATTTGCCCCCTATTCCCCTTTCCCCCCAAAGCAGATATTATATTGAGAGTCATTGCTGCACTTTTATTTCCAGGTTAAGAGAAAAAAACAAACAACATCCCATCTTTCAAAGCTTCACCAACAGTCAGGTTTCTTTGCCAAAGTTTCATTACCAGCACTATGAGCAAACTGAGGGTTTTCCAGGTGCCTTACAACCGCCATTAACTGTTTCAAAACATGGCAAACTTCATCACTACCACAAAAAAAAACAAAAAACAAAACAAAACAAAACAAA
>VZRQ01006359.1:619274-649148 GCA_013397975.1 Machaerirhynchus nigripectus | reverse complement strand
CCCTACAGATTAGTACCTATATGTCCATCCTCCCTCCTTTATTCCTCCTCCATGTTCTCACTCTGATATTGCCTCTTCAATATATGCCAGCAAAAACATTTATTTGAATGGATTTGAGCTTAAAACTAACCAAGCAAAAAAAAAAAAAGTAAAACAAACCTCAAGTAAACCTCAATGCAATTCACTAAAAAGCCATACAAACCTTTTGGCTGGGCTAAAGGATGCAGTATTTTAGTGTCAGCTGCAAAATATTAATGAAAATAACTCTCAAAGAGTTATATTGGAACCCTCTGATCTAACCTGCTACATACTCAAAGCCTTATTAAGAACTGAAATACAGGGACTTTTGAAAACATACCATTTTTCTCCCTTCTGAAAAAGTAAGCAGAATCACACTTATCTTCCTGGACAAAGTCGTGACCCTACTAAACATCATCCTTAATACTAGTTGAGAGAAGGAAGTTTGGGTGCAAGTTTAGAGGGCATTGGCTATTTGGCATTCACTCACCACACAGGCATGAAGCAGAACGTGATTTATTTTATTTTCAAAGCTGAATGAACTGCCATGGAGAAAGGCACCATTACTGTGTGCTAAAAATATCCAAACACAAGGAGCACAGAGGAGTTGGTACACTGTAAATTCATATTCCAACATATTGCACACTAACTTTCCTGTACAGACAAGCCCTTAGACTAATAGGCACCTGGGAGTCTTCAAGTCTGAGTGCCCAATAAATAAAAAGGCTATTTTATTTTATTTTTTTTACTAGTGTTCTGAAACCAAGCTCTGATGTCCCTACTCAGACAATGCTTCCATTGAAATCAAGTCTTGATCTATTATTAAATACTATTCCTTTTACAGCTGCAAGCTTTCCAGGTTAGAGGACAGGGATTTCATATCAAGTCAAATCACTAATCTCTGTCCAAAGGGAATTGTGCGGGCATTTATTTTGATTTTATATAGGTACCTTGATACTGCTTGATTCAACAGACTTGCGCTGATGCCTGCTGAAGTAACTCCCTGCATATACACCAATTTCCAACTCAGATAAACTCAGAGCAAAACCAAAGCAAAACAAACAAAAAGTTTTCAAAGTAATCTCCTTTTAAAAACTGTTGCAGATTCAGATTTGTTTCAGACAAAGTCAAGAACTGTGTTTGAAAATCATTAACACAGCTTTTGGTTCTACTTTCCCAAGCTATAAGAACACAGTGAACATTCAGAGCAGAAAATGGTGTGTGTTTGAAGGCTCCACTGCACTGAGTTCAAAGTAACTTGAGGCTCAGTTGTGTGAGCTGCTCCCCCCCCAACCACAGCCATCTCCCATACTGACAGACAAGCTTGAGTAGAGCCCACTGAACTCAGTGAAACACTGCTAGACAAGAAGTTAAGTCACTGCCAAGAGTTCACAGCCTGATTGATCAATTTCCCAATCACAGTGAGCAGTCCTGTTTTAGGAAACCTGGCTACCCATAGCCAGGCACTACAAGGAATTATCTGCAATTCTGTGCAGCTGCAGGGAAGTGACTGCAGAGGTGAGGCTTAGGATAACAAAGCAGACCTGTCCAGCATTAGCTTTTTAGCTCCAGTTGCAAGAAGTTGCTCAGATTCTGACACAAGAACTCCTTGAGGTACCCAGCCAGCACACAACGGAAACAATCACATCCATGGTATTTTAACTTCCTGCTATACTTTCGGCTTTTTTAGAATGATGGGACAAACATTTTCCTTCTAGGCGGTTCACTCACTTATAATGGTGTTCATGGCAAGTTTGACAGCTTTATCTTTTCTCAGCTACTTACAGCTGTGACTCCATTACTTTGAAGTCAACTTGGATTTGGTTGGAATGAAGTGCAGACATCAGTGACTCAGGCTTAGCATGTCACCTGCATTTGTTATCTTGCAGTAGACAATTTAATCAATTATAGTTTTTTGTCTAGGCACCAGAACAAGACAAAAACTCTGATCAGCATTTCATGGGGTTGTTTCTTCACTGCTAGCAGGCCATTTAACATCTGATAGACCATATAAAAAGGTCTTCCCAGGGGCTTAGAGTGTTTGGGCTGTTCTTTTTATAGTGCAGAAGGTCATTAATGAGCAAGCAAAAGCAGTGTGGAAATAGCTAGACCAGTCTTGTTGAGTTAATAAGAAACTGTCATTCTGCTTCAGTACTTTCTCATTAAGCCTAGCAGTGTTCACATCTAAGGAGGCTGATGGTACAGATCTATTTTAATGCTCAATTTAATTCCCCAAGACCTGAATCAAAGAAAGTTTACCCCTCCCCTCTTTTCCTTGACTTTATCTGTTCAGCAATTTCTGAAAAAAACCACATTATTTTCTTTTACAAATGCAGCTCAAAAGCTGAAATTAATTTAAATATTTTTAAAGAACTAGATGTACCTTGACTTTTCTGAACAGAAGAACAGTCACCACAAAACAAATTTTGTCCTCTTGTTCTCAAAAATCAGTCTATAAAGATAGCCACCATATTATCATCCCATGCACATTTTCATGGACTAGAGTGTTAAAATAAGTTAGTTGTTGGGTTTAAGTGTCACACAGAAATTAAGTTCTCCATTGCTTAAATAGGTTTAAGGAACAGATACCACCTGTAACTGAGCAAGAAGGGTTTGTCATGCAATGTTAACAATGAAATCAGAAAGCCACTCCTTGCTAAGAACAAGAAAAGCTTTATTAACTCCTTAATTACTCTCCTATGCCCCACTTAATTTTGGTGCTCTGACTAGACTCTTAACTGAGTTCACATGCCTTTGCTGTTACCTTCTGCAGAGGATCAGTTACCTTTTGTTCAGAGCTTTTGTTGCCAGATCCATGTTCTCTTAAGCAGCTTTTACTGCTGTAACTATTCCAAACACCTGAGTTATTAGAAGCTCAGCATTACCCATATGACAAAGAAACACTGCTCAAATGCTTAAAATTATGTGACAGTGATCTTCATGTGACACCGAGGTTACCCTTAGCCTTGTCATACAGCTCAGTTAAGTGAAGATGTGGGTTAAAACATAACATTCTTGCTGTCCAGTTGCTGATGCTTGGTCACTGCAGGCTCAGTCTCTTCCTACCATCACCTCAGATCAGGCACAGAAAGGCATGCTGGCACCAATGCAGCATTCAGTAACTTAGGCCTAGCTTCAGGCATATGGAAGTCCAAGAGAAGAGGGAAGGAACAGATTAGAGAGAAGTTCATCAAAGGAAACTGATGGAAAAGAGTCACGTGTTCCCTTTTGTACTTTACATGTACAAAACTTTCATGTGTGTATCAGGCCGGAACTGCTAACACTGAGTTCTCTCCTGCTGTTTTGAACACCAAAGAAAACAGTCCAGTGCATTAGTGAGGGAGTTTCATTCTCTTATCTGTTATTCTCTAGCATTTGTTAGCTAAAGCTCTTAACTCTCCTGGCTACCCATTGCTCACACCAGGGAAGTTCCTAAAGCACACCTTTTCACACAGCATGGGTTTCATCTCATAGTTGATTTCTCTTTTCTGCACTCCACACATACGGAATTTCTTGTTAGTAAGCCTGTAACGACTGTTCATCCCAGCTCTGAAAACTCCCTCCAGGGCTGTTTCCACAGAACTCATTTTTATGTTAGTTTCTTTTTCTTTTCTTCTCCTTACAACAACCTTCCAAGAAGTCCCTAGATCTTTCAAGGCAAAGTACTATTTCCTGCAGTGCAGATACTGTGGTAAGGACCTGAAGTTGCTGAAGATTTGAAATCTTAAATAATTAAGGTCATACAAAGGTGAAAAGCATTTTAAAGACCGAAAAAAGAGGTGAGAAAGATAAGGTGCATCCCAACACACCAAAAATATTGCAGGATCCCAGTAATGTAAATAAACAGTTTTTATTATAGGCCATGCTGTTTTTGTGGGATGCTTTAGAAACCCACTGATCTGAGATAACTTAAGAGAAATCTCCCATTGTTGTAATTCCATGAGTGTTTCCCATTATTCACTGTTGCAGATACAATGCAAGACAACTACAGACTTTTTCCCTCCCAACTACACATTTGCCAGACAAGCACTGGTAATTTTCTCACTACTGGTACTCTTGAAGGTAGTGCAGCTTCCAGGGAGAAGAAAACGAAAGATGTTAGTTAAATCTATAGTACATACCCCCCACTACCTTAAAGCAGATTTAGGGCTAGTATTGGAGTCATACCTAGCATTATCACAATCTACTCTGCACCATGTCAAGGCACAGTGGTGACAGCATGAGACCACAGAAGCAGCAGCATGGCTGGTAGAACTGACAATAACTACTAAAAAAAGACTTGAACTGCATTTTTTTCTAGTGGGGAAGATGAGGGCAGCAAGGCAGCAGAAGTAACATAGCCCCTAAAACCAATAAGAACTAAACATCCAGAGCAGCAAGCACACATGCTTTTATTGTTTCTGAAGCTGGTCAGCTCTGTGAAAAAGTAATTTATATATTTACTACTATTTAATATGAAATAATAAGAAATAAAATGTAAAATATTAGTGAGAAACGTAAAAATATTAGTGAGAATTCATGCAAGACTTAAGAGCTTNTGTTGTGGTTGTCATTGGAAAAAATACTCATCTTTAAAGTCTTCTCTCCATTTTGGTATTTTTATTACACAGCCTGCGTAATATAGGTTTGGCTTTTCTTAGTATATATTGTTGATTCTGGATACCTGAAGTTGTTCTCCTGAAGTCAGTACTCCATGTGTAGAAAAGGAACTCTGTTTAGCAGTATGTAGTTTCCTTGCTCTTCCATCTGCACTTTAACCTTCCGTGACAACTGTAAGATACATCAGCAAAATGCTGTTTTTCATGCTGCCATCACTGCTTCTTTCTTGCTGTCTCATCAGGGCTGGCCTTAGGTTGTACAGGGCTCTACGTGCCAGTATCACACACAAGCTGGTATCTGACTCCTTCCTCAATTATCACTGAGTCAATAAAATCGGCCACCATGGAGGAACTATGCAGGCGTTGCCTCCTTTCTGGAGACAAAGATACTGGAGTTTTTCTCCCTCAGGCAAGAAATGAGAAGTGTGAGATGTGATTTGTGATGAAATTCAGAACCATGCTAAACTTGCCTGGTTTCAGGTTTCATTACCCACAGTAGAAAGGTTTAGTGAAGTAAGAGATCCTCTGCCAATTAAGAACAATAACATCAAGAATTCAGGAAGCTTCCAGCATGCAGCAAGGTGAGAAGTTTCAGCTTCAGTCAAGCTTTCTGCTGAGATTTGTTCAAGCTCTGAATTCTTACAGGGTTTTGCTTATGGACCAAGAAGCTGTCGAGCAACTACACATACCCCAACAAAAGTAAATAGACCCATTTCAGCTTTGCAAATAGTCATGGGTAGTAGAACAGCTGTGAATGCTGGGTTCCTTCTTGGGCTTGCAATAGTCTTACACCAAAAAGGACTGGTCACAGTCCTCAAGCTCAGAGCAGGATGACAGCAAATGCCCCACCTAAGGATGTGTCACTTTCAACATCGTTGTAAGTCTCAACAGCAACTGACAATGTAACAAAGAACAGTTCATGCCGTTATATTGAACTTGAACCCCACCACATTCAACATCCATTCCAAGACTCATAACTACATATTTGGAATTAATGTCTTTCTTTCTCTGCCCTTTCCTGACCAATATCCCATGGCACATGAGATTGCCCCCACGGTATAAGTTCATTTGAGCCGAGCTCTGCACATACTATAGGTAAGTTATTAAAGCCTATACACTGCAGGAAGTATAAAAACAGCAGAAGCTGTGATCTAGGCCTTTAAAGTTAGGTGAACCTCGTGCAAATTTCTCCAGATATTGTGGGGAGGGGGAGCAGGTCTTTAGAAAGTGAAGATCCTTCTTGTGGTAGTTTATGTGAGCTTTTACAGTAACACACTTCAGCGCTGTGCCCTGCCAGCACGTTGTACCATCTGTGAAGCTTTCCACACATCCTTGAAACAATGGCTCTCTCTGCTGGTGCCTTAACATCCTGTACCACAGGCCAGCTCTGCAGGGAAAAACGCTGAATACCCCCCAAGCAGAATGGCTTACTTTTTTCAGGAAATTCCTGCTCCTTCCTCTCCAGGACTGAAGTTCATTCTTTTAGTATGGGTTTCCCAAGTACTGCCCTTAAAATATATATATTGAGAAGACAATCTTCTACTGCTAAAAGATTGCTTACCTCTACAGTTTACTCTCTCGTACTTTCAGCTAAACCTAGCGAGAAAACTGGGGCTTTGTCGGGAAGAGACACAGATTGCTGTTTATAGATCCCTTTGCCTTTTTATTATTAATTTACCCAATAGTTGATGTCTGATAATTGAAATCACCAGTGTTGGTCCAGCAACTTCAGTCTAGTTCATAGAACACCAACAAACTTGGATTTTAAATAAAAAACTCAATCTCTTTACTACTGCTGTCTCATATAAGACTTCAGGGCACTTTTTAATTATCATACCATTTAAAGGCTCAATACTGGTTCAAAGATTTAGAAGTACATCTGAACCTCCAGTCTTCAATTCTAAAATATTACCCAAAAGCACCAAAAAGGAGGGAAATCCTATCTCTCCCATGGCCATACTATTGTCACTTTTGCCTCTATTTAAGTCTTTAACCTAAACCTTATTTAATCCTTGTTAAGATATATTAAATCATTCTTTCAGCCATCCCATACATTGAGGAAAATTAAATTTGATAGGACTATCAAAAAATCCATAACTGAAGCCAAAGAGACTGCAACATCAAGTTCCAACTTCCTTTTGGGATGAGAAAGTTAAACATAATCACCTTTCCCCCTCCCTGCCCTCCCCCAGCATCAAATTTAGAACTAGACTTATTCTCTCATCCTATGGTTTGGCTACTTATTTACTGAGACCAAGGACACTGAACCACAGCTGCAGCACAGATGATCAGCAGAGAAAATTATTCTGCACAAGTCTGAGTCTGGCCTAACCTGATCAAGAGCTGATCTTCACTTTTACAGATTCAGACAAGCAAAGGGATGGAAAAACTGAATGCAGTATTGCACAACTGGAAGCCTACTTTGACCATACAACAGACTTTACTAAAAAGATAAAAGTTTACACAGGAACAGAAGGTTATATTTATATATATTTGTATTTCACTTTCATTTCTGCAAACAAGACTCAGGTTTCTACTACATTTGTTTCTTTTCTAGTCAGGCATCTTAGCTTAGTTACTGTTTATCACAGTGTCTTAATTCAGTGAAGTATCTGAATGGAAATTCTCAGCAATTGTACCCCACCAACAGATGCCCCTGAGGGCCATATTCACAGTGAGGAGGGACAGGCATTGCCTCCTATTTCTACAGTCAGAGACAGATGCCCTTTCAGCAGTCCTCAGATTAAAACACTTGACTGTGACAGCATCTAATTGCATTATAGGGCATTTTGAGAAGACCTCTTAAAATTAGGACTGCAAAGAAAAGAAGAGCAACGTCCCATAGAGTCATAGAATGTTTAGGTTGAAAAAGAACATTAAGATCATTTAGTGCTGCCATCAACCTAACACTAGCAAGTCCACCGTAAACCACATCCCTAGGAGCCACACCTACATGCCCTAAGAGTGCTAACTCTTTATACAAAATTCTTACATCCAGGTCCACACCTCTCAGAACTAACTGCCTGCTCTAAACCAATTCACCTTAGGATAAGAATCATGGAATGGCTTGGTCTGGAAGGAACCTTAAAGATCAGGTAGTTGCAACCCGCCTGCCATGGAGAGGGACACTTTCCATGGGATCAGATTACTTAGAGCACCATCCAACCTGGCCTTGAACAGTTTAATGGATGGGGCATCCACAACTTGTCTGGGCAACCTGTTTCAGTGTCTCACCACCCTCACAGAAGAGAATTTCGTCCCAATATCAAATCTAAACCTTCCCTCTTCCAGTTTAAAGCTGTTCCCCCTTAGTTTATCACTACATGCCCAGGAAAAAGTCCCTTTCCAGCTCTCTTGTAGGACCCTTAAGGTACTGGAAGGCTGCTTTAAGGTCTCCCCAGAGCTATCTCTGAAAAAGCAAAATAAAGCCTTTCATTTTTCTTTTAACAATGCTATTGATTTAAAAATAATATTCAGGAAATACACACCAAACAGGACTTCACAGAAGACTCATACAGAACTTATTAATTAAAGTGCGGAATGTCAATATTTGTAGCTTGATCTTCAGAGAAACTGAGCACTTGCTGCTGCTAAAGTCACTGAAAGCTATGGCTTCACATCTCTCCTAAAGTAAAAATAAAAATCAGACCATGGATTTCTAAAATACTTCAAGATCTTTGGATGATAACTATCACAGAAATGAAACTGCAATTATTAAAATATTCACCATTACTAAATATGCAAAGCACCTGCAAATGAGTCTTTGGATCTTCACTGCAGCAAAAGAGAGAATGAAACTCACCTCAGTAATGAGGAGACAAGTGATCTCCAAAGAGAGCAGCAGCTACCTGCTAGGCGATTACAATTACACAAGTTGTTCATTAGATGGTACTGACAAAGTATTCTGAAGAGTTTCAGGGCTTACAGACGTGCAAAACATGTTGAGAGGTTATGGCAGGAGTAAAACAAAACCTCAGGATGTTTCTGTACCCCCCTAAGCTTTTTCTTAAGTGGAATCAAGTCTAAATTTTGATTGTTAATTTTATTGCTACTGTCTCTGACCTTTCAGTTTTTAAAATACAGGATATAGAGCTTAATCCGGAACAATAATTGAGATCTCCCAGCCATCAGGAATTGTAGGAGACATTTGAAATAAAAACAAGTAACTCTGAAAAGCAGTATACAAGAGGAGACTTACCACTGAACGGAGAGCAGGAAAGAAAATACCCAGTTGACAGCAGCTTTGATCTTGTAAGTCCTATGGCAGCAAAACTTCCTGCCCCTTCCCCTGTAATGTCTTTAACTATCTGTTCCTGTTAAAGACTGGTTTCAATCATGGTTCAGACACTGATGGTAATACACTAAGTGCTGTCTGGCTTGTGGTCCAGATTCTGTCTGCTTTGTACCATCAGAATAAAGTTAAGGTGGCAAAACAATCACTCACTTGCAGAAATTGTATACAGTCAACTGTTAAATGATGTATGTGTACACAGAAGTGCAGACACTACTGATTAATGAACACCACTGTTCCTTACAACCCCTCCCTAGGACCTGCAGCACTGAAAAAACACAGCTGGAGTAGCAGAGGACAAGCTCTGTCTCAAAGCATATTCTGAGATGCCATCAGTTTTCCCCCAGTTGTTGGTCTAACAAGTGGTCTTAGGGCTAAAGTGAACCAGGAGGTCTCAGTGCACAGCACACAGCCTCCCTGGTACTAGAAGGAACTGCAGAAGCAGTTACACTGAGAGCAGGTAACAGCCAAAACAAAGACCAACAACTCCCAAAGGACAAACAGCAATTCGCACAGATCAGTGGACATTGGTTTAGCTCTCAGCATAAATCCTTAACTGTAATTTATAGAGGAAAACGGTTTTCTTTGTCTTTTCCTCAGCAATTCTACATCACTGGGAACACAGAGCAACTTGAAGTTCTCTTCACGTCACAGGTTAAGGTTTCATGCAGAAATTTCAGACCCACTAGCACAGTACGTGTACAACAATCGACTGCAGCAGTTGTGGTCAAGTCTTAGTGTGCAAATCCTTAAGAGATGAATATTCTCTTATCAGCAACTCATAATGTAACTAGCAAATTGGCAAAACCATTTCAGCTTTTGCTGTTTGCAAGGAGATAAATTGATACCCCTTATCATCATATATCATAAGCACTTATGGTAAAGTTAACTAACAAGAAACTGATCTCTGCATCTTGCTGAAGATTACTGCATGTACCTTTTAGTTATCTCTGTGGGAGATATAGCAAGGGCATATAAAAGCTTAATTCGTTACAGCCAATTTCTTCAAAACAGATTGAGGAGATGGTCCAGCCCTCGTTATTTCCAGCCCAATTTTATTTCCATGCTTTTGTTTGGTAGTTCCTTGCAAGAAAAAAGACCAGGGAAAATTTTTGTATTCAAAGATTATTTTGTATTTTTTGAAAGTGGTAATAATCAACTGTTGTTAAAACTAATTTATTATTAAGCCTCAAACACGATACATCAAGCATCACAGTCAAAATTATTTCAACTACACTTAGAGTAGCAGAAATGGTGGGGTTTTTCTTTTTATTTTGTATCGAAAGTCAAGAATTATATATTGTATTAACAAGCAGACAATAGCTAGATTTTTTTTCTCTCCAGACCTCACCTGTAAACTGGAATACCCCTAAGTATGCGTACTAGAGCGTGCACTTACAATAAATGTGGTTTGAGGTCAGTTAGGCATGCCTGTGTGCATTAAGGTCATACCTGGAAGCAGAAAGCTGGATTTTACTGGGTGTTGCACTGTAGGCAGCAGACTGTGAGAGATGAGAAAGCTGGCACAAAGTTAACTGGCAGGTCAGAGACAGCATAAAGCTCACAACCCACCTGTCTCATATTGCAGCTTCTCTCCACTGGATAGCCTTCTACCATTTGTCCCCAGCAGAGGTTAAGTTAATTGTGAACATTTAATCTAGACAGATAGCCAAGAGCAGGCAAGCCTTTAAGAGAGCAGTCAAGGCATCAGTAGTGTTGATTAGGACAAGATCATCTGTTCCAGGTTAATAGTTGTCTGCATCAAGGTCTTAATATTTTCTCCCCATTTTTTCTGTCTACAGTCCACTACAGTCCTGATGATGCATTTGATGCATCTTTTCTGACCATAACAAATGAAATTTCAAAATAAGATTCTTGGTGTACTTGATTAACTTAGGTGGAGCAAGAAACAGAAAAGGGGCAGAAAGACCAAGAATACAGGTTTTAAGAGTCACCAAGTTATATCATAGAGAAAATTCTCTTAGGAGATTGAGATGAAACCACAGCACTTGAGTCCTATTTATTATTTGTTCTGACATTTTCCTGCACCACAAAAAGCACCCCCATAAATTTAAAAACATTGACAGAAAGACCAGATTTACCTCTAGACTGAAGTGTTTGTTCTCTGAAAGAACAATCGCCACAGCACCCACAGCATTCCGGTTTTCCCCTGGCTCAGGCCATCTTGCCTCCAACGGCCACCCCAGCCAGCAGCTCCTACACAGCAGCAGGTGGGAGCAGAGGGGCTGTGGAGATGAGAAATGGTGCTTGCAGGTGCTGGCAGGGACATGTGCTGAAGAAACTCCCACGAAATGAGGATAGAACAAGAGAACAAAGTGTGTTCTGCAGCTGGGCAGCTCTGCCACCAGCATCCACCACAAGATGGCTGCTGCCTCCTCAGGGTGCCTGTGCCCACACCATGGAGGGACAGCCAGGCTCCCTCTCCTCACAGCTGCTCTCCCAGCCACACTGAGGGACAGCCAGGCTCCCTCTCCTCACAGCTGCTCTCCCAGCCACACTGAGGGACAGCCAGGCTCCCTCTCCTCACAGGAGCTCTCCCAGCTCCCTCAGCACATCCCCAGCCCATCACGAGGCTCCCCCTCAGAGGGGCAGCAGAGGGGCTCTGTCCCGGGGCAGGGCACTGAGGGCCCCTATCCCCAGCTCCCACTTGGCTGACCCCACAGCCTCACAGGCGGCATTGCTCCACACAAGACCTTCCCCTGGGGCTGCCCCACACCAGAAAGAGCTCCCCAGCTGCCCCAGCTCATTTTTCAGTCCAAGCACGGCTATAGCCAAGCTCAGGTAACTCCGCTTCTCCTTTACCCTCACTAGCAATAGGATTTGTGTTGGTTTTTTATGTACTTCAGCATCACTCACACAGGCAGGTATGGCATTTCCCTCACACCATGTATCCATGGCTGTTTGCTCACCTGCCCCAGTTTGATGCTCCCCTGCCAACTGGCCAGGGCAGCAGTGCTGGGAAGGTGTGGGAGGGAGCCTGGCGTCGTGCAGAGCCCTCAGCCCACCCATCCCTCTGCCCACCAAGTCAAGGTCCCCAAAACCTGAAGTTCCGGGACTGTAAATATCCAAGACCTGTCTCACAGAGAACCTGGAGCCCAGAAGCACTCCCCAATGCCTTCTTTAAGAGACACCACACAGCAAAGTAAAAAGGCTGCTCAGGTATGCATCTTAAATCTGTGTATCTCCTGGAAGTTTTCCTCAGTCCTAGTTTAGAACTCCAGAAATACAGGCTGTCTGTAGCTTTCCCATTTCACCACAGTGATCCTCTAGCTGACCATTCAGCTAACAGAGTTTTATGCTTTTTAAGACCGTACCTGTTTCTTCAGTGTCCTCTTTTCTGGGGCTGGAGGAAACCCCTGTACCTGCCCCCTCCCTTGCTGCAACTTCAAAAACAGAAAAAATACAGGGACAAATATAAAGTTGACAGAGGTTCAAGACTACAGCTTAAGTAGCAACATTTTGGGACACTAAATACTAGCAAATTAGCCTAAGAGTCGTCACAAAGGCTAGTATCTACTGGAAGAAAAAAAAAATATATAGATATAAAACATTTACCAGATAGAGAAAACAGGTGCCATTGGCCGCAGTGACTGGAAAACTCCCACAGAAGTCCAAAAAACTTTAATAAGTACATAGAACGTATATCTTTCAGAAATTTGAAATCTCAGTTAATAATAGAGAAATAATCATTTACAGGGTAAAATTAATAATGCACTTAAAGTTGACATTCTTGTTCAGATTCCTCCTGAAAAATGCCAAGAAGAGAAATCTGCACAGGAAAGAGAACAAAGAAGGCAGAAAGGCAACATATGAAGTGAAGAGGAGGAAGGAGCAAGAACAGAAATGGAAAAAGAGCAGTAGGAACAAATGGAAAAAGTAAATGCAGATCTGGAAAAGGAACAACAGAGGAGCACGGGAGGAGGACGTGGTTAGTGGGGATAATGCTCTCGTTTGAGACGGGAACATTTGAATGGAACAACATGACAGAACTATTGTTGTCTTTGCTTTTCTTTTGCAAGCCAAGCACACGCATCCACACCTATCGAGGTTTCAGCATGAAAGAAACAAATAACAACAAAGCATCTTCTAACATAACAGAAGACTAACAACACAGAGTGTGAAGAAGCCAGCAAACTACTCCAGCACTCCCGGGCAAATTCCAAACTAGAGTATAACAACACAAACCTTTTAATCTCAAATATGTGCATAGATAAGGTTCCATCTTTTAGCAGCATATTAGATTTTTTCCTATATTAAGTATGGCGTGTATGTCTACTAAATTAACTTCATTTTTTCTAATACTTTCATCCTTTCATCATTACTCTGAATTCTGACTTTTCAAAGTCTTTGTTGATAATGAAACTAATCAGTATCAGTGAATCAAAGTCATTAAACAAATTTAGGTCTTCAACCTACTGTACCTAGCTTACAGTGAGTTCATGAAGATTATATTCCACACTTTCCATTCAACACTAAATCCACTACCGAGCATTTTCCCTGACAAAAACCTCAGCATGGTTATAACTACATGGTTATAAAGATCTCATAGCAATGTAGGTTATTCTTTAATGATATAAGCATTTTATACTAAAAAAAAAAACCAACAACAAAAAACAAACAAACAAAAAACACCAAAAAAACAAACAAACAAACAAACAAAAAACCACAAAAAACCCCCCAAAAAACATTAAGAGCACTTTTGCTCTTTACCTCTGCTGACATAGCTTTAGGAAAAAACCCAAAACCAAACCAAACAAATCCCACCAAAAAAACCCCACCAAATACTTGAGGCAAAGCTCTGGGAAACCGATCAGTATCAGAAATAAGCTCTGGTACAATATAGTTATCACATTTCTATTCACCTTTTGAAATGTTCTGCTTACACGAAACAGTACATTTTACACCAGCTCACTGCTTCGCGTCCATCTGGTAATTTTCATTGGAACGGCATTTCCCGGGGAGAACAGCGACCTCCTCGGGTGGTCTCGAGGAGCTGCAGCCTACCTAGAAACGCCTGAACGCACTGCGGCGCGTTCCCGGGAAAACGAGCATCCCCAAGAACCCGATTAGAGGAAGTAGCATGTTTCAATCACATGTCTGAAAAGAAAGACTTATAAACATTTTTTTTTTAAATTAGTGCCATGCCCTTCTTAACTTTATTTCAGGAAAAGCAAATAGGCATTTAAGTCAAGCTGTTGGACTGAGAACACCAAGACGATTGGAAAGTACCTTGAACCGCACTCAGAAGTGAGTGAGGTTCAGAGGCAGAAGACCTTTAATTTTATTTTCCTTAACTTCCCATTCCCAAAATAAGGAGAATATTCCTTTGCTTCATGAACCTCCTTGACTTTCTTTGATCCTCCCTACTCTCAGTGTGAATCCTCCTGCAAAAACAGCCCATTTTACTGTCATTCTGTTTACATTTAAATGTCAGCCAAGGCTTTCCATTGCCTCATTTGTTGCATAGCCCAGGTTCTTGTTCTGGGTTTGTGTCCTTGTTACACAAAGATGCATTCCAGTTTTTTCTTCCAGCTCTTACTTACTGAACTTCCCTAACTGTTCCTATGTACTCCTCCATCCCTTGTCTCCAAATCTTTTTTCCATGTAAGCCACATACCCATAACCCTCATGTCCTTCTCAAAAGCACATGTGAAAAATGTAATGCAGGTTTTTGCCCCCTTAAAAATAGTGTGAAGGAAAGTAGACAGTAATTTTTTTTTAATATTCATTTGCAGAACCAACCAGACATATGCTGCATGTCACTGATCAGCACCCATTCTCCCTTGATTCTCAGTTCTCTCCCCTTCGATTTGGCAGTCTGCCGAGCTCCTTGGGCTAGGATCTGCTCTTCTGGCAAAAATGCTCAGCAAACCCAAGGTTGCTATAGCAATTAATAATCATTTACGTTTTAGTTTACAGAAACAGAAACTAGAGGAGTGGAGGTGCCATGAGGAGGAGGTGGCAGCAAAGAAGTCACAATTAGAGAAAACAGCACAAGAACAGATTTGGCAGCAGCAGCAGGATTACCACAGGAAGCTTCTGCAATTCCAGAAGAAGCAACAGCTAGAGGAACAGGGAGCAGCAGATGGTCTATAGAAAGACTAATGCTTACTTTAGCAGCAGATAGTTCATCAGAATGGATGATTTCTGGTAAAGACATAGCCTGCGTGTCTGCCTTGAAATTCCTGTGACACTACATCCCAAACTTCCAGTACCTAAGCTGCTTCTCTGTTAAACAGATATGGTAACAATAGTCCTCTCTGCCACAGTCCCTGCAGCCTGAAAAAAGAGAAATTCCACAGCCTAGCTACAATGCAATGTGCAAGATGCTGGCAGTAACAACTTTCATGCTACATCTGATCGTTTGTTTTCATTACATATCTTCTCTGAAAGCCTGACTCCCAGTATCTACAGTTTAAAAAAGATTCTAACAAATAGTTGCAGAGAAAGGCTTGAACAAAAATCTGATTACAATTTAAGAAAAACTCATTTGAGACAATATTAAATATTATAATGTCAGTATTACAACAGTTTTCTTTTTATCTGTAACTGATGAAAAGAGTTATTTCCTAAATAGAAAGTATGCAAACAACTAATAGCTGTTGGTGATGTTTCTGAGAAGCACAAAAATGCAGACAAAAAGAATGTGATTAGAGGAAGAATGCCAGTGACTGGTTGACATGGCAGTAGAACACCTGGAATACGAAGGAAAACACTGAGAAAAGGCAACATAAGGTTGAGGAGCAAATGAAGAAAGAAGATGCTAGACTACCTCTAGAGGAAGCAAAAACACAAGCAAAGCTTTTAATCAGGTATGTAGCTATTAATCAAAGAGTGAAGTTAATTTTCTCCTCAATTGTAACAACACATTTTTACACCTAGTGCCAGCCTATACAAAAATACTTCTGCAGCAGGAGTTTCATCCACTGGAGAGCACCGCTGGTACCTCAGGAGTTAAACTGCCTTCAATTCCAGCCCCAAGACACAATGCTCTTCTTTTAATATTTACCCAGTTTTTCAGTATTACCCCAAATTACACCACCAATTCACATATACCTGTATTCTCTAATTATTTTAGTGCTTGTAACATATTACAGAAAGAAGCCCAACTGGATTTCCCTGAACACCTGAAATTACGGTTACCATTACACAATCCATGAGAGCAGTCTCCACAGCATGCTTCCACAACTTCCTGCAGTACCTCCGAACACAGGAACTGGGAGGCTGCATAGTACACATTAAAACACTGCAAATTGCATAACAGTCCTTCTTAAGGGAAGCCTAGGTCAATTTGTGAGCCACAAAACACTGCCAGGGAGAAGAGGCCGAGTAATAACTACAGCTGAGCAGCAATTAGCACCTACCACTTGCTCTGCTCTTACTGTTGTGACAGGAGGACATGCCAGACCACAAGAAGGTATCAGCACAAGCCAACGTGTTCTTCCACAGCCTATTCCAAACCTTGCTCAAAGCTAACTCCTAGAGGAAGCCCAGACTCCTGCCCAGCCGCAGTTCTAGAGAAGGCACCCTTATGCTCTGTGGCAAAATCAAAGACAGTGCCAGTGCACCAGCAATGAGCTCACCAAGCGTGTTATGTGCCAAGTCAATGCACCGGCTTTCTAACCCCAGAATGAATTCTGTCCTGCATCCCCTTTATTAACACTGTTTGGAGGCAAAGAACAAATCTGGAACCACCTCAGCAGCCCAAGGAGCATGACTAATGGAAGCTACCAGACGAGGACACTCTACAAGTTCTCCATCCAACGGGTGTTTTCTCATGCTCACCTGTTTGAAAAGCTAGGCCTGAAATGAGTATAAGAGAGTAAATAAATGCCTGGTGCTAGGAATGGGTCACTGCAGCAAGCTCTTTCAGTTCAAATTCAAGGATCCAATCTGGCTCAAGAGGGACCTTTTGGCATAGGTGCTACTCATTCACGAATTAATTTTTCTAGACTGCAGCACTAGTCTGTGTTGACATCCCACTGATACAAAGTAAAAGCATTCATGTTTGATCAGCCAATAGAAATGAATCCAGACAGAGCTCCTGAAATGCCTGAATACAGATTCTTTGGTCCATTTTGTGTTAAAACTATGAAACCACCAAGTTACAAAAATGTATGAAGACCTCAGTGCTGACTTCTGGAGGAATCCTCCAAAACAAAAATTGCAATAAACATGCTAGTGTAAGACGAAACTGGATTTCAGATTCAGCAATAAAAAGACTGCAGAGAAACGGTAGCAAGGTAAGTTCTTCCTTACGCATCAGGTTATTCTCTTTTTTTTGCTCCTCTAATATTTTCTAGCAAAGTGTAACACTTGTAGATTCAATTCATATTGCAGTTGAGTCTCCTGCGGAGAAGAGTAATCAATTTTTGCAGTCTCTAAATTGAAGCTGAACTTCATTAGGCGTGCATTAAGTACTGGTTCTAAAAGCAAACTAAAACTAGTTTAAACATCCAGCACAATTCCTACTCGTCTCTGTAGAGTGGTTCAGAGGTTGATTTTCTCATTTAAGAAAATATACCCTGAACAGCAATAACTCAAGTGTGCACACAGAAGATGCACAGCACAGGTTGACACAAATATTTTAATACTGTATTCTTAAATAATTTCCATTTAAATTAGGAAAAGCTAAAAACTACTGAACAATTGTAGCACTTCTAAAACAATACATGGCTAGTCAAAATTCATGGCAGAATTCACATTTTAGCATTATCTACCATATTAACCAAAGTCCAAATCCTGCCAACATTTATGCATTTAACTTCAGAAAACCCTAATTTTATCAAACTGGTGATCATGTGGACGTGTTTATACTTAAGAGAATACACAAATCCTTTAGGCACAGCAGTTTTGAGAAAAGCTGTTAAGACTGATAGTTTTGTAAAGTGCCTTTCAATAAAGCTTTTATACATCAGCATAGTGAACATTAAATATACTGTCACAATTCAGAAGAAAGTATTAGCTTCCACCTTTAATTCCATAACTGACTCAGTGAAGATGGTTTTATTCTCCCAACTTCATTTTAAGCACTTAAAACCAACCTTTTTCTAATATACAAGTAAGCAAAGATGGAAAAATTGCAAGAAAAAAATATTTTGGTTTTTCTCCAACACGTGAAATCCAACCTTATTTCCAGTCATATCCTTCAAAGCTATAAGTGCTTTAAAACTTCCACTCCAGACCACCTTTTCAGAAAGAAAATTCTTTCAAAAAGACTAGCTCTTCCAAAAAAAGAGAAAAGAAAATCAAGTCTAGCTCCTTGACTTCAAAATTCAGGTTTTATTTTAAAATTCAGGTTTTATTTCAACCTACAATTCCCATGAATGAACTTCTTTAAAAAGGGTACTGGTGCATCTGCGTAGCACGTGTCTCCTCATTTTGCACAGAGCTCTCAATACTAATCTTTGAGGCAGAGGACAGTTTGTCCATTCTATCAAGTTCTATCAGCAAATACATGACTTTAGACCAGCAGCTCTGTTGAGACTCTTTGAGGCTTCACAACAAGCCTGAGAAAGAGGTCAAATCAGTTTGTCACTGGTTCCACATCCACTCTATAAAGAGATGTATTTTAGGACAAGGTTACAGAACAGAAAGCAATCTTCGCCTTGAGCTTCATCCTACTAAAGCTGCATTTTGCAGAAAACCCTCCTCCACAGTCTCAAGAGAACCAAATGCAGTGCTTCAGCTAGAAAGCTGATATAAATGAGCGTATAAAAACAGATTTGGAAGAGGAAAGTGAACCGCTAGAAGCAAAGATAGTCAGGGCAGCAACTAGAGTACTAGCATCAAACCCCAGGGATCTGGATTCAGTTCTCAGCTCTGCTTTCAGCTTCCACGGTGACCCCAGGAAGCTGCACCCAGTTCCTAAGTTTGCAGAAGAGAGATAATGGGAACCTTCCTACAAAAAGAGCATTATACAAACTCTAATTTAAAAGATTATCTGATAATAACAAGGCTGTTTCATTTCTGGTTTTCTGAAGCAAATGTATTTAGCATTTTAAAAAGCAACTGGAGCTAAGTGCAGAGAAACCATGTCAGTCTACATCATCATAGCAATCCCTCTTCCCTTAAAAACTGAATTACATAAAACAGTTTAAGAAAACCCCATATTCTGACATTTTGTAAATAAAAATTTTAATCTTTAAAAAATTGCTTAGTGCAACTATGCATACAAAAGTATTACTAAATCAGGAACAGGACAACCACAAGCATGAAAAAAGAAAAAAGCATGTCTAGCTCTACAGCAAATGCCATTTAAAAAAGTACTAAAAACCTGCTATTTCTTCCAGGTATGCCAGCACTAAAATGTGTCTTTAACTGAAGCTGGCATTCATATGGAACTTGATTTACCAAACAAGTCCTATTTATCTGCAAAAAAAGCTGAAGCAGGGAGAGTAGAAAAATCTTCTCTTCACACTACTCCGCCCATAGTCTCCCACCTCAGCTTTCATATCCAGTAACAAGTTCTTAAACTGACTATTTATAACCTGCAGGTAGCTGGAACATGCAGACCCCGATAATGATGCCCGATGAACTGTCATGACACTTCCATGTCATCCATCATAGATCATTTAATGGTATCATATCATATGAAATGTAGACATTAAAAGCCATCTTTATTTACTTCCAAGTTGCATTTTCAGTTTAAGTTCTGTGCATGAAGATTTATGTAACTGTATGTGAATATTCTCTACCAAGAAAAGAAACAGCTAGTAGTCTCTAAGAGTCACCTGCAAAACAAGCAGATCAGGTATTTTACTAGGGCAAGTAGAAAAAAAATTTTATGAGGTATATTTACAGAGCACAATTTTCTTCTGGCTTCAACTTACAGTCACTGGAAAAGCATGCCCTAATTATGACTTCTTATGGTTTTTCTCATTTCCAAACATTTGAAAAGAAAATGCAAGTTGTTTATAAAATTGTTTTTCTTGTTTATTTTAAATGAAGCTGGTACAGACAACGTCCATTCAAAACCCACGTCCCAGGCCAAAAGGTACAAACAAGAGTGTCAAAGTAACACCAGTTGGCTGCTGTGAACATTCTTGCATGGATACCTGCACGTACTAATTGCTATATGAGGTTAAAATGCTTCTGGGCTCTTCTGGTAAGATTTAAAAATCATTAGGGTTTTCAATTTCACGTCTTCAGCAAAGCCATCTCTGGAGCAAGGAACAGATGACAACAGCTCTAGCTTTTCCATTTCCAACTCGGTAATCTTCTTCATTGGGCCATCAGCACAATTTAAGCAAAATAGCTCTGAGTTATGGATACACAACTTCTCCACAGTTTAGTTCTCTGAAAAACTTCATCTCGCACTGAAAGTTATAGTCCAGGAGTGAGACAGTCACACATCAAAACTTCAGGGCAGATATGGAAGTCATTAAGAACACTCGCCCACCTGGCAGATCTTATAGCCTTCGTGCCTGAAATGCACGAACCCAGTGAACATACAAATGCATGTGAGTACATGTATTCCTAAAGGGAAGGGCAGAAGGGAAGAGGGGAGCAAGGTTGCAGCTGGATCACAGAAGTTCAGCACAATGAAAACAGAAACAATAGTGTATAATGAGCACGAGAATTCAAAATACCAGACGCTTGAAAGTAAACTCCCAGAGATGGGGTGCCAGTTTCAGTGTTGAACACCACATTACAAAAGAACTATTATTTAAAAATAAAAAAGGATTAAGGGGGAAGTAAAACAGAAGGATCTAAACTGTTGAGTGACCCCCCGTCTGTTCCTGATAAACTTCAATCACATCTTCCTCCTCCATCCCCAGCTGTGAGAACAGAGAAAAACAGCAAATAATTGTTATAAATCTGGTGTGATGAAATCAGAGCAGGTCCTAGACAAATTATACAAGGCTTTGTTCCTCTGTCCCATCACAATTCATCAAAGGGCTGAACAAAGTTTCAGTTGCCATCTCACTAGACAACATTAATGACTTTTAGTTCTTTTTCTTCAGACTTGGGTATTTGAGTCAAAGCAAAAGCCTTATAGCAAAAACCCACTTGTGGAGCAGTACACATCAGCCTGGAAGTTGCTGGCTTTACCTTTCTCAAAAGCCCTTGTTTAGGGGGAACAAGGACATCACCAACATCATAGCGAATGCACCAGCTGTAGAGCCACGTGAATTATATGTACTATAGTGCACTGCTAGCTCACAATCCAGCTTAACACCTACAGCTTGCGACTCAAAGCCTCTTTACAAGTATTCTCTCAGAGAGAGCAACTTGTTCAATTTTACAGTCAACAAGTTTGATTTTTCAGAAGGTCATAATAATGAGTGTTTCTTCCTGCTTTTTCATAACAATTGGTGGAAGTCACTGGACAGAAGTAACTGTTTTCTGTTTATTTACACTTTGATCTACTAAATGTGAACTAAATACATATTTATTCCAAAGTCATACTGAAGTTCAAGCTCAACAACTGGAAGGTTCCCTTCATGCTTCCCCCCCTCTAGTAAGCAGTGACTACACCCTCCTTTCTGATGCACTACACATGGGGGTCCAATCAGTCTCTTTCCAAACTGCCTATTTGCCTTACTAAAAGATCCTAGTTAGAGAAATCAAACTAGATTTCTAGAATGAAACTCACCTCCTTGGGGGTATGATTATCAGTAATTCTCTGACCCTCGAAGAGAAACCTGAGTGAATTCATTGGAACACCCTAAAAAAAGAAACAGATGTATAAGTAAAAAACCCAACTTACTGAATCTTGTATGGGTTTACAAGAAAAAACATTTTAAATAAAAACAACACATGAAAGCCATAAAAAGAGTGTTAGTTCCTGTTACACAGGGAGCTCAGCTATTCTGTTGTACTCATGTAGACTACAAAGTAGTGACTCAAAAAGTATGATAGTTCCAAAATGCATGTTTATTCCAGAGTCCCACTGGAGTTCTAGCTCAACAGCTTGGAAGTTTCCCTAGATTTTTTAACTTGCCTTTATTTATAAATTAAGTACTGACTATACCCTCTCTCCCAAAATATCATTACACATGTATTTTTATGAACTGCATATCAGCCTTATTTAAGGATCCTAAGACAACAAGAGGAGCATGATGTTTACTTCATGAACTCCTACCCTTGCTTTCCCAATCTTCTATGGCTATAGGAAGGAATTGCAACCTTTACCATTATCAATTCTGCAAATGCTCAGCACCGGGAACAAGAAAGAACAGAGTTGAGGGGGAGAAAAAGGAACAGAATTCAAACAAGGAGAAACAAACATCCCAAAGGTAAATATAGTTAAAGTATGTCTGTTGCACAATGTGCCCATGTTCTGGCAGAATGTCAGACTTCATATCAATAGATAAGGCAAACACCTCATCTTTTCCTTCTCTTTCAAGTTATGAGCAAAACAAACTCATGTGAAAAATGACACAGTTCGTACATCAATTAGCTCTCAAATACTGCTTGCAAATAACTAGGCAGAAGATTTTCTCAGGTAAGGACAGATCTTCATACTGTTTCAACAATTCCTCTGGCCAATGTGGAAGAAATGTTCATGGTCCCTTTACCAGAGAAAGGCTACTTGACACCAAAAACTGCACTGACTGCTGCTGAAGGAAATCATAGACCTTCCAGAATTCAGCCCAGAAGATAAAGGTGTGTTCATTCAAATTATTTATTTCTTAAAGAAAGAATTCCACACATGCATTTTCATTAGTCAGTAAGACTGAGGCATTAATTATTTTCAAGATTTTTTATTTAATTTCAGGTTTTTAAAATGAATCATTATTTTAATCATTTGGATTTGCCTACAAACATATCTGGTGTTTGATCTTTTCTTTCCTCCTACTCCAGAAAGATAGCAAAAAAGCACACATTTCACAAAAGAACACTTCAATGACAAGTTCAACTTGTCTCAAAGTTAGGAAAAAAGCCCCCAAAGTATTATTACTTATGATTATATCTCCTGAAGTGAACTCCAACACACTTATCCAAGAAAAGGCCACACAAGGCATCTATCCCCAAAGCTGAGGGCAAACTAGGCCAGGGCTTTTGGAAATAGCAGCTGTGAATCCACAATATCTGCCACAGAATCTGGAAGTGAGGATATATTTTTGTTCTGTAACAGCTGCTACTATTTACCTACATCCACAATTAATATTGCAGATTTCTTTAACTTAGGGTGTAGTAGCCAGAGTTACTTGATTACCATATTAGTGGCTGTAGCAATGCCTGAGGCTGCCCTCATGCTAAGGTGCAGTATTCTACAGGTTCAAGCCAATTTTGCTTGGAAACAAAGGATTTTAAAGTAACTATAAATGCATGCCTGTGCATTTTAAAACAAATTTTATCTTTTCTGAGCAGCCACTACATATTTTCAAACAGTAATTTTAACTTAATACAAACTTCACAACTGTCTTACATACGAATCACTTTCACTTGTCAAAAGAAACTAGGAGATCCATTATATTTGTACCATCAGATACCTCAAAAGTCTTTATTTGAAAGAACAGTGAGAAAAGTGGTTTGGGGTTTTTTTTTGAAGAATGTCATTGTTTCACAAACCTGTCTTTGACAGTACGATTCTTTGAGTTTCTTGAGGTGTGTTGTCATTTTCACCTTGAAGTGAATTTCACTGCTGTCCTAAGGACAGAAAAGAAAAAAATTTACTCTCCTTGTAGTAACTGCTAACTTTACCCATTGTTATTTTTAAGTGTTTCATTAAGAAAAAACTTTCATAAAACCTACATGAAACGTGGAATGCAATTTAACTATCACCATGCATACCTTGGTGCATCATAACATGAACCTCCAGGATGATTTGTCAGTCACTAAATTCACTATGTACTTACACAGGAAGCTCTTTTCAAAAAAACAGATGGCATAGTATAGCCTTAGACTGAACACAGAGGTTTTGGATTTAGAACTACTAAAACCCATACATGGTTCAGTCTGTGCTTCCATCTTTACCCAGATGATACACTTACGAAATACAAACATACATATGCAGGGGATTTCTGCTCTAAGGTTCCTAAAGAGACAAGTTAAAGCTTGCACTTCAAAATATATATGAAACCTTGTTCAATTAGAGTAATTATCTAGAAGTGAGGATACAGGCACACTTGGCAACACAAGACTAACCTAAGGAGAAATCTCAGGCCTCATTTATTCCATAGTCCTTCCCACCAGTCCTAAGATACAAGTAGTTGCAACTGTCAAAATGGCTACAGGTAAAACAGACTGCAAGGGGTTCTGTGCAAAAGGCATGTGGGCCACTTTCAGATTTTAAATGTGTTCTTGTCATTGCTGATTAGGTCAGCAAGAGGTAAGGTAGTTTCTGTTAGTCCTACTTTAAAGTCATCTGTCTCCACCCAGCTGCAGCAAACAATACTACTCCGACAATCCATCCGAGCTACGTCATCTGAGCTAGGGGTTCTTTGCACAGAAGATTCCAACATTCTCAACATTCACATTCCAACACAGCCAGAATCCAGACTTCTAATCCACCATTCACCTGGTTGCTACATCTACCAATAAGGCAGCCAACAGAATCCTCTTCCTATCCCTGAAAAAGAAAGCTGACCTCATGCCTAGGGTACTACACAAACTTTGAAGACCTAAATTTATCAAGTTTGCCATTTTTTTCATTCATACCCTTGGATAAACCAATCCCTCAATGCATCAAAAAAAGCACACCAGAGTATACTAACACACATTACTGGCAACTGGAAGTAGTTTATGGCAGGGGAGGACCCACACTGAAGAACTGAAAGTATCACTTTCACTTAGTAATTTCTACCATACAAAAGGTCACGCCTCCATCAAATGTCAACAAGCAATTATGTAAAAAAACTCACCTGCCCAATGACTTTGAGTTTAATGTACTCCCCTTCTTTCTTATCTCCTAAGTCTTCAGCTGAAGGTTTTGCTTCCTACAAGAAAAACATAAAACAACCTGATCAGTTCAACACTTCATTATTTTCACTGGACAGTGTGGCAGCTGTCATCCTCTTTATTGCATGCAATCAGACTACTCAAGTTGTCTTATTCATTTCTTTTTTTCTCCGTGTGTGCACAAAAATAACAGCAACATAGTATTATGAAAGGTTGTCTGTCTACCTCTGAGAAGTTTATTTAATGAGAAGGAAGAAACACCATAAAGAACATAAGAGAGGCGAGAAAAATCATTTGGAAATAGATGACATACAAAAATAAGAAGCAGGATTTTATATCTCTAACTCCTAGACAACAAACAAACTGCCAAAAAACCCACAAGAAGTGTACTAAGAGGCTCAGATATTTGACAGAAAAAAGAACATTGTGAGGAGAGTAAACAGAAAGCACTTGTGGCACCCTATCAACCTAAAGAGGGTGAACCATGCAAACATTTTTCAACCCATTGCATCAAAGGCAGTCCTTATTTTCGCAAGGCTGGTCAGCTACCTTCTTTTCTATGACAACAAAAGAGCTTCCTTCTAACACGTTTAAGACCACAATACTTTAAAGTTTCAAAAGTTGCAGTTCCAAGCACTATGGTGTTTTGCTATCTTTTCAGGATAAGAATTAACTGTACAGGCAAGTTTGATTCATCAACTTGAGCACTAAAGCTCATCAAAAGGGTTTAAGTGTTATACACTCTAAGACATTAATTAAAGACATCAGAGTTTTCATGTTACCGGTTGACAGATGAAACAAGTGAGAAATCAGGTACTATTAACCCCATTCCTTGCCTGTCACTACACATCCTAGATCAGGCCTCTAGTTACGTTCCACTGCAGCACAAAGGGATTTTACACAGACATCAGGTCTAGATGGTGCTCAATGAAGAATTGTTCCCAAGTACTCATAAACACAGATACCCTGCTGATCGTGTTTCAAATCTTCCTTTTATATTTTACTGCTTAACATTGTAGACAAAATAAACAAAATATGTACAGGTGCCTACCACAGGCTTTTTCCCCACCCCTAAAGGGACTCTTTGTTGAGTGTACAGAAATATCCTTTGTATGGTTGGACTTGAAATTTAGAACCAAGTGCCAAAAGCACATACTAACCTTCTCTATTAAGTCCATCCACATAGGTCTCTATCTCCAGATTAAAACCTTTTTAAGTTTTTTTTCTCCTCCTTAAAGAGGTTAAACACACACAACTTCTTTGAACGTTAAAAGCTCAGGGAAGAGCACAGGGCAAGTCTGCAAACACCTTTGCCATCTGTATCAGTCTCAGTCTGAAGTAAAGAAAGAGAGGAAGTGTTCTTTCTATCAGTTTGACTCACTGCCTCAACCCAGATCAATTCAGTTTCTACAATGCAAAGAACTATGAGCCAGAGGCTCCACCTGGTTTGAATACCTTTTTTATTTTTAAATACCCATCCGGGCACAACCCTGAACGCTGGGACTGATTCATCACCCTTCAAGCTCAAATCCAGAAACTGAACCCAAGCTTTCAGGAAGCCTGACACTTACACACAGGCCTTAAAGCAAGTCACTTTAGAAGCATGAAAGGAGTCTTCACAGGTAACACAGTCAGATCACCTGTGTTCCCCAACAAAGTTTTCCCTACCATATTTGGACTCTAAGCTCCTGGAACTACTTGCAGGAATAGAAATACACTGGTATTCACTCCTGACTAGAAAGAAAGAAAAACAAAAACCTGCAACTTGTTCTAAAAACTTGCACAAACACCACTTTTAATGTCTTTACGCAGGATTACTAACCTCTACGAATCAGAGCAAGATTCAGATCTCTACCAATCTGAAGTCCGTAACTTCAAAACTAGCTCCTGTTTTCACTATTACTGACAGAATTTGTAAGAACACTCTGTCCCTTTACATGACATTTTAGGTCAGTCATTGTCTAAATTTACTTTACAAATTGCATGACAGCATATTATCCCAGAAGTAGAGGTATCAGTGGTAGTTAGAGTTCTGAGCATTGTAACAGATCTACCTACTCAGGTTTCCAAACCGAATCATCCTGTACAAGGTATTACTAATTATCATTGCTACTATGACAGTGCCTCTGGCCAATATGAGTGATAAAACTATGACTCATGTGTGATTCCTACCCTCAAGGAAAGAGGGCTCTAATATTAAAAACAAATAGGGAAAGCAGCTAACAGTAGAATACGCAGAGGGAATTGAGTCTTCAAATCATAAAGATGCTCGTTTAAAGCTCCGCAACCTCTCAGCCACAAAATAAGAGGAAAGAAAGCTGTAGCTTCAGGAAAAGAGAAATAATATCAAATCAAATGTTGACAGTGCCAATAACTGAAGCTTAAAATAGGAGCAAAATATTTCACATCAGGATACAAGACCCAGCAAGTCTGAAAATGCTCTCTGCAGTTTGTCAGTGAACTATACTGCCATTCAATGCCAAATGGTAAAGGCACCACAAAAACATTTAAGAATAAAGAAAGGAAGGAGATTGAAAAGTTGCTAAAACTACAAGCATTCATTAACAAAATCCTGGATCAGCAATTTACAAGCAAGCCTCCAGACTTCTTGCCCTGTGAAAGGAATGGGTGCTTAGGGCATCTCATGAAACAGGACATGAAAAAAACCACCATACAAAGAGACCAGAAAGACCACAACATTCCAATTTCTAACTTTTCATTAGATGCCTAAGGTTTTAAAGGCTTCATTGCAGTTTTCCTAAAGAGCACAAAATAAGGCTCCTAGCACTGTCTCACACTTATATAACGACCCTAAAAAGCACACAAAGTTTCTTGGATGAAACACACTGGTATTGCTATTGCAACTAACAAAAACAAAACACACACAAAACAAACATTGTGAGGCAACATACTGCAAGTTTCCTCCTCCAATTATCAGGAGTGCTCCAACTTCAATGTCCAACCTTAAAAAAATAAACCCTATACCCAGCATTTTAAAGAAAAACCAACAACACCAAAATTACTAGAGGATTAGAAGTACAATATACTTCCTAATAAAGCAAATAAACTCTTCTTTTTTATAGGAGTGAAAAAATGCATATAAACTATAGCATTCTTTATTAGCAATACGTGAAGATAGAACATTTAGATTCAAATAAAGCAAAACCAGCATAAGACACTTGAGGGGAAGGGAGAACAATTTGTGTTTTGTTTTGGTTTTGCTTAGATCCACTAAACAACCATGTGGGTTTTTTTTTTTTTTGAAGTCTGCCCTTCTTTCAAGCATTTTTACTTACCATAGAAGTCAATTTCCCATTGAAAATAAAGTAACAGAGCTCAGTACACTTCTTTTACTGTAAAGTCAAGTCAAAATAATCATAACTGGTGACAAATGACCCCCTCTTAACTTAATTCCAGGGCCAAAAAGAACTGTAAGCAATTAACAATTTTAGGTAATCCAGTTACTTCTGTAGGACTGATGAACAGAGGAACGAGTCCTGCAAAACGTTACATTTTTCTTTTACTTAAACATCTATTTAGCTCTTGTTGCACAGTCCCCCCAGAAGAGAATGACACAACATCTAACAATATTTTGCTTATCTGTTAAAAATAAACAGCAGGGTCGTTATTCACAGACTTTTAAGATATATAGCCACAACAGGTTATCACATACATGGAATTTTACATACTTCAAGCGGTTCCAAAGATAAAATATGTACATGTTTTAGCAGAACTTGCCTGAAGAAGGATTTACCTAATGAAAGCTGCTATTTGTTAAAACACGCCTTGGATCACATATGCGGACAACTACAGAGTAGGTCACGTGAACATCTCTCTATAAAATCTAGTTCAGAATTTGTTGGGTTTTTTTAATGCAGTCACTTTCACGTATTTTATTACAGGGGCAATGTGTCCTACTGGGAGGCAGCAATCGCTGTGCTCCCAGCTGCCCCTCTCCCAGGCACAGGCACAGACAGGCAGCAGCACCATCGCCAGCTGCATTGTGCTGGAAGGTCGGGGGCGGGGAGGAAGACCACCAGCGCACACAGCACTGGCTTCTTTTCACCGCTCGTACTGCACCAAGGCTACTCCCCAAAGCACACACGGTATGCACTAAGCTTAGCCTTGTCTCTGGGGACTTTTAATTTCCTGGCTGGCTAGTACTCTTCTTCACAGCACTACAAGAAACATTTGCAGGTACTGACATTATCATGATGGTTACACTGTGGAAAAATCGAAATCAGAATACAGTGCCCTTTGACAACAATATAAGAAACAAAGCAAAACAGAATACAAATTAAAACCGGAATGCTGTTTTAACTTTCCACCAGTAGGTCACATAGCCTAAAGCAATAGTTGTAAGCAAAGCACTGTACACATGCCAGGCCGAGCAACCCAGGAACTTGCGGTACAAGAAACTATTTAAGTCCCCGGCTCAGAAGTCAGAAATGACAAGGGCATAACGAGAATATTACAAGGAGCGAAGGCACGACAGAGCCTTGGATAAAGGACGGGGTGTTTAATACAGGCAAGCAACGCTCAGCTGAGAAAGGAGGGGGAGAAAACCAGGCTTTCGCATTCCTAGGGCGAACAGAGGACCTGGCGAGCCTAGCCTAACCCGCACAAAGCCCGCTCCGGGGGAAGAGCATCCTACCACACACCCGGGAAATGGAAAACGAAAGGAAACAACTGTTGTGCTACACGGCTCACCCCTCGCTGCACTCCCGGGTTTCCAGGGCTGGGGCTGCCCCGACGGCGATCCCGCTCCGTCCGGACGCCGCCCCGGCCCCCGAGTATCCCTGCCTGGAGCCCGCCCGCGCTCTTCGCGAAACACCCCGAGGGAAGGGGAAAGGCGAATTAAAATGCAAGGGAAGAGGGACCCGGATTTGGCCCAGGTCGGAGATCGGCATCCACACACACACACATTCCCCTAGGGGAACATTCTCCCCGGCGCCCTCCGGGCGGCCGCGACTCCGCTCGCCCCGGGCCGGGGCTGCCCCGCGGCCGCGGAGAGTGCGGGCGGGGGGGCGCAGGCAGCTCCTCCCGCGCCCCCGGGGCCGCCGCGCCCGCCGTGCCGTCCCCCCGCGGCTGGGACAG
>VZRQ01006359.1:565653-619170 GCA_013397975.1 Machaerirhynchus nigripectus | reverse complement strand
AGGGCATCGTGGCGACCGCAGCAGCGGAGGCCACAAAGACGATTAAGGTCCTGGAGCATCTCTCTTTATGAGGAGAGACTGCGGGAGCTGGGCCTCTTCAGTCTTGAGAAGATTGTAAGGGGATTTCATGAATGCATATAAGTATCTCAAAGGCGGGTGCCAGGAGGACGGTGCCAGACACTTCTCAGTGGTGCTCAGTGACAGGACGAGGCGCAGTGGCCATAAACTACAACACAATAAGTTCCACCTCAGCATGAGAAAGAACTGCTTTACTTTGAGGGTGGCAGAGCACTGGAACAGGCTGCCTAAGGGGTCATGGAGTCTCCCTCTCTGGAGGTATTTAAACCCCACTTAGACATGTTCTGTGTCACCTGCTCCAGGTGACCCTGCCGTGGCAGGGGGGTTGGACTCGATGGTCTCCAGAGGTCCCTTCCAACCGTAACAGTTCTGTGAAGTCACATAACCCAAGCAGCACATCTTGGAGCAAAAGTCATTGTCATTATGCCTACCTATAACATCTTGCTACGGTTTTTACTAAGATAATGTTTCACAACAAAACTCACTTTTCTATTTAGGCACAGTTTGCCTTTTTTTTTCTTTTAAAGTCATCGCAACCACGCAAGCAATGGGATCCGCATATATTAAGCAAATCTGCACCCAGGCAGTTGCATTGGAACAAATTTGCAGTTAGGCATCATGTTAGCACAGAACAGGTATCCTGCTTTACACTGGCACAGCATGGCTATTCAGAGGTCTGCACAGGAAGCAACACCTACCTAAACAGATTACATTTAGGCTGCAAGCTGTTTATACTATAGCATGGAGTATTAACATACCCTCTACAACAACTCAGGCAACTCCTGCATGGCATCACCACTGGCATAGGCATATGCCAAGCTATAAGTGACCAGCAAGGAGAAAAAAAAACCCCACACATGAGAACCATAGAACAACATGAACGTAAAAACAATGAATTAACAGAAATTAGCTCAATTGAAATAGGAGATTATTATCCTCATGCTACTAGACAGAGTTTTAACTTTACCAGCTACCTTTGGGAAAGGGCAGAGCACATTCATTAGCTCTGGGCAGAGGGCATTCATTAACACAAGCAGCTCAATGCTCTGTGTACCATGTTCCCTCGTAATAACACCAAAGCAGCCGCGCTCTGTGCCTGCATTGCTGCATTTCACTGAATGCCGAGTTACAAACACAGCTGCACCAAGAGGTGCACTTTTACTAGCCAGTGGAACAATCACTATCTAGACTCGTGGGAATTAGTTTTAATCACAACTGTTAAAACAATTCAGAATTAACAGGGGAGGAAAAAAAATAAATAAAGAGACCCAAAACAAATGCTATACAGAGCTACAGAATGAAGATGATCTTTCTTAGGCAAGGCCTAGCAGGAAGAAAAGCCAAATATGTTCATGCTATGCCAAGCTCACAGTAAGAGCTCATTATGAGCTTAATAACACACACAAAGCACCAAAATAAGCCATGCAAAAGCTCCACAGCAACACACAATACTAGCAGAAGAGAAAATGACAAATACTCTATCCTGAACATTACTGTGTTTAATGAACTAAAGGGGTTTTTAAAAACAGAGCCTTACAGTGATAAGGCCAAAGTCTCAGACTCTGGCACAAACCCAATAATAAAAGCTAACACTCATATGAGTCAGAATACAGTTACCTATCCACATACACAGCCATAGAGATATAATGTTAGAATGTGCTCATCACCATACACACTAACTAACAGTAACACCACCTTTCTTGACTCCCTTCTTACTCCTTTGCTTGTGGATACATTAGCTGTTCAAGACACAAGCTAGATTTGTACAGGATCTGGAAAGTTAATCTCTGCCAAGCCTGTGAAAACTGTCTCTGTACAGCAGCAAAGCTCCCACTTTTCTTTTCTGACAGCTCAAATTCAACATAGAGTGCTCTTAAAGAGAAAACAACAAAACCTGTTTTAAAAATACCAAATATACTTACACAAGCTTCTCCCCACAAAACCTAAAGTCAGCCTTGCATTTACATGCACCGTCAAGGGTACTTGCCCTAATAACCTCACTCAATTCTCAGGTGTTTTATAATGTCTCCTATTTCCCTATCTGTGCTTAATCTCAGTCACCTGAAGTCAATAAAGTTCACCTCTGTTCCTTCAAATTGATGCTAACTAATTTCTCCAAAGCTGCTGTATAGTTTAGGAGCCAATAGCTGTTAGAGGTTTTCTCAAAGCTATTGGCCCACACATATAGTCGGTGCAAAGCTTCTTCAGTCCATCAAAAACAGATTTCTTAAAAAAGCAGACTTTAACCTAAGAACAATCTGTAATCTCATAATGCCAATTTGCTTGCCTGAGAGGAGTTAGTGCTAGCAAACAGGATGAATGCAGTGTTCTAGGACAGCCAGCTAAATAACAGTAGGTCTTACATAATAATAGTACTGCCCCAGCCAGCAGGGCCAGAACCAGTACTTTAAAACTAGGTGGAACCTGGAAATTCTCTGCCTCCTTTAACCTAGTTTCTTTGGCAATATTACTGGTTGTGGGACTGGAAAAAAAAAAAAAAAAAAAAAAAAAAAAAAAGTTATGTTATGTTATGTAAAGCACCAAAGTCTTCAGAATTATGCAAGTCCACAGATTTCTCTGACTATTGGCTTTCCAGCACACTCCTTACATGGAGGAAACAAAGGCGTGCTGACTCATACAGATGGTTGCATAAAATGCAGCAATGAATGTCTGATACAAATCAAACCCAAGCGTTGCTTGGAGCCTCTCTTCCTGCGGGCAGGAAAATCTCTGCCTGTTTCCAGTACAGATAACCCTCCCTGTGAAATAAGTAGAAATTTCTAAGGGCAAGGACCTTAGGACCAAGAAAGGCGCTTTCCGCCTGCCTCCCACCGGCACGCAGCTGCTCGGTCGCTGAGCAGGGCCGCGGCGCAGAAGTAGGTCAGCCAGGCACCGCGCTGTGCGCGCACGGGCCGTGCCAGGGCACGGAGCAGGAGGCGGCACGCATGGCGGCTGCAGCGCCCCCGGCTCTGCCCTCCTCCGGGCGGAACTGCCCGCACCCCGGGGACACCACAGCAGCGCGGGACAGCAAGCAGCGCTGAAAACGCGTGTTTTATATGAATACAATTTGGTGCTTGTCTGTTGGAGAAGCCAAGCTTTTAAACACACACAACCGCACTCTACCAAAAATTCTTTACATAACGAACTGTTTTCTGTGCGAGGAACTGCGGGCCAGGCCGTGGGAGAACGGAGCGGGAAGAGACCGCACCCCGCCGTGTACGGAGGACCTGGAGCCCCGGCTGAACCCTAACACCGCGGGCGGTCCGGCTCGGGGTCGCCGAGGGGGCCACCCGCTCACACCTGCTTCGGGATCCGCTCGGGAAACAAAAGCCTCCAATACGGCCACCCGCGTCCCGGGGAACAACCCCGCTTCCTGCCTACGGCGGCTGACCCTGCCGCCAACTGGGGCACGCGAGGCAGCGGGGGCAGCTCGGGTGAGGCGCCACAGAACACACCGCAGCCNGGGCGGAAGGCGGCCCCGCCGCTTCCGCTCCCGCGCAGACTCACTTCCGCCACCACCGCTTCCCGTTCCGGTTCCGCTGCGCGGCGTGCGCGTGCTTGAGCGGGGTCCCGTCCGGCGGCGCACGTGGCGCCCCCCGCCCGCCGCAGCGATGCTGGTGCTGTTCGAGACCGCCGCCGGCTACGCCATCTTCAAGGTGAGGCGCGGGGCTGGGGGCTCGGGGGCGCGGTGCTTCTCGCCGCGCCGCGCCACGCCACGCCACGTCCTCGCCCGGTGGGTCGCGGCGCGGGGAGCGGCCGCCGACCTGCGGCGGAGCAGAAGGAAGGGCGAAGGGGAGCGCGTTGGGCATGCGGTGGGGATTACGGTGAAACACGGGCGGGGGTGAGAGTGAGGGAGGGAGTGTGAGGGCCCCGCATCCCGTGCGGCGCCTCGGGGGGCGAACAAGGCCGGGGGTGGGAGCAGAGGGGCCGCGTTGTGAGTGAGGCCTCGGGGAAGGGGCTGCCGGAGGAGGCTGAAGGTGCTCGGCGGGCGGAAGGGGTGGCTCCTCGGTGCCTGCCAAGCACGGCAGACATCACCCGTGGCCCTCATTTCCTTCCCTCTGTTGAGGTGAGTTTGGTAGGAAGTTGTGCGCCCGTGACCGTGCCCCTTTCGGCGTGTGTGGGGACACCCGGGTTTGGGAGTGTCGACCACTTTCTCTTCCTGGCTGCGCCCTCGTGGCCGCTGTTCCAGCAGAAACCTGCCGAAGTGTGAGGGGGCGCGTGGGAGACGGGCCGCGCGTTCCTGGGCGGGGGTGCGGGTGCCGCTGCCGGGGGCGTTCCCAAAAGCGGGATTCGCGGCGGGCCGGGCGCGGGGAAGGTGAGGGTCACTGCAGGACTCCCGTGTCCCGACCTCGCTCTCCTAGCGGGAGAAGCAGACTCCTTCCCAGGGCCTTCTGACCGGGTGGCTCAGCGCTGCAGCTTCGTGGGGCTTTGAACAAGTCTAAACTAGAGCTGCTACAGTGCCGTGCTCCTCTCTGGCTTCTCTCTTGTTCGAGTGTTGATCTCTGTACAGTTTTACCAGCTTGGTTATAGTTTGATCATAACATCTTTTTTTTTCTCCTCCAGCTTAGTTTTAGGGTTTAGCTTGTGTGAACATGAATGTAGATGCAAAGAGAACAAGGCTCTGGTTTCTTCTGCCTTTGCCTGCAGCAGAACTGCACCCTTGCTGCTCTGTGGTGCATTGTATTTTCTTCCTCTGCCCTGAAACCTTTCCTCCTCATTGGGGTGAAGCCGTGGAATTCAGGCAAGGAGGATTTCAGGACATACGTCTTGGGAAGAAGGCAGAAACACTTCTAAAAGCAGATAGCTTCTGTTCTGTGCCCCTCTCTCAACACTTATACCTGGGGAACCGATGTACATACAGTAGTCTCCCTAGAGGTTTTGCTCACTGGATGTTGATACAGAATAGTATCCTTCGCCTTCAAAGTTACTAAAAATAAATTTTAAAAAAAATCTTTTGAGTAGGCTGAAATCTCTGGTGCAGTGTGCCAAGCCCTTTCAACCTTTCACAGCAGCCAGGAGGGGCTGAAAATAACCAATATTTTAATGTGTGAAAGCAGAGTAGGCAGAAAGCAAAGGTAGGAGGAGGGGCATACAGAGAAAACTGCAGGGAGGTCCCTGCAGAGGTGCTGCAGTGTTTGCTGCAGGTGTCAGCAGCTGGGGTGGCTGGGAGGGATGCGCAGCGTGGCTGGGGGAGAGGTGAAGGCTGCCTGCTGGCAATGAACAGAGGTAGTATTTTATTAAAGTATGTATTTTGAGACAAGCTGTGGTTTTCCGCGGTGGTTCTGTTGGCAGCTGCCAAGGCTGGAAATGGCAAAGCCTCAGCCACAGTACCCGTGTACAAGGGAAAGCTCTCAGTCACCCAGCATTCCTTCCCAGGACAGGGCAGCTGTTCACCTGCAGCCTTGTGTCAGTGTTACACTTGTATGTTCATTCTGTACTGAAACGTTCTCTGCAGAGTTTAGCTACTTTTTTTTTTCCTTTTCAAAGCACTCTCTGAAGTTTGACACCGCTGGGGGTTCGGGGTGTTCTTTGTGTTTTAGTTACTTGAGGATTGGGCAGATTCTGTATTTCTGAATTTTGGGGGCAGTTATGGTCACCCACTTCCCTTTCCAGCAGTGACCACAAATGTTTGTTGCCAGCATAACTGTGTTCTGTCTTTAGGCCTTGGTGACCACGAACTGTCTTCTGGAAGTTGTGTAGGTCTCATGTGTTCCCTTGCAGGTGTTGCTCCCATCAGAGGAGCAAGTAGGATATAAGGGCAAATGGGATATAGCCATGATCTAGATCTTGGAATACTTGCGAATGAATCTTACTGTCTTGAAGGACAAATTATCCATAGGCATGTAGTTTTTATATGCTAACAGTCTTGATTTTAGCAGTTTCTATGTCTTTACTTTTCTCTGTGCCCATGTCTGTTTATAGAGGCTGAAAATTCTGTAGGCCTTCATGTAGGAAAGATGAACTGGGGAAAAGAATCATCGGGCTGAGGAAAGGAAGAGTTGCCCCAAGGTTTTTCTGTGCCTCACAGTCATGTGGGAAGTTAATTATTATGTTTATTTGCTCACCTGCTAATTGAGTTTTAAAAAAGACAACCAGGGTTTAAAAATCTGCCAGGGAGCAAAATTCGTAATACCAGGAATGATTTCTGCACTGAGTTAAATTGCAATTTTATTGCATTTGCGCTGTGGGGACAAAACACAAGCTTTTGAATGAGATGTAAAGAACACAGTGTTGTAAAGATCTTGACTATTCCCCTGAGCAGTTTTCTGGGGATTTGCAGTGCACTCTGCATTTTGTGAAATGTATGTAGGCTCCAAGAGTGTAAGTGTTAATCTTATGCTGTTTAAAAGCTGAGGGGGTTCCCCTGTGTGCAGAGATGGCGTTAAGCCATTGCTGCCTCTTAGGTAATTCTTGGCTCAGTTGATGACCAAGCTGTGGTGATGACTCTTCTTTACAGGGGTGGTCTCTTTTTTGTTCGGGTTAGCTCTGATTAATGAAAATAACTTGGGGGAATTGCTCCTTTCTGTTAGGCTTCCCAGGCATTTTATTTTTCCAAAGCAGTGGCAAATTCGGGTTTGGGTCACTGGGGTTGTGAGAGTCCTGTAGAGGAGGAGCAAGCCCAGCTTTGATGAAGAAGAGGGTTTTGCTTTAATGTGCTGGGTCCAGGAGGACCCAGCCATTGTTTAAGAACTTCTGTAATTCAGGTGAAAGTAAAAATGCTGCACTATTGAGTGCCTATTAATAGGGTCAAGCTGCTGAGAGAGAACGGTGAAACCAGAGATCACTGAAGTTGAGTTCGACTTAATCAGGGTTAACTACTGCAAACTGGTTGGATACACTGTAAATGTTTCAGGTCTTGTGGGTCGGAGATTGTTCAAAAGTGAACTAATATAGTTGTGCATTGTGTTATTTTCCTGCAGGTTCTGAATGAGAAAAAGCTCCAAGAAGTTGACAGTCTGTGGAAAGAATTTGAAACTCCTGAAAAAGCAAACAAAATGTAAGCAGCTTTATGTGGGGATAGCATGGCTGCCTGGAGTTACGTACAGCTGAGGTTCAGAATGAAGTATTGATTTTTGGGTTTCAGTATTGTAAAAGCTGTGAGCAATGGTAATGTGAAGTTAGATACTCTGAGATGCTTACAATGGAGTATCGAAGTGGAAGAAATACCTTGCAGTATAATTAAGCAGCAGAAGTCATTACCATGTGTCACCAAAGCAAAAAATTGAACAATATTTTAAGGTGATGTGGGTGCTTTGACAAGAACATCCAAGCTTGTAATGCTGGAAGTGTCAGTAAAATGACAGGCTTTTGTGCTCACAGGAAATTCTTTTGGGAAAGATATAGCTTAATCCAGATGAAACAAAAATCACTGTGAACTGAGACCTAGTGTTGTTGCCCATGCCATCAGTGAGAGCTGGCACCACTGCTGAGTTGTGCAGGGATTGCAGTGCCCACTGGTCAAGCTGGCCTTTTAAGCAAAGTGCCCTAAAGCTGGGGACAGTGGTGGATTCCTTCCAAGTCTGCCTAGAGTGTTTTTATTGGAAGATTTCTAACCAGCTTTGATTGTAATGGATGCATCTGAACAAGCTATGCTTTGTGATTCATATTTATCCTGCTCTGTAACAGTACTTAGAGGAGAGGCCAGAATATCCCACATCTGCCCATTTGTAGTGTGGTTAATCTTGTCCTGGAAACATCATCTTGGCCACTTGTTATACAGGATGTGGCTCTTAATGGGATCCCTACTCTGATAAAGATTATTCCTCTTTTGCCTTTCTGAAAAGGCATCAGTGTAAGCCTGAAGCTTCTGTTGGGATCTACAAATGCTTAACACAAGCATTTGGCTTTATCTGTGACCTTGCTTCCTTTGCAGATACTTGACTCACAAAGAGCAGTGGTTAATCACAACTGGATTAGTCAAATGCCTGTCCCTGACAAGGAATTTACTGGATTGAGATAGCTTCTTAACTGTAACTATATATCAACACTACAGACTGTGTGAGGGGAAGAGGGAAGCTGTGCCTAAGGATGTGACAGAGTGTGGTTAAACACTGTTCATATGATTCTTGGCTCTGGTCAGCACTTAGGGCATGAAAGAAATTTTTGTTGTTTGTCTTAAGCTCAGCTCAGAACTTGTATTCTACCATCTAATTATAGGGGAGGACTTAAAGATTCGTGGGCAATGAATCAGTTCAAATTTAAAGTCTTTGAAGATGCATTTGGTTGAAAAACATGTTAAATCTGAGCTGTGCAGGCCCTGCATTCCACAGCGGCAGAACACTTCCTTTTGAAGATGAGTGGGAAGATGCTATCATCAGTCAATCAGGGTGCAGTGTTGAAATTTAAATGGATGATGTCTGTCTTTAAATATGAACTACAAATCAAAAAGGGGGGTTAGGTTTTCTGGTGATGTTGGTCCAAGAAATACCAAATCAAAATTCCTTTTTTTTTCCCCTTTATATAATTATTGTGAGACCCAGCTGAAAAGTCACATCAGACTCAATTGGCCAGTTTAGTGCTCTCAGTCCTTTTTGAGGGTCTGGATATTGATCTCTGCTCTCTTGAAGTCTTAGGGAAAAGAGAGGAACTGTAATAGCAGGGGCAGAAGATAAAATGGTTCTAGCATGTGGTTTATGTACATTTGTTTACACGCTTTCTTTTTATTTCTGTAGAGTAAAGCTGAAACACTTTGAAAAATTTCAGGACACAACAGAAGCACTTGCTGGTAAGTGAGTTAACACTGTCACAAAAACATCAATTCCCTGTCATGCACAGTTTCACTCATTACTTACCTGTGTCCATGCTCCTTTTCTTTTCTTAGCTTTTAAACTGCAGGTTTTTTTAAGAGAGCTAGTTTTGATGGTTATGAGGTCACCTATCCAGTCTATAGTGCAGTAAGGATGTAATAAAGTCTAGTTTTTTCCTTCAGTGCGTATTTCCTAGGCAGCTTACAAATGAGCACCATGTAAGTGGTGACTGATATGTGTGGCCTGTCTGTTGTCAATGATGGAGTCTTGTTGAAGCTGAATATCACTGATTTGAGTCAACATTTCGTCACTACCACTGAGACAACAGACAGGTATTAGAGAACATTCATTATTACAACCACCTGGGTTTTGTGGACACGTTACGCCTGTAGTTTTCAGCCTAAAAAAAGGTCTGTATTCTCCTTAAATTCAGGAGTTTATGCAAAATGGAAAGCCTTACATTCAATAATTTTTACTAATTCTACACTTAAATGCTTGATGCTGTGGCCTGGTTTGAACAGAAATGGTAGGAATTCTGGGTAATAATTGAGAAATGGTGTGACAATTACTGCTGAATGTGCTGTATGGCATCAGTAGGTGAATGTTTCTGGTCACATTTATAACTAAAGAGCAGTTCTTCATTTTCTGATGTGGTAGGGCTAGCTTATAAAGGAAACAAAGAAGCAAGAATGGAGACACTCCCTTCAAACATGAAATGCAAGTAGAAGAACTGAGATTGAAGCTTTTGTACGTTCCTCTCCATGGTGTTTTTTTTTGGACTGTGTTGCTTTTGCATAGGTTTGGATTCAGTTCATGTATAGTTAGGCTGATTGAAAAAAAAAAGTAACAAAAAAATCCAAAACCTTCTACTACTTTGCTTCAAGTTGACTTACCTGTGAAATAGAGAGGTTCAGACTATCTATGTCCCATTTATTTTGAAGGGAAGACTGTATGTTACTGTTCTAAGTGGGTTAGATGCTATTGGCCAGCTTGCAGGGTGGAAAATTATCTGCATTGTAGAAGGGTTGAGAGGAAACTCAGCACAGCACTTTGATTTTATTCTTATGTCATTAGGTTCTGGAAACCAAAAATCACTGTCTGCCGCTCTGTTGCTGTGATGTAGATGTATCAGTCACAGAAGTTCAGTGGAGCACAGAGCTGACCCTCAAAGAGGGTTGTATAAGTGCCTGCTTAAAATATATTGTGTGGGATTGTAAAGCTTTTACAGATCTATTAATATTTGAGAATGAAGAACATCCTTTAAAGATTCTCCTGTCTGCAAGTGTATTAAAAGGGTCTGTCTGACTGTCCAGTTTGGCAGCATTCCTGGGGCTTTAGATGGTGCATTATCATCACCAGAGGATGCAAATAAGCCATTACTCAATTTAGGATACCGTGGTTGCTGCCTAAGGGACCTGGCAAATGGTTGGTTAATTAAATGATACACTAAATACTCCCATATAACCTTGCCGTTGGAAATGTTAAACATGTTTCTAAAGCATATGGCGTACTGTTTGTAGAGATCCTTAAACAAAATTGGCAAAAATAGAACTGAAAACATATGGAGAAAGGAGAGGCAACTGGGAGAAGGGTTTTTGATTTAGACCTTCAGAGGAGGAAGAATATAATTTTCTTCTATTTCGATTTTTAGCTATTGCATGATGAAGTAGTATTGCAGCTCAGACTAGAGCTACTGTGGGCAGTTAAAATAAATAGATGGAATTTAGGAGTAACATTTGTACAGGTTTTAGGAGGGGAAAGAAACTGCATCTTTGGTCTTTTTGTTTTATACAGCATCTACAGCTCTTGTGGAAGGCAAGCTCAGCAAGAACTTGAAGAAGATTCTCAAGAAGATAGTGGCAAAAGATGCCCATGAGCAGTTGGCTGTGGCAGATGCCAAACTTGGAGGTGTCATAAAGGTGATAACTGATTCTTCTGTTTTTCCTTTTGTTTCATGCTACTGAAATGCTATAGTCAGATTCCAGAGATTTTGCAGTTACTGGCAGTGGATTATGCTGCCAGTGCTGTGTTAGCAGCATAGAGGATAGTTAATCCTAGTATGTGTACAGGGAAGATGTTGTCTTGAGTACACAGGTGAGTGGTATGGTAAGAATGCACTGAGGTGTTCAGGTTTGCTTGATTTCTCTCTTACATATTGGTTAGAAACCCAGCAAGTTAAAAAGTTGATTTTCCTAATGATCCAATCCAAAACAAGTGGGGGAGGAACCAAACAAAAAACCTGAGCCAGGCAGATACATATTCCTCACTAAGAGATGCAGCAATAGTAGTGTGATTTATTGTCTTGTTGGGAGTGGGCATTGTTGTGCCTTCCTCAGCCTGCAGGCAGCTGTGCACACCCCTTGGTCCTTGCCTGCCAGAGGAAGAAGGAGGTTCAGTGGAGGTGGACTGCCTTTCCCAGTGTCTCCTAGGTGTCAAATACCAGTTTCCCATCTGATGTCTGCTCCCTGTTCCACTGAACTTTAATTTGACAACCTCCTCATGCTGTCTTAGGAGACTGTGTAGGCTGCAAAATTAGGGTTTAATGTTAAAGTGAATAATAGCAAGGACTTTGAACTTATTACTCAGTCTTGTTCTCTGAAAAAGGCACAAAGCCCCCAGCCCTTTACCTCTGAATTTTTTTTCTGTGGCCAAACTGTTTCTAGTAAACTTCAAAATCTTGAATCTTAAGTTGAATGTTCTACATAGCAGATAGAGCATTAATTATAAATCTGGTCTTCAAAGTGGAATATTAACTGTGTGGGGAACTGGGGGTGTCACCACCTTGAGCATCAAAAATGGATGAAACTTGTGTGATCACGGGATTGGAGTGGGAAAACCAGTTATAATGATGTAAGGCTGCTGGAAGAAGGACTTTGGAGGAATGTTGTGTTGTGCCTGACTATGGACCATTGATTTCCACCCTGCAGGAGAAGCTGAATTTGAGTTGTATACATAGCCCAATGGTTACAGAGCTGATGAGAGGAATTCGCTCACAGATTGAAGGGCTCATAACAGGCCTCCCTTCTCGAGAGATGGCAGCTATGTGCCTGGGTCTGGCACACAGGTGAGTTCCTACAACAGCTTGTTTCATCCCACTCCTGTGTCCTTGGCTGTGCTGTGCTGCTTGAGGTGTCTCTGAGTATGTGGCATGGTCTCGTACTCGTGGAGACACTTTTGTATCTGAAATCTTGTTTTGCAAAGGAAGGGCTTTCCAGTTTGCACCCACCCTTTAGGGAAAGGCTTGATCTTCACCCAAAGTTGAAGCTGGTAGCTTTCCTTGTCATGTTACATACTTCAGGATTTTGTCTGGAATGTCTCTGGAGCACTCAAAGGAGTCATTTAAAGCTCCATTGCCATGAAGAGACAAGGTAGATACCATGATTTGCTGATTTGTGCCAGAATAAATACCCATGTAATAGATAATGCAAATATTAAAGGCAGGGTTGTTCTTCCCACCTTGTTCTTGCTGCTTTTTGGATTTAGTGGAGCAGTAGTTTAATACAAAGTTGTTGGATCACCATGGGATCAAGTATCCATTAGCGAGTAACTTTTTAATCTGTATTCTGACACGAGTTTTCTTGTCACAAGCCATTGGCAAGTTAGAGAAATTAGCTTTGTTGTAGGTAATTCCTTAAAAATGTGTTTGCTTAGAACATGGGCATTAATGTTGCAAAAGGACTTTTAAGATGCAAATCCTCATTGATACCAAGTGTCTTTCACTGTAGCGTACAGAGAAATTGTTAACATAACATTAAAGCCAGATGGTAATGGGCTTTCTCAGACAGTGAAAATCTGTTCCAGGAAGTTTCTTTTGTTGCTTCACATTAGCATCGCTGGTATTTGCTGCTGGGGAGGTGCAGTTTTGTGGATTGCCTCCAGCCGCTGCCCCGCTGGAAGTGCTGTTGACAAGTACTTTTTGTGTGGAACCATGCAGAAAAACCCAAAGCCAATTTCCTGCCACAGCACTCGCATTCAGTCTGCTGCAGGTGGTACAAATAACCTTAACTTTCCCTTTCACCCTGGTCACGGTGTGGTAGTGGACACATGTCAGGGCTGTTGTACTGCTTGTGTCAGTGTGGCTCCTGGCCACAGCTGAGAGCAGCGAGTGGCACAGAACTGAGCTTAGTTTGAATGAACCTGTGGACAAGTGTATTCGTGTTAAAAAGGAACAGGTGGGGCATATTTTGCAACAGGATGGTAGGATGCTGATGAAACTGTATTTCTGTCTCCTCAGCCTTTCCCGATACAAGTTGAAATTCAGCCCAGACAAAGTAGATACCATGATTATCCAGGCAATTTGTAAGTATATTTAGAGCTTAAATTATTAATGGATTTGGCTTAGGATAGCTGACTTCTTTACATTGGCTAAAGAAAAGTATTTCTGTCAATTTCCTCCCAGGATGTCTTAGTGAATTGGGTGCTGATGTTCAGCTAGGCATAAAGTGTGTTTTCTCAGTAGGGTTTTCCACAAGCAGGAACATTTTTAGGGCCACAGAATAAACTGGTGTGCACTTTTTCTTAGCATAGAAATCAGCTGAGCTACAGGCAGCGTTAGTTCAGTCCTCTAAGGGCTTTCCTTTCCAACATGCCTCCCTTCTGAGTGGTGCTGGGAAAATGGGCCCCACAGGACAGTGTTTTCTGACCATTTAGGTGGTATCTTGCATAGAGGGCAATGTAGAAATAGACTCTTAGGTTAGGCATGTAAAACACTTTGCAGTATGTAATGCTGCATTTTGTCTCATTGCTTTCTAAATGGAAAACAGACTGAAATTGTTAAAGCAGCTAGGAAAGCCCATTCCTCGTTTTTCCTTGAAGACATACACATCATAATTTGCACGCCTGCTGTGAAGCAGTGGTGAGGAATCATGTTTGGAATATTAATTCCCAGACTGTTGCCAATGATGAAACATAGTTAAACTGAAATTAATGATGTAATTCAGTTCCTTCGTCACTACCACTGAGGCAACAGATGGGAATGTTGATATTGCATTAGCAGGAAATATTTTAGCCTCAGGGCTCTCTTAGCAATATATGCTGTGGGTGCTCTACTCCAATAAATTATAGATCTGGTTATTTGTCATATCTGGTAAATGGTGAGCCCGTTGGCTTTGTATCTGGTATATTTATATTATAACAGCAACTGAAAGGCTTGCCTTTTAAAATCAAGTAATGGAATACAAAATCAGTTTGTTACCATTCAAACATTTTTTCCTTAAAGTTAATTGGATGGCTACATTTTACATCAACCTTGTGTGTAGCACTTTGGCTGACTGAGAGGAGGGATAACTGGCTGCTGCTCTCCTTCTAGGGGAATATGCTTTGCAGCTGTTAGGGAGTTTGTCCAAGACAGTCCCAGTGATAAAACTTTGAGGCCACACTCTTGGGAATTCTGTCATTTCTATAGTATTGTGCCTGGTATTATGGAGTTCTCTGAAAAGTAAAGTGTACTGCAGTTCTAGTGTACTGCAGTGTGGTTTATTCCAGTATTTATAGAGCAAAATACTTCAGTTAATCTCCCTTTACACTGTTAGAATTTGTTGGTTTGAGAGTATCATAATTTTAGGTTTCCCTTTTAGAAAAAGAACTCTATTCTTCTTTCTTTTAGCGCTCCTTGATGACTTGGACAAAGAGCTGAATAACTACATCATGCGCTGTCGGGAGTGGTACGGCTGGCACTTCCCTGAACTGGGCAAAATCATCACAGATAACCTCACGTACTGTAAGTGCGTGCGGAAAGTCGGTGAGTACTGAGGGCAGCCGAGCCTGGTGCAGGGCTGTGTGCACAGCACGAGTGGCACCGGTGTGAGACCCACTCACTGCTCATCCAGCTGCTCATCACCCTGAGCAATGCTGCCTTCAGCAGCAGGGTAGATGGGGCCAGGAGAAAAGGAGGGTGTGTTTGCATCTGGATGTTGATGCAGTTTGCCATTTGGAAGCTTAAGTGGAAGCTGATGCCACGTCACCAACCAGTTCTTCATGGACCCACCAGCACATCTTCTTAGAATTACAGTTACTCAGCAGACCAGTTTGGAAATTGGCTACTTAAAAAAAAACTGATGTAAAGATTAGTGTTGCCTGTCTCTGGATGTTCTTGGAGACAGCAGCTGCTAGAAGTACTCTTAAGAGCAAGAGAAAGACTGCTATATTTTGGACACTTACCTCACCTCTTGGGCTCATGTGCTTTTTATTGATGATTTTTTTTTGTTGGTTTTTTGTAATAATGAAGTTTGCAGTCCAGAGAGAGATTTGTGGTTTTAAGGGAACTTTTTTTTCCCAGTTGTAGAAACAGTTTAATAGATTTGGTTAGTGGTAAGTGACTGCTTGCTTCCTGGAATTCTTTTCTTGTAATATTGTGACTGAAAATTTTGCAGCAACCAACTACTGAAAAGGTGAAGTATGCAGTGTTAGAGAACCTGGGCTTTCTGTTTTTTTTCTAGTTTCAAATTTCATATTTCCAACAATTCCTAGCTGGTAGAAACATAAAGTCAGAACATTGGCATATGTTTTAGGAATTCGGAATAGCATGATGGCAGACTTGACTCACTGTTTTTATTTTGGCCTTTTATCTTCATCTGTTTCTGTGCTTTTTTTACTAGTTCATCTCGCCCCCAGCACAAACATGCTTTCATCTGTCCCCCACAGGAGACAGAAGCAATTTTGCTTCCTCTGATGTTTCTGACATCCTACCAGAGGAGATTGAGGAGGATGTGAAGGCTGCTGCTGAGATTTCCATGGGGACAGAAGTATCAGAAGAAGACATAAACAACATAATCCATCTCTGTGATCAGGTATGTACACACAGATGGATAGGAGTAGGACTCTACTTTAGCCGTTTCAGAGCCACTTCTGCCAAGGAGAGCTTTTCCCAGGGCAGAGCTAACACTCTTGTGATGGCAGTGATGATTCCTAGAATGTTGCTTTCCTGATGTTCAGACATGAGGGTGCACAGTCACTACCTCATCTGAGCCATCTCAGGCTGTTGATGTCTGCACAAGGCTTTCTGAAAGCAGCGTCTTACTTTTGGGAGGAATTTTGCTTTCATTGTGCTTTTAAGTATTTGAAATAATGGCATTACATCTCTTCTTTTTAATCTGTCACTGTGGAAGCTGGGTGATAAACCGTGGGTTAAAAATGGAACACTGAAGCCCCAAAAGAATTAGGAGTCCTACCCTGCTCTCGTCTGGGCTGTGTGTGAACAAACACCCTCTGACTTACATTGTGCCAGCTGGATCCCTTTGTGACTTTACCAGGGAGTGGCAGGGTTAGGAGTTCCTGTTCTTGGTCTAGACCAGGCTGCTTTTTTATGTGCGTTCTAATTGTGTGTATTTATATAGAACAAGTAAAGAGCATGTATCCAATTTCAGCAGAATGGTGGCAAAGATTTATGTGAAAACTGAATGTTACAGGGTTTTGTCCTAAAGAAAATGTCCTTACTAAGTATTTTTGTCCTGCTTCACTGTCTTTGGAATGTTGTCAGCTCCTTTATCAGGACTTTTGCTGACAAAATAAGTTGCATAAGGGATATAAGCAGTACAGATCCAATATACTTTGTAGATGGAGCTCTGCTCTGGGAATATGCCCTATATAAAGCTTCCTGTAGCTCTGGCTCTTGGCTGTTTTCATTTTGCAATTTGTTAGTCTCCTACATTGGAACTCTCAGCACTTCCTCATGTCAGTATATTTGTCTCTTACTATTTTTTCGTCGGCTGATAGTGACTCCTGTAACCAAACTCTGTCTGTGCCAGGTGATTGAAATCTCTGAGTATCGGACACAGCTCTATGACTACCTGAAGAACAGAATGATGGCCATTGCTCCCAATCTCACTGTCATGGTGGGAGAACTGGTGGGAGCAAGGCTCATTGCTCATGCAGGTGGGTTACAATGATCAATGTAAATAAATCTTAGGTGACCTCATCAGAGGTTTTCTCAGAGGAGCTGGTCAGCTAAGAGCATTGTGTAAGGCCTGGTAAACATATTGTGGTAAATGGGGCGAAGGCAGCACTTCAGGAATCTTGAGAATACCAGCATGAGCTTGGTAGTAGTCTGTGATGACGAAGTTCTCAGTTGGCCTGAATTCTTTTTGGAATATGAGGGCAACTTAAGTCACTACCTCTTCTGAGACACTTACTGAGCCTCCTGCTGATAGTTCAGTCGCTTCTGAGGTAAAAAACCAACACTGGGCATTTATAGTCACACTGGCTCAAGGTAGCAGCCTTATTTCAGTTATCTTGGCTGCAGTTCTGTGATGAAATGTTCTTGCTGTCAGACTGTCAGGAGCAGGCATTATTCCAGTGGAATATGTTTTATTGAGTCAGCCTTCTTTCCTGATGCTCAAATCAAACCAAGACAGTTGAGGCATGAAAGACTGAAATGGTTTACCTGTCCTTCAGGAAACAAATGGGAAACAGCTCGCATGAAAATAGGTAGCTCTGAGCTTCTTATACTATTCAAAAGCAGGAATCTAGCCTAGCTGCTCCTCTGACAAATTACTCTTGCTGTGTCACCTCTTCCTAGGTTCCCTCCTGAATCTGGCAAAACATCCAGCTTCAACGGTTCAGTTACTGGGTGCTGAGAAGGCACTCTTCAGAGCACTGAAGACTAAAAGGGACACTCCTAAGTTTGGCCTTATCTATCATGCCTCCCTGGTGGGACAAAGCAATACCAAAAATAAAGGAAAGGTAAGCTGCAGAGTTCTTCACTTTTCCAGGGCTTTTTGCAGGGCGTGAATATTTTAAGCTTCATGATGGCTTGAGCTTCACACTGAGGCTCTTTCCATGGCTTGCTTTATTGTATTGCTTTGTGATTACGTGGAAAATAGCACTGTCCCACAAACCTTTGAATATCATTCACTCCCATTCAAAAAAAAGTGAATGGGATTGTCCATTTGACATATCTGAGCAATAACAGGTGTGTTCCTGCTGAGTTAGGGTGTAACACCAGTTTTGTCAAGGGGTGTGTTCCTACTTTTTTCTATGTGATAGTAAATTAAGGTGTTAAAGGCTTTAGTCTTGCTTGAAAATTGGACTCTTTGTGCTAAAGTAACTTATAGCTTGGTCTTAAACCTTAGTCTTTCATACTGCAGGTGCATGAATATGTGTTTGAATTGTGGAGAAAACTGGAAATTACACCTCAAACTAACCTGATTTAAAGCTTGGGGTAGAGTAGGATATGTATAACTGACTTGCTGTCTCAGACAGTTCCCTCTGTTTATCAAGGAAATAAGGAAATACATTAACAGTATTTCAGTGTTGAAAGAATGAGACATTAATTATTTTTTGGACTAAACACTGCTAGTAAATGGTTACTTTGTTCTTTTGTATGTGGGTATGGTTTCCAGATCAGAGTGAATCACTGCCTTATGTTAAGTCTTAGCATTTAATATTATTTTTGGCTTTTCCAGATTTCTCGAATGCTGGCAGCAAAGACTGCCTTGACTATTCGTTATGATGCCCTTGGAGAGAACACCAGTGCTGAAATGGGAGCTGAGAACAGACTAAAAGTAGAGACGAGACTGAGGCTTTTGGAAGAGAGAGGGGTAAGTCTTGCCTAGAGCTGCATGAAGCTGACATTCTTGTTCAGGATATGATTTTCTGACACACTGCTTTTTGACTCTTCTCACTCTGTAGTGTGTCACTCTTACCCTGTAGTTTCTCGCAGCTTTGGCTGGAGTGGCCAAAGGAAGTGTGTAAGTTTGCTGCAGGCATTTGTGTGTCAGCTGTTCTCATTTACAGGGCTGTCTTCATTTGTTTTATACTGAAAAATCTTGATAGTGAACAAGACAAATAAGATCATACCTTTACATTCCCTGCATCTTTATGAATTGCAAAAATAGGCTTATTACTTCATAGTTTCTTTCTTTTTTTACTTTAGAAGGCGTATTTGTGTTTTTTCCCTGCCTTGCATTTTCCACTCTGGTTCCCCAGAATCTGGACACTGGTGGTGCTTAGTCTTAGGGAGCTTTCTCTGTAGCTCCCTAAGATGTTAAAAGAGCAAGATGTTATTCTGCAAATTGCTGCGTTGCCCTCCCACCACCTGATGCATATCTGGGCTCCCCACACCTGCTGTTCCATGTTGCCATTGGGAGAATGTAGGGTCCCTTTCCTCTTTAAGGTGGCATGCCTGCTGCATGTGATCTTATAAATGACAGCTAGGTTCAGCCTTCCAAGCTAGAAGATCTGATGCCAGTGCTCTAGTACTGGCATCACTAGAACAGAAAAGAAAAATCCAGAAAAACCTGCCCACTCTCTTCATGGGAGGTGAAGCCTCCCATTGGAACAAAGGCAGCGAGACATGTTAGCACCAAAAGACAAACCAATCACCTGATAAGTACACATTTAATTTAGTTAGGGGCCTGTGTTGTGGTTTTAAGATTGGCTTTATGCCAGCTGTAGGGTGATACCTGCCCTGACATGCAGTTATTCTTTGCAAAGAAAAAAGTGCAAAAATTTGAGCTGCTTTTGGGAGTTTGGAGGTATGATGTTATGTTGTGCATCTGTGGTACATTTGATCCAGTAGTAGATGCCGTTTACTTGATTGGGCTCTTGAAGAGCAGCATTAGGAAGGCCATTCTCATGTCAGCCTTCCTCACCTGTTACACTCCCTGCCGCTACTCTACACTCAGGTGTAAAACTGGTGCAGGTACCCAAGAGCCTGACCCATAATATATGTCTGTCTTTCCATTTTTAATTCCTTTCAAGAGCTGTAGAACTTGTGTTGTGAATTCTTTTCATTATGAGTAATTTGTTTTCCATATCTAAATTTTTCTTGTAGATAAGAAGAATAAGTGGCACTGGAAAAGCCTTGGCAAAGACAGACAAGTATCAAAACAAGAGGTGAATAGTTTTTCCTTTCAGTTTGGCTGAGTAAAAATAACTCTCCATGTTTTTATTTCTGAAAAGCTTTTTGTTTGTGGGCTGAGTTGACTTAAGATCCAGAAAACATTTTCTGTGCTTTTTAAACATTGATAATAAGTTCTCTTGCTAATAAAAATTACCTTTTCCCCAGATTTTCTAATAGTAAATTACTGTCATCATCAGATAGCAAGTACTTTAGGTGCTACCAGCAGCACCCCAAAAAGCTGGGTGTTAATATATAGCAGCTTTATTTATTACAATTCTGAATGAAATAAATTAGAGAAAATCAGAGTTTAAATTAATTTCTTTTACATGGAAGCTGTCCTAGAGACCTATTTATCCACCTCATTTTAAAAAAAAGGAAAAAAAAACCAGGTACCACTTGTTTTGAGCAAAGCTTCATCTCCTTGTTTAAGTCTTGTATGTAATAAGTACCACATCTTAAGCAGTAGATCAGGTCTGTATGCACTCTGGACACTGTTAGGGCAGTTTCTGGTGCCCAGAGTGACCCTGTAAATTGCAACTGGGACAGCTGAACATCTGAGGATTTGAACAGGGTATTATTAATCTGCACTGTGACATCTGGGTTTATTGCTTAATTTGGTTGCAGGCTTCTTGCTTAGCTCGGCCTGCTTATTTTGCTGAGCCTTTGGTGTAGAGAGGGCAAGAGCTCAGCAAAACCAGGGCTGAGGGCTCATTTTGTGAGGAAAAAATAGCACAGTTGTACGCATCTGCAGCCCCCAAACATGTTTCTGGAGCCTAGCTGTAACTTTCATTTCCATATGCTAGGCATTTCCAAGTGTGGTGACGGCTGTGATTTCTGGAGCAGCTTTTGCAGACAGTGTCAGTCAGTAAATGAAGCATCAGGGCACGTCAGGAGGCAGGAGCTAAGGGAGGAGGATGTTAAAAAGACAACGTAGATACTGGGGTTTGACCTCTTGAAATGAGGAATCATGAACTCCTGCCAGGACATGTTTCTCCTGTTAGACATGCTTTGCAAACATGTCTAGGCTTGGGAGAATCTGAAGATAGTTCCTGGCTGTTTGGCATAGTCAGGCTGCCTAAAAGGGAAACTAACTCAGTACTTGTCAAATTGTCCTTGTAGTAGAAAAATGGCAGTACTGCTCTATGGGGATGTTAGAAGGGCTAAAATAGTGTTTTAAGAAGATTGGCAAGAATGTTAGTCTTGCATGGAACCATGCATTTTGTATGAATTAGCTAAATCAAATTAATATATCAGAAGTTAAATGCAAGGTAGTTTTTAGAGATGAGGTTTAAGTGAAACATTTCTGTATGCTTTCCAAAAAAGATGTAAAGGATTGTATGGTTTTGTGGTTTTGATTTTGATTTTTGTTTTGTTTACAATTAGCAGCAATCTTATGGCAATGACAAGGAAGCCAGTGAGCTCTCACTTGGGTTTAACTGAAGCAGAGTCCACTGTTTGCAAAAGGCTGCATAATGAATTTCTGTAAACCAATATGTAGTGTTAATACCCATAAGAATAATTTTCCCTGCTTAGAGGATGAGTTGATGGTACTGTCTGCTGGCATTACCACATGCTTCCCAGCCCAGTCACTCAGCCTCAGTTGCTTTTATAACCTATGCAAGGTAGCTACTTCAGACTCCTATTTTAGAAAAGTTCAGATGTTCATTGTGTGGCTGGGGAGGAAATATTTTCGACTTAGGTGTTTTTAAAACTCCTTTTTTCTTCAGTAGGAATTTTGTTATGAATAAGAAAAAAAACTGCTTTATTGCTCTTTGATGAGTCAGTTGCTCCTTACAAGTTCCAGTTAAAGAGCACTGGATTTCAGGGTGGCTGCTTCTCTACAGCCTGTAGAGGAGTTTGGGACTGAACAAACGAGCATGCAGTAACTGAGAAGAGGCAGTGTCAGACACAGATCAGATGTTTGAATGTCCCATAAATTTGGTGAAACAGGTGGTACAGCAACGAGCCATAACATTACCCTGCCTTGTGAGTTTGCCCTCTCAGTGTAACGGTGGAGATGCAGCATAGAAAAAGAAGAAGTGAAGCTAATTCTAGTGGTCTGTGTGTGTATGTGAATATATATATGTATTATTACCCCTAGGGTACAATTATAGGGTGATATACCAAATAGAATACAATAATACACCAAATGGTGCGGAGCTGTGTGCTTGTGACCATAAAGCTATGCTGGATAGGCTTTCAGCATCAGAGAAATCAATTTAATGGGTAATTCATGTGCTCTGTAGAGCCTTGAACAGGTATAAACCAGGATCAAACTCTTAGTTAACTGGTATCTTCTTTTCAGATCAGACAGTTGTACTTTGTGGGGTATCTCCTCTGTAGTCATTATTACTGATAAACCTGCTATGCCTTGGAGGGAGGGCCTCACTACCTGTAGATGCTTTGTTAGCTGAGCAATATTGATTTTCAGATATTCGTGGTAGGTTGTGTTGGAAAGTTTACATTCAACTGCAGGATCTTACCTGAAGGTTTGCTCTTCTTAAAACATAAACTGTCTTTTTCCTTAATTACAGCGAAATAAAAGTATTTGACCCCTCTGGTGACTCGACACTTCCTGTTGCTTCCAAGAAGCGCAAAATTCAGGAGGTGGACGAACCGGACACAGAGGTTGCAGTGAAAGCGAAGAAGTTCAAAGCAGAGATGAAAGGTTGGTTGCTGTACCTGTGCTGCTGGCATGGCACTGTTTGCCTCGTGCAGTGGGGCTTAGCATTTACAGGCAGCCGCAGTACCTGGGTGTTCTCCTTGGGCACGGCAGTGTATTTACAAAGGGTAACGATCCTCTATAGACTGACAGCAGACTGCAGTCAATTCACAAACAGTTTAAACGTATAAGAGTATTTAAAAACAAAACTCTGCTCATGTTCTTGCAGAATTTCTTGCTCAGCAGGTTTGTATTTAGTATCTGGAAGACTGAAAAGCTGCTCTCTGTAAAACCAGGACTTGCCCTATTTTCTTTCAAGAATACTGTTTTATTCTGTCTAGAAACGTTTTTTGGCGTGTTTCAACATATAAAAAGGTCAGAATTTGACGTGAAATTACAGTTGGAACTTTCAGTCTGAATTTACGTAATACATGAACAATTGTTATTCTCTGGGGAACTAAAACTGAACTATGGCCACAGTTGTTCTTTCCTTCTCTGATAAGTTACTGTGTGAAGAAAGATTTTGAACTGCGACTGCAAAGTAATCTAGTTTAACATTACAGTTCATTTCAAGAAACATTCTGTTCTCACCAGTGTGGAACTTGGGAGGGGAAAAAACGGGGAAAAAGAAGATGATTTAAAGTCACTTCTGTGAGATCCAGAGCCAGATCTGGTCATGAACTACTCACAAGTTTGGCCAGCTACCCGTGTCTGCAGCAGGTGAGGGCTGTCAGAGCCTTCCCTTTCTGCCTTCTCTGCTGCTCTGTTCTGGGGATTAGAGTGTAGGTCTGCTGGTTCAGTACCTCATCATGCTCAGGTGATGCTGAGGTATGATCGTTCCAGCCACCACTTAGTTCTTGGTGTCTGTGTACATGGAGGGAGCAACTTGCAGGAACCTAAACTTAGCTGAGAAGTTACACTGGAGGGAGAATCCTTTGTGCTATAAAGCTGAGATCTGTGCCCCAGCTTGTTCTCTTATACTTGCCACAGTGAGAAAACGACATGAGTAGTTTGGAGGCTTGAACTTTGCCCGTTTGCTTTTGGAGAATGTGGGTGTTCTCACTGCTTTTGATTATCGTGTGAACTAACTTCCTTTGCTATAGCCAGAATTGTTCCCTTGGGCTTCCCTTGCATTATCAAAGCAAGTGTTGACATCTCACAGGCATGAGCTTGTTGCAGGTGAAATATTACATTGATTTCCAGCCCATTCTTTTGTAGTTTGAGGAGGATATTTCTATTTATAGTTATATTATTCAATGGTTTGTGCCTGCTTGTTTTTGCTTCAGTTGCTTTATTGAGCACTGATCTTTCCAGGTTTGGGGGTTGGGTGGAGCTTAGCAGGTATCCTTGAGCTGGAGGTAGTGTCCAGAATACTCGTGGACTACTGAAACCTGTGCTGTTTGGCTGGTTGTTTTTCAAATTTCCCCAAACCTGAAGTACAGGCTTCAGATGTGTTGCTTTTCTTCCTGAAAAGATAGGTCATTCTTCACATGTATGGTTATTAGCTCCTGCTTTTTCCCAGTTCTTTGTATCAACTGGGTCATCTCATTTGACCACCTGGCTATTAGGGCTAACTATGCCAGTTGCTTCAGAGTACAGAATAAATGTTTTCAGAGAGTTTATTTATCTGGTGTCACCTGTATGCAGAACTAATCCCTTCAGCCTGTCCTCCTGTACCCTTTAAAATAGCACTGCCTCATGTTTGCAAATTGTATTTAAGTACCCAGCATGGGTACATGGATTTCCCTGACACCTGCTAGACAGACCATAGCCTTGCTCTTTTCCAGCATGATTTCTATGATTGCACGGTGTCCTAAGGGGGGCTTGGTGGTCCCAGAAATTTGAGTAGTTTAGCAAGTCCCATAATTCACAGAAGAGTGCAGAGGAGGTCCCAGCGTTAAGATTTATGTTGCATGCCCACTTGAATATGCACATGAGCCTTTAATGTCTGCTGTTCTTGGCTCTATTGTTTTTTGCTGCAGTGCTCTATTCAGCTTTTGCTTGGTCAGAGATAACAGATCCAGACAGTGTGTTGTGAAAGAAGTCTCTGCCCCTTCCTTCCCCATGCTGTTTGTGCAGCTGCATGATAAACTGGGGGCGGGGGGGAGATGGAAAAGTAGTCCCAGAAAAAAAGGCATTCTGCAGCCAGAAATTTTTATTTGGTTTGTATTACAAGAGGAAGGTAAAAGGATAGGAAGGAGCTGGGAAGCTGCCATTGAAAAGTGTTGGTCAAACCATTGCTTTTAATATCTGTTGTAAAGGGGGACAGTATTTTGCATTATGCTAGCCCAAAGTGTAAATGTTACTGTAAGATGAGATGTGTGGTGTTTTCTCTCTCCCTGTTTGGGGTGCATGAATGGCAGTACTTTGTGGCAGCTGGCAGGGGGTTGGGGGTTAAGGTATAACTTCAAACCACATTCACCTTTTATACCTGTCAGGAAACCAAGTGGAAGGATTAGTGCCTGAAACAAGTTATAATCCACTTAAGGAGCTGTCTGTTAAACCTGTTTTCATGTTGTTGAAGGGAAATAGGGCAGATGTTTTTGTGACTGGTCTCTGAAGTTGGATGTGGCCAGACAGAATGCATACCACCAGCAGGGCTAGGCAGTGCCCCCAGGGAAGCCTTCAGCTTGCATTTAGCATCAGGATGTAGTAGCAGTTAGTGACTTGGGAAGGCATCTCTTAAAAAGAGAAGTATCTTAAATTAATGGAGGTAATGAATGGAGTGAACCCTGCAAGATACAAAGCCTTAAATGATAGCAACAGCTTGACAGGATGTCTTTATTGATAGGCAGTGTGACTTCATTCTGTACATGTGAAGCATCATCTGGAGGAGGGAGGGTACATCAGGACATCGGGCTTGTGTGTAAAAGCTTAGACAAAAATGGTGGAAAATGGGTGAGTGGAACTACTGCTGGTGATGTCCAGCACTCACAGGGCTGTCAGTCAAACTGCTCTTCAGGGTGCTGCTTTCTGTGTCTCTGTGCCTAGATAGTCAGAGCTATTGGTTTTCTTGTCAGCTGCTGTGTATCACAAAGAAACCCCACTGGCCTTGATTGACTTAAATGTATTCCACCTAGAGGGAAAAGGCCAGCACCCCTGGAGCCTTTATCCTCATTCTGACTAGGTACAAATATGTGAAGTCTTGTGATGAGCTTTGCTGGAAGGCATCAGCTGAAATCTGCAGGGAGGGCTCTGCTGCTTGCTGTGAGAAATGACAGTGCCTGTGAGTGCCCAGAGCATCAGCTGCACTGTAAATTGTGACAGGTTCCACTGCCTGGTGTGTGAGACTTGATGACGCATTGGGTAATAACAAGAAATTATTTTTTCAAGGTTATCACCCAACATTTTTCTTGGAAATGCATATCTTACCAATCCAGCTGAGTAAAAACATGCTGCATAGCAAAATGCAATGTGTATGCTCCTGGTATACTGTGTGGCTTTAATGTAGTTTATGCTTATTTTTCAGCTACTTTTTATTTCCCCCTGTCATACATAGGGAGGTGAGGACACCTATTTTTATACCTGTTTTGAATGCCTTATGCTCGCACACTGTTCTCTTGTGACTTTTGTGTATGGCAGAATCTACTCCAAGTTACATTTACCAGGTTTTTTATCTGTAATCATTTGCTGTTTTGCTTCTGGTATGTTTTTTAATGTCAGAAAACTGCATGTGTTAGCTGGCTGTATTCTTCTGTAGACATATCTAGAATTTTTTTGCCCTGAAGCCAACTTTTTTTGTCTGAAGCTAACGTTAGAGGCAAAGTTTGAAGTGTATTTTTGACTCATATAATCCTTCTTCTGGCTGGAGGAACTGAACTTGTGATGAAGTACAATCAAGATGTGAGGAGGTTACGTGGTTTGGGTCTTTTTTTGTAATTGAACTTGTTCTTTTTGTCAGTGGTGATTGAGTGTTCTTGAAAATAAAATTGATTCTTTCCTTGGGGGACATATGGTGAGAAAATGTTGTCTTGAGTCATACCTCCAGTAGCAACTGTACATACCACAAACACCACTGGTTTCAGCATCAGTTTTGTAGCTACTGAAGGACAGTGGTTGCTACATCATGAACTTAGTTATGAGTACCGTGTGAAACTTGGTATCCAGCACTGACTCAGCTGTGCAAATAAATTTAACTTGGGTATGCTCCAGTAATAGCCTGGCTGCTGCATAGGCTGTCAGCCTGGTAATGATTTCTGCTTGGTTTCTTTACCTAGAGATTCCTAAGACTGTGGGATGTATTCTAGGAAGCGAGTGGTAAATCACAGTTCCATTACCAGTGTGATTAAATAGGGCAGCTGCTGATGAATAGTTCTGACAAGTAACTGTAAGGTCATTCGTAAATCCTTCCCTGGGCTGACATTCCTCTCAGTTTATATAAATAACATTATAAATAATTCCTGTTGTCCAGGACAGGAGAGCGTTTCTGCATTAAATGCTTTACGTTGCATTGAGATCTTTGTGTTTGCCAGTCTAAACAGTTAAAACTGGTCTGCTTCTTAACAAATTTCCAACATCAAGATAGAGAGATCAGTTGTGAACAAGCTACTGCTGGCTAAATGCATTTCTAAGGTGGGATTTAGAGTCCTTTTGCTGCTCCTGTGTTGCTGGTAAAAATATTTGCCAGCAATTATTTGTGGTTGGTCTCTTTTCCGATGGAGTACTTGAAGGTAACTTGGCAAACTAATGAAAACATGCAAGCTTGTTTTAAACTTTGGGAGCAGCACATAGGAATAGTGTGATGTGAATTCACCAGGAAATGTGAATAGTGCTGTCTGAACACTGTCACTTCTGTCTTAAGTATTTGTATATTTTGATTATAGCAGAGAGTAGTAATGCAGGTAAGGGCAAGGCAGGGGGTAAATAGGAGTCATTGCATCCTCTGACATCACATAGCTTTTCCTTTTGCACTCTTAATAACTCACAACCTGCCTTTCATTCTTGTCCTTTCTGTGGTACAGAAGGGACAGCTGTAGAAGATGGTGAACCTGTCAAAAAGAAGAAAAAGAAAAAGGATAAAGAAAAGCAAGCTGAAGAAGAGGAGGTACTGAGTGAGGAACTCCCCATCAGCCCCATAATTGAGGTGAGGCAGAATTGCACAGCTACCTGATCCTTTTTGGGAATGTGTTCTCTCCAAAACAGAGTGTAGAGTGAGGGGTGGGGAGAAATTCTTATATGTATAACCCATGGCATGCAAGTAGTTTTGCTCTAGTAACTTTATTTTGTGATATCCATCACTGTAATGTCCAAGAAGATTTGCATTACCAAATAAGATCCGGGAAGTTTGTGACTGCAATGCCTCCATTCCCCTCCTGTCCTCTGCCGACCCCCAGCTCTAGGATTCTCTCTGTCTCTCTTTGCATCTTTTCTCGTGGGGAGAGTGTCCCTTGGTGCCAGCCCACAGGCATCTCTCTTGACTTTGGGACTTTTGGGGAACAGAGGCTGTACTTGCTGATTTGATGTCTTCTAGCAACAGTAGAGCAGATGGGACCAAACCCAACTTTTCGCTCAGTTTTGAAGTCCTGTTCTTAACACAGGGTTTAATTTTCTGCCCTTTGTGTATGTCAGCTGCAGGGCCTGGGGGCAGTGCTGAGCTGTGGCAGTGTGGCACAGCCTCCCTGCCCCTGTGAATAGCCAGTGCATTTAGCAACTGAGGAAGGACATCTCTTGGGTTGTGCTCTGCTGAGCGTGGCAGCCGGGGTGATGCTTTGGGTGTGAGCCCTGTTGCCTAGCTACATGTGTTGCTTTGCTTTTCCATGATGCTTTGTTCATGGCAGCATTTGTTTGTTTGCAGAATACAGAGAAAAAGAAGAAGAAAAAAAAGAAAATGAAAACTGAGAGTGAAGACTGATGAGGAGCAGGGGAAAACACTGACCCTTGGACAGCTATTTTGGAGTAGTATTTCTCAACATAATTTGTTTAGCCTCTTGCTGAAAACTAACTTCTCTAGTTGTTAGAGAAGTTGCAAGAGGGCAAGAAGATGGGTTTGATAGCTGTCTTCTCCCTGGAACAGGATACTCTGGTGTCCCTGCTGATTAGGAGGAATACTGGTTTCTTTTGTTTAAAAGCTCACCATAGATCCTCTTTTCACAACCAGTCTCCTCTGATAAGGAATAAAAACATTTTAATGGAGATTTTATGCCTCTTGTCTTTTAACTTGTTTGCTGGTTTTCTAGCTATTATCAGGACTACTCCTAAGATGTATTGTTTTAAATGACTGGTCCATTCTAAAGTTCTAAATGTGTAACTGTTCTGTTGCAGTTTATTCTCTAAAGATTTCAAAGGTTGTAATAGTCTTAAATTCTCCATAAAATGGATACAAATATCTATGCATAATATCAGAGATGGTTTGAACAGCTGAGGTGTGCTATTGAGTCTGCACTGTAGTTCTCTTGATAAAGCCTTTTCTAAGCATCTTCCAAATGTTTTGGTTTTGCTGCACTGGCCAACAAAATTCAGATGCCTGTTTTGAACAAATGCGAGGTAGCTTTCAAATTGCTTCATGGTGATTCTAGCAACTTCCCTCACTTGATTTAAAAACAAAATAAAACCAAAAAAATAACCAACCCCCCCCCCCCAAAAAAAACCCCAACCAAACCAAACTCAAGGTAAAATTACTTCTTCTGCTATCTGATAACAAAGCAGAAAAGACAAGTGTTGTATTAGTAGCAGAAATCAGCCATTTGCTAATTCTGCCATTCTTGGGGGAATACAGATGCACTGAAGTAGCATCATGTGATCATGACTATAAAACTTATGGTGGAAAAGGAAACCTTTTTTTTTAAACTGTGCTTAGCACTCAGCTTATTAATTAACATGAAGTTGGGTTTTTTTAAGTGTAGTGGTAGAGTATCACCTAAACAAAAATCAGTTTCTTCAGCTGGGTAACATTGGGTGACTGCAGCCTGTGTAGCTGGGGTTTTCTGTGGAATACAGCTTACTGAGCAGCTCTTTGGTACTGAACTGCCCATGGCTTATGGCCTGTTTGTGCAAGTGCATCCCTGATGAGATTGGTAACAAGTTATTAATGCACTGTTCTATCACTATCAAGAATGTGAACTGCCTTTTTTCCCCCTCAGGAAGGTTGCAGTGAGTTTAACTGCTCTAATTGAGATTGCCTGGGAATACTGAGACTGTTCCAGTTAATCTGCTTTTTGCTAGACAAGTAAGATGAATTTAAGCTAAAGTGTTTAAATGGGCAGCAAAGGTATTAAAAAGTATTCATAATGAAATAGAAGAGTTGACTATTAGTGCCTTTAGGTTTTTTTATTGTAAATGCATTTTCAAACAGGAGTCCTTACCAGACATGAAGTTCAGTTTCCTCTGAACTGTTAATTTAGTTGCTTCTTCAAAAGTATCAGATAAATTATGTATGTACTGTTCAGAAACTGTCCTGTATAATTTACTCTAATCAGCAAATTTATGTGAACATCAGTTGCTTAGTAAGTCTAATCAGTGGGATCGAAATGGAGAGAAGTTTTTTTTCCATGGCCACTTTTTCCTTCCTTTTGCCTATTCCTTTGATAACAAGGGGGTGAGATTCACCTCTTTCCTTATGTAGCACATTTTAGTGGTTTATCATTGCAAGCCAATGTCCAGTGCAGGCCAGCTTCCATCTCATAAGGCAGTCCATTGGAGCTCTGTCATAAAGCAGCATGTCTTTCCCTTTCCTGCTCCCGTGCTGGGAATGTTGATTTTTAATATCCAATTAACTAGAGCTTCTACTTTATTCTCTTTCAAAATGTGTGTGACCCAGAAACACTGGGTGGAGAAGAGGAAGCAAATTTGAAGCTTTTCCGTGTTGGATAGATCATACACTCATCTACTATCACCTCTTTAAAGCAGGTAAAGAAATAAGTGCCCTGGGTTCTAGTTTGAACTGTTAAACTCCTCATCTTCAAAATAATGAGCTCCATATCCCAAAGGACTGCTGCTGAAACATTGCTAAGTGTATTCAGCTCAAGTGCTAAATATGATCAGTGAAAATAAACAATGGTGATAGACCACTCACTGTAAGCCAGATCACTGCATTTCAAGTTGCTTATCAGTTTAAGCAGATAAGATTGGTTTTTTCACACATGGTTTTCCACAAACAATGATCTGGGCATTTGTGTACAGTCTTGCACCTTAAAATAATAATAAAGCCTACAGTTCTACCTGGGAAATACTACAACCCCTTTGCCTAGCAAAGTGATTCTTACCTAAGAAGTGTGACAGGCCTTTAACTGAGACCCAAACCTTTTATCTTTTTACTGTAGATACGAGGCTTGTACAGCCTCTCCTATAAGGAGTAATTGTGCATCAAAGACATTTATGTAAAGCCTGGACCATGGGCCACTAGTTTTTGTAAGGGAGGTGATTCATCCAAAAACAGATCTTCTACTTCGTCTATTGATAAAGCAAACTCAAAATCCCAAAACTAACATCAGAGTAAGGATAGAGGCTTTGAGTATTTTGAATGCAGAAAGAAGAGTTAGCCAGGCTGATGATGACACTTAAAGCAAAACAGCAAGACCTGTGGAACAGAAGGATCTAAAATGATAATATGATCCTTAGAGCGTTTTACCAACAGGGGTTACTCTAAGCCAAAGCTAGCAGTGGGAAATGGTTGATGAACTTGGGCTAAGCCTAGAACAGGGTGAAGGAGGGTGTTTCAAAGGGATGGTTGGCAGTTTGAAAGAAATATAACATGGCCTATGCTCACTCAGCTTTTGGAAATTATTCTCGTGTTGACTGAGAGCTAGAGGGGCAGGCAGCCTTCCTTCACAGCCCACGGTAAGTTTTAATTCATAGCTGACAGTCCCCTGGACTGAGCAGTTACAGCCCCTACCAGGGCAAGGGGTTCGACACAGCATCCGCTTCACTGCCAGGGACACAACCACCAGCCCAGCCTTCTGGGAGCTGCCAGGTGCTCCTCTAGTGACACTGCAGCCTTTCTGTGTGTGCTGGTGACAGCACCTCGTGTTCCCTCTGAGGGGACCAGTGCAGTGAAGTACGTGGGCCTGGCAGCTTCTGGGCTGAGGTCTTGGGAGTCTCCTACCTGTTTCTCCTTGTAATTCTCACTGACCCAAAAGGAAAGTCATGCTGGCTGTCAGCTGCGAAGTGCCTGGCAAAAGTAGCAGTTTGGATTTTGGTGGGGGCTTTTTTGGTTTTGGGGCTTTTTTGTTTGGGTTGGGTTTTTCTTGAGTGGAGTTTTCTGCTTTTTTTTTTTTCCCCTTTGGAATTGAGCAGCTGTGCATTGTGGTCCCATCCCTGCTCTGCAGAATGGGCATCAGTGAGTGCAGGGGCTGCTCACTGTCTCCTTCTGCCTGCACACCCTCTCACCAGAGACATCATCCAGCTTCTTGAGTGTTTTCTTCAGGCTAAGACAGTAGTCCTTTGGAAAACATGTTCTGGGGTTTTGTTTGTTTGTTGCTTGGGAATTTGCCAGGTAGCATTCCCTGTGCATGAGGAGTTGTTTTCATGGGATTGTCGTGGGGCACTGCTGCAGCCCTGCCCTGCAGCAGGCCCTCACCCCAGTGCCTACAGGCCATGGATGTTCACTTCTTTTCAGGTGTCTCCTGCTGCCTGCAGGCATCCTGCTTGCTCCAGCCATCCTGAAATTGTTCCTCCCACCCACAGACACACATCCTCTGCGAGTCTTCCCTGTGTCCATGCCTATGTGCACCAGCTCTTGTTGGGCATCAGAAGCCAAGTAGAGAGACCCGGTTTTCCCCAACCACAGAATGAGGTGGGCTGGCACCATGTACCACTCCAGCCAGTAGGCCTTCTGCTCTGGAGCAGAGAAGTTCTCTAGAGCTATCCTGGGATTTTGCGTGTCCCTGCAGTGAGAGGTGCCTGCTGAAACTGACGTGGAGACACAGAGGTAACTGCTCAGGGGTCACGAAGCCTGCCTGCTGTGGAGGGACAGAACCACTGCTGTTTTTCAGGTAAAACTTCAGCTCACCCATCCCTCTCAAGCTATTTCTTCACATGGAAAATCCCACAAGTCGACTTCCTGCTGTCTGTGCCGCATCCTGGTGCCTGTGTGGCCCTTCAGCAAGGCTTCACTTTCGCTGGAAAAAATAATAATTTTATTATAAACTATAGACAGCTCAGCAGTAGCTTCCTGTCTTTTTCAGGGAGAAGCACAGCAGCATGTTGTCTTTTGGAGTAGCTTAAAATTTTGAATAGAAATCTCATTGTCTGAGTTGTCAGGGTCAGCCTGTGCCTCTCCAGCCACAGGGTGTGATGTGCAGCCCTCTGCATCAGTCAGCCTTGCCCCCACAGAGCTGGTGATGCCCTGAGCTGGAGGCTGTCTCCTCTGGCTAGCATGGAGTGCTGCCAAATGCTCCATCCATGCTTGCACTTCCTTATGCTTAATTAGCCCCTGCTGGAAGTCCAGGAGATTCTGCAGTGAGTGTCTGTCCTCCAAGGGTGAGCCCTAGCTCTGAGCTTTTGTTTTCTTTTCATATTCTTTGTACTCTTGTATGTTTTAAGCAAAAGGTTATTCCTCTTACAGCACTGAGCATTTCTGTGTTCAATGACTCACAAGTTTTCAGCAGTATTTATCTACAACAGATTTTCTGATGTTTAATTTCTCATCCCCAGTTACTGGCCAATGGAAACAGCAATTTTGTCTCTACAGACCTCAAGCAAAATACAGTGAATGGCAGATGGTGATGTTCTTGTGCAAAATTTGTGAGCTACCCTGGACAGAAAGGATGGGACAGGACTGAAGTGTTAGGATGAAGAAATGGGAAAGCTGAGCTGACTGTGTAAGCCAGGAAAGGGCTCCAAATGTAAGTGGAATGAATTAGAAAAACTCTTGTTTGGATCACAGCCCATTGGACTTGCCACCTTTAATATCTGATCTTCATATTCCACCTCTTAAAAATGAAGATAATGCCTCCCAAATCCCACAAGTGTACAGGGCTCTCATTATCGCATTATTTATGAAGCACTATAAGAGCTCTAAATAGGATGTGATGTAGAAGTGTTGTGAAGAAGAGGAAGGAAACCTGTTTGACAGCACAATGGCTGCGAGCGAGGTTGTCTAAGTCCATGATGAAATCTCTCTTGATAAAGCTGCAGCCAGTCTCAGGGCAGCCACGCTAAATTCCCTCTTCTTGAAAAGGAACTAAATCTCGCTGTGCCAAAACACAAAACATTTCCTTTTGCAGGATGGCAAAAAGGTTGCTTTTGTAGAAATGTAGAAGCACATTTAAAAATGACTTTTTAAAAAGTGGTGTGGCACTGATTGATTGGGTGGGGGGCAGCACCAAAACCTGAGCTCAGTCTTCAGTTCTGCTCTCTGCTGCAGAATCAGCAAGGCCAAGCAGAATGGAAGCTACCGTGGATGGGAGACAGGCTCCTGTTCAGACAGCTGTGAATGTAACACCGTAACACTGCAGATAGAGATAAATGCCATGTAATTGCCAGTTGCTCAATCAGTGTATTGCAACATGCTGAAGCAATCATGGGCAGTGCTGTGGCAGGGAAGGTGCTTCCTCCCCATGGCCAGCTTGCCTGCGCCCGCCTGGGAACAGCAGGACAAGGTAAAAACTCTCCCCTTAGTACAATTCTCCATGGCTTTGCTCGGTTCATAGCAAGGAGGTGTGGGAAAGGAGGTGCCAGGCAGGATGAGAAATGCCAACAGAGGGCTCCTGTGCCCAGACCCAGGTGTGCCACATGCAGTGCATGAGGGGGTGTTTGAACCTTGGCATCAGAGTGTCAGGCACTTTCCTGAGAGACCCTTGTGCAGGAGCCCCTTGTGCTCCTCAAATCAACTGAGGCTTCTCAAGCAGGACTGATGTGGTGCCAGACCCACATTTGGTCTCCCCAGGAGGCAGTTTCAGCTGCAGGGATCAGTGCTGCCAGCTCTTGTTCCTGCCTGACAGTGCATCCATGCAAATAGTGATATCCATCCATTAGAACCCCAGGGGGTATAGTGCTTCTAGACTGTAGTGGTTAAATAAAGCAACCAAAGATGTGGAAATCATTTCCAGCATGTTCTGGACATACAAAGCTGTCACAGGTATCCAGAGTGTAAAAACAGAAATTCAAGTTCTAGGATCTGTACTGTAGCATCTTTTAAAAATGTCATCAAAAACAAATGAAAAAAAGGTGGCTTTGTCTAGACGCTTGTTTCCTCACACCAAATGCCAGGAGTTATTGTGCCCGTACCTTTCTGGAGACTTTCTGGCTGGGGAATGTTCTCTTTCCAGAGGAAATCCTTTTAACTTTCAGCAGTTCAAGACTCTAATTGGGTGAAATAATAGCTTGGCACTCCCCCAAGCAATATGATTTTTATCTTTTTTGTTGTCTGCAAAAGCCTGACTTGTCCAATCCTATGAGTCACAGAGGGAATGTGGATGTCAGACTGCCCTTGTGTGCAGGGATGGGCTTCTGGCGAGACTGGCATGGGGTCCTTGCTCAGTGACCAACGGGGATCTGAAACATCCTCTGTAGAGCTGCCCTGCTCTGGCCTCACCGGGGCTGAGGATGTGGTGTTGTTGATGTGCACGTTTCTAGGCATCTTCATTCCCACTGAGTTATTCAAAGGGGTTTTTTTTGTTGGCTACTACTCTGGTTTCTCCAGGTGACTCATCTTACAATAATTATGGATTCATGCTTTGTCTTTGCCAAACACTAACTATTCATTAGCTTCAGCTAGCATGTTTAGATGTTTTCAGCTGAGACTTAGATTTTGATGGTTTATTTAGCCCAGAAATAAGCCTGATAGAATAAACACTGGAGCTTTGAACTTCTCAGGCTTTTGTTTCTGTACGGTGGATTAAACAAACTGATGTACTTAGCACAAGTCTCTTTTCCTTGTTCTGGAAAAAGAAAAGACCTTGAGCCTCAGGGCACAAAGCAGCAGCCATGGCTTTCACTGTAAATACCCTGCCATTCCTGGGTCCCTGGGGCTGTGCAATTGCCCACGGGTGCTATGGCACAGCTGTGGACCTGCTGGCTGGGTCCTGCTGCTCCTGTGCTTGAGGTCCAGTGCGTGTCAGTAACCACAGCTCAGACACTTGTGAGGACAAGGTGCTGGTTTAACTTGGAGATGCATCAGGCCAAAAAGTGCAATAGGAAGCTGTGTGGATTATCTTGTCTCAGGTCTTGTCTGTCTCACTGAGTTTATTGCCAGTCAGTCAAATTCCAGCAGGGCTGTGCCGGTCCCACTCCCACAGCTCCTCCCTGTGCTCCCAGCAGGGCTCCTGTGGGGCTGCAGGTGCAGGTTTTAGCCTCCAGACCATGGAGAACCAAAACCACACGCTGTGCAGTGCTGTTTCCCACCTCAACATGCAAAACTCAGCTGCTCCTGGCCTCCCTGCCCTCACCCCATCCTCACTGTCCAGCTGGAGACTCCATCCTCCTGTTGTTGTGGATTGGAGCAATGGAGAAAGGGCCATAAGCAAGTGGAGAGGTGCAAACCAGGGAACTATGCCAAATAAGGACAGGTGGATGCAAAAGGCTGGGCTGCACAGGGCAAAACTGGAACTGGGATTTCCCCTTGAATCCTTGCCTTGCTTGAAGCACAATATTCAAGCAGGAAAACCTTCATCTATAAGAATTGGTGGGCCTCCACGGACCCTCTGTGAAGGTCCTTGTTCTCTTCCTACATCCGTGGGACAGACTGAACACAGGGCCTACCCTTGGATGCAACAGGAGACTAAACCTGGAAAAACAACCAAGCAACCAAGCAATGACATGAGTGCATCAGTGCTGAGCTCCGTTTGTGAGCAGCAGGGGCTGCTGGGCTGGCTCTGGTGTTCTTGCTGTCCTTCACCTGCCACCTGTCCTGTGGGAGCAGCACTTGATCATCCTCCAAATTGTGCCACCAAATGCTTCTCCTGCTGCCACTGTGAAATACCATGTCGGTAGCCCCCCAACTTGTTTCCTAGGTAGGTTGTGTCACTGTGAGCAAAGCAGCCCGTGCTGCAGGTGGCCTCACAGCCAGTGTCCCAGCTGCTTGTTCAGGACAGTTTGAAGACAATGTGGGGTGTGGGTGGACTGTCCCACCTCCTGCCAAGGTCCCTGGCACCCTGCCCCAGCACTGGCTGCCCAGGGAGGTGCAGAACACACAAGTGAGTGGGGCTAGGGGGTTCTTAATGCAGGACATGACTTGTGCTGTGCAAGTTTGTCTCAGTCTTACTGTGCCCTTTCACTGACGAGGAGCTCTCTGTCTCCTGCCAGTGCTGCTTCCCCTGGGGCATTTTTTTCGTTCTCCTTTTGCCATCTTTACAACTTGTTTTCCTTCCTGCATCTGCAAGGCTGCCTCCAACAAAGCCCTGGCAGACAATCTTATCTTGAAGCACAACCAGTCCCGCTCCTTTCACTGGAGCATGCGCCTGCTCAAACACTTGGCTGGAGCAAGGCCCGGGTGGGGAGCACGGCCCCGCACGCAGCCCTGCCTCGGGCACCGCCAGCTCTGGCCCCTGGCAGGGGCACGGCAGAGCTTTGGCCCAGCAGGAAGGGCAGGAGAGGGGCAGCTGCAGGAGCTTGACTGTAAACAGGCACTCGGAGAGGGTTGCTCTGCGTGTGCCATTTCTGAAGTGGAATGCTATTAATTAAATGGGTAGGAGAAATGACTATTTTTTCCCCCTTTGGCTTATTCACCTAATTTGAAAGGCCTTTTATTTATTTGTTTTTCCTTCCCCTGAGTTTGTGGGTTTAATATTTTAGTGATCAAAATAGATCTGCTCTGGAGCATCTATGGGAAAGGGCCTCACACTTATTTTGGGAGAGGAGGCAGGAGAAGGCAGATTGAGAACTTTCACTGCTTATACCTTGAAGCAGATATTCCTGATAACTAATGCACCTGAAACTATAAAAGAAAGTGCAGATACAAATAACACCAAAATTAATTTTAAAAAAGGAGCTGTTCCTTTTGCCTGACCACACCTTGCAAACCAGGAAATACTTCCTCTTATGCAGAAACAAGAAGACTGTGCTGTCCTGGCCAGGGCAGTCTGCAAGTCTCAAGTAATTTGCTTTGTTTATGTTGTTGGGGCAGGATGGTGAAGTCAGCGGAGCTGCAAGTGAAAGTCTTCATTCTGCAAAGGTTGGTAAAAATTTATTATCTCTTGAAAAATCTGTAGAAAATTGAGTTGCTGGTGGCAGCATTTCATCTGGATCCAACTCCTATTGTGGTCAGTGGTGACCTTTCTGTTGGCTTTGAAAGGCGCTGGTAAACAGCCTCAGTCTTACAGGCAAATGCTCAAGATGCTTGCTCTGTAGTGTGGGTCAGAGCCTTGTTCAGGAACCAGGCACCTGTTTTATCAGACTGTTCACCTTTTGTCTCTCGAGTCCAACTGATGTGCATTGTTTTGCCAATGGAAAATGCTGAGAAGAGCACTTTTATCAAATGCTGTGCCTAAAGTGCAAAGCAGGACTTGTAAATATTCCTTCATACTAAATACCTTCTGCTATGCCAGGTTGGGATTTAGTTTTACTTTTCTTGCTGCCTCCAGCCCTTTCTGACTGGCATTTCCTGGAGACTCCTGACAATTTCCAGCAACAGGCAGTGAGGGCAGCCACATCTCCCGCCGATCCTGGTGAAGGTTTTGCACAAGGCTTGACTGGATGCCAGTGGTGGTGGATGATCCTCAGACACCCTGTGGTGTCGCGGTGAGTCACAAGTGTGGGTACTGTGGGCACCAGAGCCTGTGACAATGTAGCAGCACAGTCCAAATGTACCTGTGCAATCTGAAGGTACAATCTAGGGTGTCATCTAAAAGTAACTCCAGGCATTAAGGAAGAAAACTTGTTATGTCCCAAGCCATATCATCAACTAAAAAACAAAAAAAGACTGTGGTTTTCAGGTAGCAGCCTCTGGGGTTTGGCTGACCCCTGGTATACACATTTGTAGGACCAGTTTATTTTCCTTTGTTTTAGCAGAATCTATAGAAACTTAGGCTGATAATAGCTGAAATGCCGATTTATTCACTTGAGTCTCCGAGCTGTCAGAAATATCAGCTAGCATGAGACTTGAATAAATCACTGGAGCTCACAACTCTGACACTGACAGTTGAACACCTGCCATTTGCTGAGGTCAAAGCTGCAAAAAAGAGCTTCAAGTGCATTTTTAACCTAAAAAATTTCTGAATGTAGAATAACAGAATCTGTGCTTTCTCTGATTTCTCAATCAAATTTGCTCAACATACAACATGCAATCTGGGTTTCCTTTGGCTGTCAGCTGTTGATTGCCATCCCCTCATGATGCCCTGACCTTCAGAAATTGCTGCAATGAACTGTTTTGCCTACCCATAGTCGAGTTTCATGCCTGCAAAAGATGCAGGTCTTGCTTCTTTTCTATTTTTAATTCGCATCTCTTGTTTCTGGTCCCTGTGCTGTCAGCTCAGTGACAGAAACCACAGGAAGTGTTGCTCTGTGAAGGCAAGTCCCTTGAAACAGCAAGTCCTGCCCTCATCTTCCCCTTAATTAATGAATTCAGATAGAGAGAGACAGGGCCCCACACTGACCCTCATGGGAGCCCGTATCAGCCACCCCTGTTCTGTGCAAGGAAAGGGTTTGGGCCAACTTCATACAAGTTTTTGGCTAGACTGGTTCTGCAAAGCAAAAATGAGTGTCCTTACTCTGACAAGTAGTGCTGTGGTGTTGGATCTGACACAGCTCTGCCATTGCATCATACAGACACCTCATCAATGCCCTTCAGCTGTGCTGTGTGAATCATCACAAGATGATGCCTACAGGAAAGAGAAGCCAGCTTGGTGATGTCTTCTTCTGGCAGCTACTTGTCTAAGATGGACCACGAAGTCTGTGTGCTCTCTCAGGTGCCGTTTATGCACGGTTTTGCTCGTCTTTCAAAGAACACAGTTAAAAAGTGGTTTTGTGCTGTGTGCAAAGGTGCATTTTTCCCATGAACATGCTTAGGGAAGCGAACAAAGAATCCAACATTCCTCTCGGGAGCAACCCCCTTACCCTAAACCACACTGTCCTGATGTCAGGGGGACCACCATGAGGCAAGCCCCGCTGTGCCCACAGGGCCACGTGTGCCACTGTCACCCAAGGAAGAGGGTGCTCTCAACAGAGACTCAAGGCTGTTCTTTTGTGGATGGGACATGCTTCCCATGCACCTGTGGGCTGGAGGAGACTGTCTGGCTCTGCACCTACCCACTGCACAGACTGCCCGTCTTTGGTCTTTTTCCATTTACGTGGGGATTAGTCATGCCAGGGCTTCGATGTTGCAACTTTGATGGTGTAATCCTGCCTTGTCTTTGGTAACTCAGAGTCTTTTTGAACAAGATGGCAGAGTTTAATGTCTGATGTGAAAACCAAAAATATCTATAAAGGTGAGTATTAAAGTCCTTCTGGATAAATACATTTGCCATTAGAAAATGAGAATAGAAATGGCGCAGAGATGATTTTCTTTTTTGATCTGTTGTTGCAGACCACTTTCAACTGTGAATTTCTTGGTAAGTATTTAACATTCATTACACAATTCCATTTTGACATGAAATCTTCAGGGATGCATAGTTCAAATACAGCAAAATAACACATTTCTAAAAGAAAGTTAAAGTGTTCCTGGTCAGTGTACTTATTTTAGTCTTTCCACATTTCTGTAATCTCTTTGCACCAGTTGAGATGCTGCAGAGACCCTGATTTGCTTTGGCTGCTGATCCAGCAGAACTGGGATGTCACACTGGCAGTGACCCACTGAAGTCCCAGGGGACGAGATGGTGGAGGGAGCCTGTGGGGACCGTGGTCCTTGCAGTTTGTGACAAACATCATGGGCAATGAGCTGCCAGTACTGGGGACAGCCCAACCCCCCATCCTAGTCACCCTCTGAGAAAAGCACGTAACAGGGGAGGAGTGGGTGCCTGGCTCTAAGCAAACTGAACGTGTGGCTCAGGCCCATGCCCAGCAAACAAGGTGTAATTCCCCTTCTGAGGTGGGTCACTTTGGCCTCTTTAGATTCATGAACCAAAAGCACAGCTAAAACTAAACATCACCTTTCTCAAGCTGCACAGGCTACCAAAAATGGAGAATGCTTGCCCTGGTTTGTTTGTGTGCATCATAACCTGCTTTCAGTGAGTTTCTGTTAAACATATCAAACTCAGTTTGGGGGATTTCCCTGCAGCCTTCACAGCATCCTTCGTTTCTTGCCCTCTGTGGTCATCCTGCTGCTGCTGCACTATGGAAACATAAGAGGTTTGACCAAGTATTTGTGAAACTCCCTGCACCATAACAAACCTACTTGAGCTTTGACAGAGCCTGGACTGATGCACTGAGCAGGGGAGAACCTGAGGGGTCTGCATGAGCACCAAGCCAGCCCAAGCCCTGCTGAAGGTGCTGCTGGAAGGAAGACGAATCCTGCCAGGCTGAGAGAGGCTTCTGAAGGCTGCAGCTTCATCTGATATGATTTCATAAAGCTAACATTTAAGGGTCAGATAATGAGATACGGTGCCTTCAGACATTGCATACACAAGCCCAGCCCTCTGCTGAGACAAAAGTGGCTTTAAGCCCCGTCTATCCATCTATCTGATCCATCTGTTTGCCTTTTGCCAGCTGGCATGAAAGGTTCTTTTATCTAAAACTATTTCCAGCTATTTCTTCTCTCAGAATCTCAAAAGTGTTTGCATGACTTGAAAGAACTATTTCCAGGATTTTTGGCTGCACAGTATTTGAGCTTCAGATTTTACTACAGGTATTTGAGCACATTCCCTTGCTTTTGTAAGGGCTTTTACAGAAGGTCATCTGTCATGGGAAGGGTGTGTCTCCTGCTCAAAATATTCACTTTCTCATGTTATTTTTGATACCTCTCTAGCAATTGCAGGTTGGCACCATATTACTCCCGGTAAGCCAAGTCCAAAGAATGAGCAAGGAAGTTTTGTTTGTGTGATGAGTCTCCAACTGGAATGGGGAGAGGTTCTGGGAAGAGAGAGGTGTCTCACTGTAGCTGCTTTTTTTTGGGGTCTGGGATTTGCAGATGCCCCTTTGAAACTACACAGAGACCTCCAGGTGTGAAGCCCAGAGCTTCTGCTGAGCTCAGTACTGCCCAGGGAATGGGATAGAGAGGATTCTTTTGCTGTTCTTGTGAGCTTGTCACTGAGACATTGGTAGTTTTTTACCCAGATCAGCTATTTTGAAAAGACATTTTTATTGCTCTTCAGCACATGGTGGGCAGTGATGATTGCTATGTTTCCTTATGGCAGTACCCAAGCTACTGCACGTTCAGTTTTTCAGGACTAGCTTTGATAGGTCCAAGTGGGAGGAACTGTGATGTGGATTGTACCTCACTTGTTTCAGGGAGCTTGAATAACATATACTTGTCTTCATTCCAAACAGCCACAGTTCCCACTTCCCTGGGTAGCAGCCACATAAGGGAGCAAATCCTGAAGACTGGCCTGTCCCTCACCGTGATGCTGGATGGTGGCATAAAGCAAAGAACTTCAGCTACCTGCTGGAGAAGTGTTTGATGTCAGTCAAGGCTATTGCTGCTATGTATTTCCAGCCAGCATAAAATGGAAATCTTTGTTTTGCCGTGCTTTTTGCGTCTTTTTTTTTTTTTTTTTAAAGATGTAGCAATTTGTGGCCAAATCACAGGGTCTCAAGGGAGCATTCTGGCTGAAAAAATTACTTCAGAATTCGGCCCAACATAACTTTAAGATAAAAACTTTTATGTAATCACTAATTCACAGTCGCAGTTGCTTTGGCTTCTCTCATTATCATTCCTAAGTTATTCTTTTCATGCTGGGAGTTGGATTTTCCTGGCACTGCATCTGTTTTCAGCAATGTATACACCACAACTGCTGACAACTAGGAGTTGGATCCCATGTTCCTCGACCCTGGCTGTAGCTTGTTTTTTCTGGCACCACTTTAAAGTCTCTCATCTGCACTTGTCTCCTGATGACCAGTGGCGGTCCTTCAGCTGTGTGAGAAGTGCCTGATGTTATCCTGTTGTTCTCGCACTCCTCCGGACCTGTTTCTCGGCCGGGCCGTGAGCACAGCCCTCGCCTGTTCCTAGATAGAGCCTTATCAGGGCCAGCCATGGCAATGCTCCCATCCCCTTCCAGCCCTCCCCCATGGTCACTGGAAGGTCTGTTAGCTCTGCGCATTTTAGCGTAGCAGAAATGCCGCTCTGCTGCTTCTCTGGTTTTCCAGTCCTCTTTGCTTTTCTGTAGAAGTGTCCCCCTCACCTCTACTCAAGCTAGGTTCTGTAGGAGATCACCTCTGCATCCTTCACTTGCTGAGAGCCAGAGGGAGAGCTGTGTGCTGGTGTCTCTACTTGCCTCTCATCTCCACTGGGCTATTTTTGTTCAAGCCTGGTGCTGGTTGCGCCATATCCAGCTTACTCATAAGATGCCGCTGTTCCTCTCAGCAGCATTTTGAATGAGTACAGCTGTTCTATGCTTGGATTCCTCCTCCCCTGGCTTACTAGGAGTATGACTTTTCAAGGGATGTGTGCTGTTTGGTAACAAGCAGGTGCCCTTGCTCAGCCGGGAGGCTGGGCATTTCTCTGAGCTTACTGTGTAGTTTGAAGTGGGCACGGTGTACTTGACAAATTAACAGTGTGTTCATTCCTCCTCCACGGCTTGTCTGGGTTTGTTTATTTCTGTTATTCCTGTTATAGTCAGTTTCATTTGTTATGTTTGGTTTTGTTTTCCAGGCCTCTCTCCTTTACTTTTGTTCAGCTTAAAGAAATCCTTTTTTGAGCTTTCTTAGTATTTTGAGGGAAAACTGATGAGTGTTTTGTGCCTTTTAATTGTGCCTCACCAGACAGGGCAGGCAGGAGCTTGCACATACATGTTCCTTCCCTGTCCTCATTCAGGTGTAAACTGACTTTGATCTTCCTATACCTCCCAGCATGTGTTGAAGCTTTACTTGGCACTCAGGGTTTCCATTACCTCCATACCACAGCTGACATGATGTAGCAGTTTTCAGCCATCCCTCTTTTTGCTGTCATCCACTGGCCGCCACCAGGAAAGCATTACCCCAGGCTGGGAAATTACTAGGAATGACTCCCTCCTGGAGCCCAGTTCCCACCGGCAGCAACACTGGTGGTTAGGCACGTAGGCCTCCCTCAGTCAGAAGGGGAGCAGTGTCCCAGCCTGGCTGCGTTTCATGAAAAGCCATTTTTTAGCTGATTTCCTTTCCTGCCTGCCAGTGCCCCACTAGTTTCCATGGTATTCGTGGTTGTGTAGGGGTGGCAATTTCAGTATCCTGGCAGCCTTCCAGGCTGCCTCTCCATAAAATCCTGTATGGTTTCAAATGTGTATGTATATATATAATTTTTTTTCTTATTTTTCCTTCATCCCACAGAGCTGCTGTGTGCTTTTAAGCAGTTAATCTATTCCATCCTTTGCTTATCTCACAGGCACAGTGTGAGGTTGTGCCCATTCTTGCTGGCAAGTTGCTTTGCGTTTCCTCTGATGAAAGGTTTGCTGTAAAGGCAAAAAGTGATCAGAGCCATGTTATCACTCTCGTTTCCAGGGGCTGGTACAGAGCATCCTACTGAAAGAATAACAGTCCCAATGACCACAAGCTGATCCTTGGAGCTGAATTTAAATGGACTGGCATCCCCATCACTTCCATCCTATCATGTAAGGGCTCCTTCCATGTCTTCATCCACTTCTGAGAGATGCTGTGGTCACTGTCGGTGGGGGTGAGCTCCCAGCCCAGCCACACATCTGTAACAGCAGTGCAGAAAAACATCAGAAAATCTATCTTGTTACAGAGGAGATTCTGTCAATCCTGTTTTGTTTAAAAAACAAAACCAAAACAATCTAGGGCTTTGCTCTAAGCAATATTTGGAGTGAGCTGAGCACACATCTGGTCTCAGCTTCACGCAGGCTTTCATAATGGTCTCTAGCCATAATAGTCTCATTTTTTGGAAGCGAGTCATTGCTGCTCTTCAGGTTGAATGAACTCTGATCAGGCGTGGACCTCACTGTGTCAGGGTGAAAAAACACCTCATGTCTGGGCTGTGGGAGGCTGGAGGGGCTGGAGAGAGGGGGTGCTGTGTTTGGATACACACAGAATGGCCTCTGTTACACATAACTTGAGAAGAGTGATTAAATGGTGACCTTCTTGGCTAGAGATGGCAGGGCTGTGATCTGTGATTTTGGCTGTTGTGGGCTCCACTTCATCTGATAGGATCCATCTGGCAACACAGGGTAGTACCAGATTGAAGGCCCCCATTGTTGAGATGGGTTTAATGGCCCCGAGTTGGAGGAAGATAGTCCTTGGTCTGCTAAAGGGAAAGGGGCTGTAAACTGCAACATGTATTAACTATTTCTATCTGTAAAAACCACAAGAAGAGATAATCCAGTAGTAACAGCTGCCCCTGGAATTATTTGTGCACATGTTTGGCTCCAAAGCTTTTTACCCAGCTGGCTGGAGGTCACTGTGAGTACAGATAAGTATTTGCCAAATGCTAAGGAGAAGACAGGACAAGGTCAGAAGCTCTTCTGGTAGCAAGGCAGAGCATGTTTAGCAAACGCTGCTATCTCCTGAATTGGGGTGAGAGATTTCATCAACAAAGTACGCAGGGGAGCTCTGAAAACGAGTGCAGGGTAGGAAAAATATGCTTTACAGCTTTTGGTTAAGCCGAGAGAAACTTGAGACTTGCTGTTTCCTTCTGAGTCGAGGACTATCTGCCAGCCTGTCCCAGGGACTTACTCCTGCAGATGAGCATTGTGAAACTTCCAAGCCAGTGTCCCTGTCAACGTGGCTCATATCAGAGATCTGAGTTTAGCACCCTCCTTTTTGTTAAATCAAAATGCATTTTGATTTAAATCCATATTCAAACATAACCCTCTCCTGTAACTTTTTCCCTCCTCCTTCCCTCCTCAGCTCCTCTCTCTCCTGCCTACAACTTCCTCCCTCTTTTGGTTCAACGTTTAGTTCAGGGTCCGTGCTTCTCTTTGCCCTCATTTCACACCCCTTCCACCCTTCTGTTGCTGGGAATGTGAGAGCTTCAGCAGTTATGAGAGTAGAGGTATAGGGGTGGTAGTTTTTCCTTTTGCTAAATGCACCTTCTCCAAAGTCGAGGGGATGGTTGAAAGTAAATACAGAAGTGAAACTGGCAAAAATGCTAGAGAGGGGAAACCCTGCTCAGACATTGATTTTACTGAACTCAGAGGGGCATGGGAAAGAGGGAGGGGGAAAGGCAATATGCAAAACATCACAAATATTTTGTGGCAAATGTGGGGGGAAAGAAAAGAAGGAAAAATGCCTTCAAACTCACGAAATGTAAAGCACCTCATGTGGCATCTCTGTGAGATGGTCCTCTCCCCTTTTGATGAGCTTTCATCTGTAGAAAACTACAAACTCTTTTACAAGGGAGATAAAGGGCAATTTTTTTCTGTAAAAATCTCTTCCCACTTAGCCCTACGTCCTCATTTATGTCTTTGCCTTGTAATCCAAAACTGGAAGCAGAGGCAGAGGTTTCACAGAGTCTGAGTGCTGTCTGTGCCCCCCAAAACATGTGCCCAAGGCTTGCACAGCCCATTTTGTGTTGTGGAAATGGCCTCTGGAGGCCTGGCTCTTGTGTTTGAACTAAAGCTTTTTAAGGTCTCTGCAATTTCAAATGACTGTAGATAGTGTAGGGAGAGACTGTGCCCTCAATGCTTGCTGCAGGCCCCAGCAAGCAGGACTGATGCTGGGGGCTGGGGTCAGTGTCCTGCCCTGTATCACTTCAAGGAGAGGGTTCCTGATGGATGCTTCAGGGAAGCAGTTAGTTGGGTTCATGCTTCCAAATCAATCCGTGAGAGGCAAGCAGGGTGTACAGAGGTACTGACTCATTTCTTGATCTGAAGGAACACTCTTCACAGATAAATATGTCTCGAAATTGTCAGGCAACAGATGTCATGTTACAGGCAGAACCAGAAGGGATAGAAATCTCGTTTGGTTTAGTAAAAGGTAATCATTTCACTTTTATCTTCCTGCAGGTGACATTCCCATAGCTGGCTGCGTGCAGGAGAGGAACGCTGGGCAGGCACACTCAGCAGCACCTTCCTCTGGAAGCTATGGCTCTGAGAGTGGTCAGCCCTCGGACACTGTCCTTGCAGTGGCAACAATATCTGAGTTAAAAGAGGCTTCAATTCAACTCTGTTTTTACTCTTTTTCACCTTTGCAAGAGAAGACAAAACCTGAAGAAACTCTGCTGTTGGGCCCGTATTTGATGCCTCCTTTCTCGTTGCAATGGGTAACTGTTGTAAGAAGTCTGAGCAAAAACTGCTCCCTCCACACTGTCATTTAAAATAACAAGCAATAAATGCATGTTGCAGACGCTGCTTCTGTCCTTTAGATGAATGCCTGACACTTGTCAAGCTGGTGTGGAGTTCAGGGATGGCCAGCAATGAGCACAAACAGGCTCCTTCCTCTGGACCTCCACCATGGAAAACTGAGTGCAGGTCTATCAGGACTTCATCAGAGATTTTCATTTTGTTCTCAGAGGGCATTTTTATTAGCTTCCTGATAGAAGTACTGAGCTGATTGGAGAAATATTTTTAGGTCTAATCCTAGTTGTCTGCAAGAAATTAAAGACCAGTAAGGAAAAGGTGGTTTTTGAAAACCAACCTGACTTGCATTGCTAACAATCTTGTGTAGTGAGTGATTAAAAAAACACCAAACAGCAAAAGAAAAAGAAAAAAAAAACAACAACTCAGAACCAGGAGGCAAAGGGAAGATAACAGTAGCGGGAGAGTGTGTTGGAGATTCCATGAGCTCCGTTCCCAGCCGCCTGTCGTGAGTCTGAGAGGGCTCAGGTAGCTCTCAGGAATGAAACCCTGCAGGTCTGGGGTGATGACATAAGAAGATGATTCTGACACAGCTCATTACATTTCTATTTCTGACTACATCCATTGTTGGATTTAATGAATAAGTGATGTTTTGAACTGATAAAAACCCTGCAGCAAATTTCCCATTTAATGTTGTGATGAAGAAGCCAAGAGATTCAGACAAGCTGTAAAAGGTCTTTAACATACGATATCAGACTTAATTCAAAGTGGGAGGTGCTTCTCAGAGCTAACTTGAAAGTTTCTCTCACCACCACCCCCAAAGTGGAGATAAGATTTCTACAGACTAAGCAGTGTTATCTCTAAAACAAGGCAGCAACTGCTACCAACACTGTTGGTAGCTCATTATCACAGGGAAATATCACATATTATGAAATGTAAAAATGGCTATTAACTATTTCACTGCTAATCCTTTTAGACACAAAATATTCCCTTTGTTTATCCCACAGTGTGCATTCTCCTCCTCCTTCTCCCTGCATACCCAAGGCCAACCTGTTCAACACTCACCTGCTTATGTTTCCAGGCTTGATAATCACACCTTTGATCATGCAATTTTGGGCTCCCCATAGGAAACCACTTGCTATACAAAAATCAGGGAATGTGAGACCAGCATAAAAAAAAAGAAGTTAAATATCAAAATAGATCTTTCTGGAGACTGCCACAAAAGTGGTGCAATTAATTTTTGCATTAAACCTATTAAAGGTCTGCCATCAAAAGGTAAACAAAGCTGTCACAAAACTTCTCTTCTGATTTAGAACATTGATGTCAAAGACTGTCATGACTTCATTGCACAGCATGGTTCACCTTGTAGGAGATTACAAAAGAGCCTGGCAGAGTTAGAAAAACTCAGGTCTGAAAACACTTATTAGTTCATACTCACAAATGTTTTTGGTTTTTTTTCAAAAGCTCAACAGTAGGTGCTCTTTTCTGTGCTTCAGAGACAAAGAAAAATGAAGTTGTAACAGCCCTCAGACAGATTTTTATGAGCCTAAAGGCCAAAAGTTATGTCTGGCATAGATTATTTAACTGGACTAAAGGGGAAATTAATTCCCTCTGAGGCAGGGAATTTGATTTACCATTTCCTTAAGGTTTTTGGTAGAATTGGGAGCATGAGAGCCTGGTCTCACATGTGATGCCACAGGAGGTTTTGCCACTCTCACATCTTGGCAGGACAGACTGCCCGTTGTGGACAGGGCTTTTCCTGCCTGTCAGAAAGAACAGAAAGAGACGGACTTTACCCCACAAAGGACTTTTCTGGGATTTTGGTCACGGCTCGGTGTCCCTCTGTCCCTCTTTTTCAGAATCCATTTTCCCAAGATAATACCAGGCCCTGGAAAAGGAGCAAAACCCAGCAATAATTCAGACAAGATGAAAATGCTGCTGGTAGTTTGCAAAAAGGCTCTGAAGGAGAGGGTGCCTTTCCCTATTCCCAAGGAAACGTATCCATGACTGAGAAAGGTACTTTTGTGTTCAGACTGCTTCTGAAATCCCCAGAGGTTTCATCGTTTTTCCTTATGCATATGTGTCTGCTTCCCTGTAACTGTGGTCTTCCCACAGCCACCTTCCCTACCCTGACTCCAAGGGGACTTATGGGGGTGTGTTAATGCCCCTCTGCAGCACCCAGGATTGGACACTGATGGGAAAATCTATATAAAACAAGTAACCAAACACTTCCAAAGGTAATGATGTCTGCGTGTGATTACTTGTTTGGCTGCACCGGCTGAAGCTGTAGCTGCTAACTCAGCAGACTGTAAGTAGACACTATTGTCTTTTCAATGAGTTCTGGCTGCATGTCAGGATGTTAATAATATCTGGAGAGCTATAGGAGGCTTGGATCCTGTCTATCAGGAACCACTTCTCTCTCCACATACAGGAGCAAGACTGGGGAGATGATCTTGCTGACAGTTCCCTAATTTAGCAATGAGTGGCAGGCATTCCTTGTGGAGATCTGTACCAAGTCCCTTATTTATTAAGCTATCACTTAGGATCCAGAATGAGTGTATTTATTTGTAGGAAAGTCTGTAAATATCTTGATAGCTGTTCTAACATATGTTTATCCATCAGATTCAATGCCAGGGGGATGCTTTGTTTCTAAATTAGGAACAAAATACCCCCTAAAAGCTAAATATCTGGATGTGTTGTTATATTCTTTCCCCACCCTTTAAGGCAGCACTGGGAGAATGCTCCAGCCAAGCTGACGGGCAGCCAAATATAATTTATGGTTTGTTTTAAACTGATTTGTTGACTTCATGAAAGGCCCTGTCAAAAAGAACAGTCCCCTGAGTCCTAACGATGATAACAGTTATATTTTCAGCATCAGCACTGAAAAATGCTTGGATAACAGTAAAGAAATCCTGAGAAATCTTTTTAAAGTGTCTGAACGTTGGATTTTCTGAAAAGAAATGAAACTAAAGCTATTGTTTCATAGTCCATTTCCGTTTTCTTCATTCTTTGTTCATTTTATTTTCCACTGATTGGAATACTCTCTCGGTAGCATGAACATAGTTTCCCTTATTCCAGATAATTAAAAAAAATGATATGTGTTGCTTAAAGGAGGTGCTTCTAACAAGGACATGTTTAATTTCTCTTACGTGCAGTGTTGAATTTGCAAGTGGTATCACCATGTTTGTGTCTGCATCAGTCTGACCGAGAGCGGGGCACTCCTGAGCCTCCTATCAGCCGCATTTCTCCTCTCGGTGTCTCACTGAAGCAAAGGGCAACCCCCACGTGCTGTTTGTGCCTGAGCTGTTCAGAGCTCCCTCACCCAAGGGCAAGATACACGTCCCCTGCTGTATCTGACCCGCATCTTGGGGAGCTTCCAGCCACCAGACCCCGGCTCCTCTGCCACTGTCCTCCTTGTCCTTGCCCCATGACTGTGCTGCTGGGGCAGCCTTGCCTCTGCCTGGCTGTGACAACACTGAACGCAGCTGCAAAAGACCATCTCCCTCCTAAGGTCTTTCCTCCCCATATCATTTTTTAACAGTCTTGTCTCCATTGAGTTCAGTAGTGTTGTGTCATTGCTCAGAGTTCTTCCTGGTGGAAATACAGTGCTTCAGTCCGAATACTGGCTTTTAAATCTTGGTAAATTTGACATTTTCTCTTGTCTCCCCCCTACCTTTACCTGAACCTGCACCACAGATTTACTGTCCCACAACTCTGCAAGTTTTCCTTATCCTGACTACTTTTCTGTAGGTCTTACTTGACACTGCTGAATATTAGGATAGCAAAATCCTAGCTTACAGATAAAACAATATCACAGGAAGAATTGTAAATATGTTCTTGTCCAAGCACGTAACAATGAGCCAGCCTGACTGTGACAGTTTGGATCTCTGGTTTCCTCCCACCGTGGGAAAAGGAAGCTTCCGTGCTTAGACAGCAGCGATTGCTTTCTACATCTGTGTGGTGAAGCGGGGGTCAGCCCCTCCTCGGCCCTGCCAGCTCCAGGGACACAGGGGAGCAGCAGATCCTGATCTGTGGCCTGGCATCGGTGTGTGACCGGGGCCCTGCGCGGCCTTCACAGCCACACCGGGCTAGGACGGACCTGGCCCTTGCAGAGAACATCGACAGGACTCAGAGTAGCTTAGGGAAGGAGGGGAAATTCTTGCAAACTGCTGTGATTGCAAGGGTGTGAGATTAGTCCAAGGACCTGATATAAACTCGGGCAAAGCAGATTCATAGCCCCGTGGCCTTCACTAGTGTTGAGGCCGACAGCTAGTCTGAAGGCTTCACAGATCTTAATTTGGACATGGTTAGCTTCTATTCATAAGAAAAGCCCAGGAGAAGAAAATAATCAGCTTTAACCGAAGTGTAGTATCAACAGAAGTACAGAATCCAAAACACTAGAAAGAGAAAACAGCAACACACCCGCACCTGTTATTTTTCTGAATGTCTGAATGCTTATGTTACAGGTAACCAATAGTATTATATTGTAGTTAAATGACAGCCAATGGATCCATTGTTGTAGTCGAGTAGCCAATGAACTTGTAACACGAATGATAACACAGAATAGTCTATAAGTATGTGTTCTTCTTGAAATAAAACGCTCTATGCCAGTGCAGTGTCCGTGTTTGTGTGTCGCGGCCACCCCAACAGTGACACACTAGGGTGTTTTCTTGAGCAGGTTTGGGTTTTTTGTGAAACTAGAAGGAAATAATTGTATTAAAAATAGCATGTCTTGTTCCTTCATTTTAGGAAAACACAGAACAAAAATCCAATCCATTTCATGGAGAGAAAAAAAGAAAAGTATTTTAAGGCAGAATATATGTTTTTGAACAATTTCTTGTGGAGAAGAACTCCTACTATTAATTAATGAGCCAAAACTACAACCATTGAAACAAGTGAGACTTCTGTCATTTACTTCAGGCTGAGCAGGTTTTCATCCACGTCATAAACAACTACAGTAATTTTCTTTTACTGTCTAAACAGTGAAAGTGCTGTGCAACCCACATGGCTAGGTTCTTGTTTTCTCTGAATAAAGTATATCTCACTTCTTGTATTGGTAGGTACAGCTGGGCAGAAGGTGTGTTGCATAGTTTGGTGTCTTTGTGGAACCAGAAAAGAACACTGGATTTTGGTCCTGCAAAAAAAAAAAATACTCAGTGTTGGGGTATTTTTCCTCTCTTGGAGGTAAAACTGTTCTAGCTGTTGGGGGAGGGGGGTGTTGGTGTTGTTTCTAAAGGTTATTTCTTGACATTCACATTCCATAAATAACAGGAAGGATACTGTGGTTAACGTGGTTGCAGTTCTGGAAAGTGGCAATACAAATTACAATCAGTGATTCTATATTTTATTGTCTCACCAATATCCATGTTAGATCTGCATGGATTGGAAGTAAAAATATTGTAGTAAACTTAAAAAACATTTTTATAACTATCAGTATCAATTCACCTTGACCCTAGGAATGTCAAACTATGACACTGGCCAAAGCATCACAATGATGAAAATTCTATTACAATTTATTTAATAATTCTCTTGATGATCAAAGTATCAGATTACATCTATTTCATCTGTTATGGCTTGTGAAGAGAAATTGCATTATGTAGAAAACTTTTATTATCACTAAAATTTTAACTCTGGTTTGCAACTACAGCATTCTATGTTCAAAGCATTTAATATTTTGAGGTGTGGAATTGGATTTCTGAATTTGTATTCCATTCTTGAAACTGGCATAGGAATTTTGCCTCACAGGGAAGCATTTCCCATAATCAAACCTTTGGTGATGCCCAGATATGAAGGTGCCTTCAGTATGCAGAGTGTTCTTAAGGACCTTTTTTTCCCATGCTACAGCCAGTAAAACTTGTTTGGAAGAGCCTTGCTAGGCCAGAACATCAAACACTTCGTTCCAGTCACAGTTCTCCCAACAGCTGCTGCCCTCAATTTATCTCTTTGGTCCTGTGCAATATAGGTAAGGTTAAAGCGTACAAACAGCTGAGTGGGCTCACTTTATCTTTGTTTTGAAATCAAAAAATCTCTTTAATGTAAGAGGTAGGTAATGGTTTTGCTTGGGAGAGTCAGGTGACTGAAGCCATGCAAGCTGGGGGGACTTCAGATTGGACATTAAGAAGAAATTCTTCACAGAAGGGGTGATTAGGTATTGGAATGGACTGCCTAGGGAGGTGGTGGAGTCACTGTCCCTCAGGGTGTTTAAGACTGGACATGGCACTTAGTGCCATGGTCTAGCTGACAGGGTGGTGATTGGTCACAGGTTGGATTTGATGATCTCAGAACTCTCTTCCAAGCTAATTGATTCTGTGGTTGTGTGACTTTCCAGGGCTCACCGAGGGAGAGCAGTAGGCGGTAAGGCCAGTGCTCCTAGGAGAGCTCACAGGGACAGAGATAACGGGGGCTTGAACCAGAGGACAAGGCAGAAGCCACGGGGTATCTGACAGGCAGGCCACGGAGTTCAAACATGACGCAATCTCAGAGACTGCTAAACATTTTTTTCTTGTTGTTACAGGCGTTTTTTGTGAATCCTGAGCTCACGCCTCCCTGCTGACAGCCTCTCTGACAGACAGGCTGCCTGGGGGGGCCGTTCGCCGCCTTCCCGTGGCCTTCCCGGGAACGTCCAGTGGGGCCTTCCCCTTCTCACGGAGCCGCCCCTCGCCCTGAGCTCCCCTGGCCGTGGCGGTGCCCTCGGCCCCGCGCCCCCTTCCTCAGCCAGCGGAGCTCCGCCCGGCCGCCCCGCTCTGCCTACCTGGAGCCACCTCTATNAGCCCGGCGCGGGGGGAGGAAGGCGCTGGCAGCGCGGAGGGGCTGAGTGGAGACCGGCGTGAGGAGGCCGGGCCAGGCTGCCCAGCGCTGTGGAAACTCGGGGCGGGAGGCGGAGGAGGGGACGGGCCTTCGCCCGCGGAGAGCAGTCGGGTGCGCTCGCAGCTGGAGCCGCCGAGGAGGGGCCTCGCCGCCCCGGGCCCCACCTTTGTCGGGGTAGCCGGGGGTGGCGTC
>VZRQ01006359.1:449156-565613 GCA_013397975.1 Machaerirhynchus nigripectus | reverse complement strand
GTGGAGGAGCCCGCCCGGCGCGGGAGGCAGATGGGCCGGGATGCAGCCGCAGCCCTCGCCGTGAGAGAAGGGGGCCTCGCCGCCGCCTTCCCCGGAGCGTGAGGCAGCGAGGAGGGGCGGCCAGAGGACAGAGACCTTTGCCGGGATGGGACGCGACGCCGCCGTGAGCCCGTAGCTCGCTCTCCGTGCCCCGGCCGGCCCGCAGGGCCCGCGCTGACTGACACCGCTGTGGGCGCGTCTGGATATGTTCCCTTCCCAACCGGGCGCTTTCTTCGATGTCGTGAAGCTGCGTGGGAAATAGCCCGGTTCCCAGCGGGGTCGGGAGCGTGCCGCCGTCGTCCCCGGCGGGGGAGATGCCTCGGGGCTGGGAGGCAGAGCCAGGCGCTTCCCCCGTGTCCGCTGAGCGCTGCCGGCTCCCGAGGCATGAAGGCAGGCGGCTGTAATGGAGTAAGAGCGAAGACGGCTCCTCTTATCTGCCATTTGCCCTTCCAGACGGGATTGTAAACCGAGAGTTAAGGAAGGCTGTGCGAAAGCAGGAGGAATTTCCTCTCTTTGGGGTTTGGCTTTTTTCTCTTTTTTTGCCCCCCCTTTTTTTTTTCTACTCCCGGCTCGAACCGTGGCTTGCCCAGGTATGCCTGCCTCACTGCAGCACCTTGTGCTGGTGCTCCTGCTCTCCAGTGCCACCCTGCTGCTCGGCACTGCGGCTGGTGAGTAGCCACTGGGTGTAACGAACTGGCCATTTTGGCAGCGGGAAGGGGGTGGGGTCCGCTGGTATTTGGGCACATCTGTGCCTCCTTACAAAGTGGTGTGCATCTATTTCAGCGGCGAAGCCTGATAAAAGTTTTGAAATCCTGATACGTTAAGTGTCTCGGGGAATAAAATCTGCTTTATTGTGTAAATGAGCTCGACCTGCACTCAATAAGAATGCTTTGCTTAGATCTGCATCTCTTGTCTGTTAACTTGCTTCAGTTTTGAAAAAATATATAATCTTTTTGTTTTGCATACCTCGCCCTTTGTAAGGTAATGCAGGAATTTTTAATATATATTTTAATCGTCAACAGAGCTGTGCCTGTTTGGCTGTGGGATCTTCGGGCACAGCCATTTTTAATTTTATCAGCATCGGTGCTTCTCGGGGCCTTACACATGTGCTATAGTTTTATAACAGAATTACTGTAATGTGTATTTTTTTTTCCTTGGAGAGGTTTGAAGCAAATATAGAGCTATTTCTTTTGTCACTTGTGATTATAGAACACAAAAAAACACTGTTAAGGAATGCTGAAAGATCTTGAAGAATACTCTTCTTTTATAACAAGAAGTTGGAAGCAGAAATGCTGCGAGCATCCTTACTCATATATTTGGACGCTCTAGCCCTATTTTTAATTGTGTGAGGAAGCTCAGTGTTAGATATGTAGGGTGTTGGAATAGAGATGTGTGTTGGTCTGGCATCCTTTGCTTTTCTGTCACGGTGACAGCATGTTGGAGCCTTCGAGTGTAACCCAGCTTTGTTAGGCAGTAATACTAATTGTTCTTGCAGTATGCATTTTCCAGCACTTTTGGAAGACTCCTACGACTTTTCTTCGTTTTACTGATCGGCATCCAATCTGTAGTGCTTGCTTTTCGTGTTACTTTGTAATCTGCTGGGTACAGTTCATAAGCGAATCTTCGCAAGAAAACTGCTGCATCTTGCTAAGATGACCCAACAAACTGATGGTAGTTTCCATGTTATATTTCAGTGAGGTCTTAGTGTCAAATTTGTCAAAGTTGAAGATAGTTGGTGTCATTATTAGGAAAATCCTGCAAGTGACACATTTAGGCAGTTTCTCCATCTCTCTGTCTGCATAGTCCCTGATTTTCTTGCTTCTGCTTACTAAGAGGTCTCTTTCAGGAAGATTCATAAATGAAAAGCTCGATGTTCCGTATATCATCCTGACCTTTGACTGCCATTATTTTAGATGGATGTCTGCAGCGTCTCTCTGTGGTCGTTTCTGAGGAGTGTTTTTATTTTTTTTTCTTCTCTTCTTTTTTTCCTGGGAGAAGGGACTTCTGAAGGTCAAAAATCTTGGTATTAAAGCACGTATGAATCAAGAATGCCCAGCATCTCAACTTTTCTTTCAAATGTATTTTTCTAAACAGTGTAGGCTTTTTTTTTCCTTTGTGAAAACTTCAGTGAGTTGGTAATTCCTGTGCCCTGATGCAGAATGCTTACTGAAGGAGCAAGTACATATTTGTACCAGGCCAAGGGCTGGGCAGGTGCTGTAAGAGCCCATTTGCACAGTTTACCCAATTCACTTCAATTCTGACATGGCAACAGCATTCCCAGTATATCAGTTCTGCCTTGTTAAAAGGGTATTAACGATGCCAGCTTGGTTGGTTGTTTTGTGAATAGGAACCTATTTTCCCACTGTGATTTATTTCTTAATTGTGAAATTTTAACAATTCACATTTAAAAAAAAACCTTGGTCATAATCCTCTGTAGAAGTAATTACATGGATGATTTGAGCTTTAGAGAAGCTAATGGTTGATTTTAAGTTTACACTGCATTTTAGAAAAAAATGTCTATACATGGGGAAGCTACACTAATGTGTAATTCTGCCCTTTTATGTTCATGAAAGAGCCAACACTCTTTCTTCTCTTCCCCTCCCCCAAAGCATGAACTGTACGCTCCCATCGGAGTGAAAATGCTGCCTTTGTAGCTTTGAAACCCCTATTAATTCTTTCTTCTGATTAGTGAACAGATACTATATCTCAGCAGTGTATAGAATTGAGTGCCTATAAATGCAAAATCATGACATCAGAGGGAAAGTATTTTGATAACAGGTTTTTAAGTTTCTGTCTGGAGGAGAATATCTGGACCTCTCTGGGGAGAGCTCCACAAAGACCTGGGCTTAGTATGGACAGGAAAGGGAAGATAAAAAGATGAATAAAGAAGATGACAAAAACAAAATCTTAACCGTGGGGCTGTAGATGATAGTTCCACTCATAATCTGGAATATGAATGAAGAAAGAATGTGGTTCTTCCTTCCCCTTTGTAATTGAGATATAATAAAGAACTAGCTCTAGATTCAGAAATATTTGCTGATTATTATTTGCTGATTATAGGAGGAAAATATTACTGTCTTCTTCTGTATAATACAGATCTTAACAGTTATCTAGTAAGTCTGTATTTAAATCATGTATTAGTCCTTGTAAAGAGAAATGCTACAGTGAGGACATTTTACTGACAACAGTCTTTGGCAGAGGTTTAAAAAGCAGTATTGGACAAAAATGGTTTGCAACGCTTTGTTCTTTATTTCTCAAATTATTTGAAATACCTTTTTCTAAATCTTTTGTTTAGAACTATGAAACATATTTATATACCTTTATGTTGTAGAGGATTCTGCTGTGTTAATCATGAGGGTTTGTGCCTGAAGAGGTGGTTGGTGGACCTTTGAGCTGTTCCCCAGTATTGTGAAAGAATTTTGTTTGGGTGTTCGTATGGACCAGATATTAAAGATACAATCTATCCTCATTTCACTTGCTTACGTTCTGTGATATGCAATAATGAACCACTTTTCCTTCTGCATACATGTCCAGGGTAAACAGCATTCCATTGTCTAACGAGTAAGTTATTTGCAGAAAGTATAAGGTGAAAATTAAACAGAATATCTTTTTACCTTTGGGAGTATTTTCATAATTCTGTATCTGTGAAGGGCTGCAAAAATTAAAGTGTGAAAGGAATTGGATAAAGATTGAAATTTTTTTAAATGATAATTTAAATTATTAATTAAAAAGAGTGAACTGAAGCATCTTTATCTAATTCTGTCTTGCTGGTTAAAGTTACTTTAGTATCTCAACATAATTTGTTTGAAATGTGAATTGGGTGACATGAGGAAAAATCTCTTTTGGATATTCAACTCAGTTCTTCTAATGTAGTGTTTTGAATTAGTAACTGACTCTGTGATGCTGGCCTGGGAGATGGAAACCAGGCTGTTTGCTTGAGGAGCACACTGGTATGCCTGATGGATAACCACATGCACAAGCACAGCCTGGATGCCAGACTAGGGCTTCGTGGGCTGTCTGCTTGTGTAAAGAAATACTGTAGCTGTGAAAGCCCAGGGTTCTGCACAGAGCCATTCACCCCCCTGCGAAGAGCCTTTTTTCCAGTAGGTGAATCAGCCTGTATGAACCTCTGTGATATTTCAGCTAAGGTGCTTTCAGTTTCCAGGCAAACTTCAGTACTTGGGTACTGCACTGTGCAGTGTAGGCACAGCCTGAGGAAATGGAAGCTGTGCTCATCTGGTGGCAAAGGAACACAAATTCCAAGCCCTGAGACATTACGCAGATACCTTGCTTCAGTGTGAATGGTTTTACCCTCAAAGGAACCACGTGTAAAAGGTTGGCTCAATTGTCTGTCTATCCTCTGATGAAGGCAGGCCAACCTCACTTCACCCTGGCCAAAGAGGGAAGCATAACTGTATGTTGTACAATTATTCTCACAGTGAAGCTTGGTGAAGTGGTTATTTTGATTGCATCTCCCTAGCACTTACTACAAATTCCTGAAAAAAATTTTTGTTGACTTCTACATTGTGGTTCCCTGTCCTTTTTATATTTCATTAAGTATTTCTCAGTAGTTTGTATAGTCAGTGGCACTGTTTCCTTGGCAGATACCATCTTCCTCTGCCTTTCTCACTGGAGAGGCGAGAAAGTTATATTGGGTTCTTCAGAAATGTTTTATTCCTAACAACAGAGTGCCTGGTACTGGAGCTGCATTGTGCTTGGACTCAGTCTGGCTGTGCCATGAATATTTGCTGTCATTTTCTGGGCAGAAGCTAACTTTATGGCCAGGGCTGTGAGCTGAGTGTAAAGTTTCATTTGGAACAAAATGTTTATGCCCTGAATAAAACAGGATGGGTGATGCTTTATGTTGGGTAGGACTGGAATCTGTGCATAGCTTACAGGCAGGAACTATTAATTTTATTAAGATTGTAGACTTAGTGGAGCTACTCACTGCTTGATTTTGAATTCAAGAATAAGTGAAATACAAGAACTGTTCCCCAAAGACTAACATTTTAGTATGCAAACTGATTTTCTGCAGTGTGGTTTTTACGGTGTTTTGTTTTGGGGTTTATTGTGGTGGTTTTTTTGGTTGGTTGTTTTTTACTTGTTTGTGGTGGTGTGGTGTTTTTTGGGGTTTTTTTTTCTGCTTTTTTTTTTCTCTGAAGCATAAGTTTGCAGAAGCATAAGGCTGGAAGTGATTTCTGTTTCCTCCATGGTCTGGTTGTGTAAGTACAGATAATAATGTCTGTCTAACATCTCAAAAATCTCCAGTGAAGAGGGATTTCACAGCCTGTCTAGGTAGTCTGGCCTGTTACAGTGCTTAATTATAATGTTTTTCATAATGCAACAGTAGTAGATTTTTTTCGCCTCTTTTATAATGCAAGATTGATTAAGATACGCCTTAATTAACATGTGGCAATCCACCTGAAAATGTAGTGTGGAGTACACATGCAGACAATTGCCAGGGAATATCAGTTTTAGGTAAGTTCCCGTGTTGAAGTTTAGTGTCTTGAGCTTGGCTACAGTAATTTGTGATGGAAGCCTTGAGCTGACCATCAGTGTTCTAAAATGCAATTTTGCAGTTTTAAAAAACTTGTTTCGATTTCTGATGGTGCCTTCCTGATTCAAGACGTCTGTTAATCTGTTAATTGCAGAGCTGGGTTGAGCAGCTGAGAATCTGATAGGAGAGGGCAGTCAGGGGGTGTGGTGAGGAGGAAGAAAGGCTCGGACGGGAGAGATTTGAAAGGATGAAGGATTCAGTCTGAATGCTGTGGGATGAGGACCAAGGCGTATTAGACAGCCAGACAGAGATAGTGTCTGCACATTTGTCAGACTTGCTTGGAGAATGACTGGAATGAGGCTTTTGCACTGGGAAGAGAGAGAAAGCGTAGTTGTAGGTAGCACTTTTGAAGATTTCTGTTTTTTCTTGTGGGAATGAATGAGAGACCCAGTCATTTAGATGATGCCTTTACTCTTCTCTTTTTTCCTCAGTCTTGTAAGTTTGGAAACCACAAGCTTTTGGGTGGTGATGGCATTTTGTTTCAAGTCACTGGGATGTGTCAGTTTTGTCAGTTGCCTTCTTGAGTTTGCATCAAATCATGTTTTTAGTTTTGAACTGTAAATGTGTCTACCTTTTGTGTGTCTCAGTACTCTGTATTTTCTCTTTGGTTTATTATTTCTGTGAGAGGAGGAAGGAAAAATAGGCACTATGGACACAGAAGACTGTCTTTGACATCTGTGAACCCTTCTGTCTCCACCTCTAACTCCTTCATCTGCTAGCCAATTTCAACCATATGTGAAAGATGAGAAAAGTCTCAAGAGATTAATTTGCTACCATTTCCATGAAAATTAGAAACCAAATAGAGGAAACAGTTCCAAGGTAGAGGTTCTTCAAGGGAAAAGAGGAGCATAACTCAGCCCAGGTAATTCTCTTTGCTTAGAACTGGCTGCCCAGTCAGTACAAGGATGCTGGCTGTGCGTTGGTGCCTCCACTGTTCTGGACTATGCACAGTGTATTTTGTTTTCTGTTCACTTGGCATTCTGTTGGAGATCTAGGGGAGAATGGGGATCCCTTCTGTGGGAGATCTGGGAGTTGGCTGAGAAGTGTGGGAGAAGAGTCACATTTCTAGGCAATTAGTTTGCTGCTTGTGGAATAACTGGTGTTTCTGAGACAATGTAGTAGCCAATTTTTTTTACTAAACTTGCAAAACAATGCCCAAATCACTTTACTGAATGGCTATCATCCATTTATGAACTCCACAGTGTGTATGAATAACTTAAATGGTATGCATTGTTTTTCACACTTTCAAAACTGGGTTTAACTGACTGTCCTGCACATATACTGTAGTTCAGCTATCCCACACCTTATGATTGTCTTTTCAACAGTGGTGCAACTCAGGCTTTTCCTGTGGTCCCTTTGAATGCTTTTCTACTGGATTATACTTGCTTCAGTCTGTGAAGTGTATGAAAGATAATTCCATTATTTGTTTAAGCAGGAGTAATGGGAACGTAGGTACTGTCACCTTCTGGGCTGGAGTAAATGGCAGACAATGACATAAGTTCAGGGAATCTTGCATTACCTTGCCCACCTGCCACTAACAAGTCAGTACAGAAACTCTTACTATTATGTCCAGCCAAAAGCTGACATTTATGCTCCTTGTCCTACTATATATCCTTTGACTATTTTGAGTTGTAAGCAGGATAGGTGTAGGAAAATATGGGTAAGAGGCTTTTTTTTCTTTTTTTTTTTTTTGGTGTTGAGATGGATCTAAGTATGATCATAGGTCACGTGTGTTAATTGGGCTCCTTAGTTTATACATTAGAGAATGCAGCACTTAATTAATATCAAAGTGTTGGGCGTTGGCAGTGTCATCTCTCAAGGTTGTCATTCTTGGCATGAAGTGCACTTCCCTCTGCATAAGTCACAAAGGTCAGGTTTACCTGGTGTGAGAAGCTTTAATGTACTTCAGTGACAAGAATGACTGACTAAACATGATCTGCTACTCTTGCTTTTGCCTTATGGGACTGCCTCTGTATGGTTTGGTTTCTGTTAAAAAAACCAATTTTATTTCTACAACCAAAGCAGCTGATACTTGATACAAGACTCCTAGACCATCCATGTTAAAGAACCTTAATTAGATTTTTCCAAGAATTAAAGTTAATCCACAATCCTTTGTTTGACTTGACAAACTTGTTTCAGGAGAAATAGTGGGCTGTGTTACTGTTAAGACTATTTTCTATAGTAATGATTGTATTAAATAAATTATCTCAGCAGTATGCTTAGTTATCCACTGTAAAAAATGCTTGCTTTTATTAGTGATGGAGTGGTTCTGTTGTAATGAGTTTGTTGCTAAATGTACTTGAAAACTAGTCCTTCCTTCTGATGCTGTCCTTCAGAGAGATGTCAGTAAAGCTGATTCCATTGAGAGGCTTAGTGTTCCTATACCTTCCAAGCTGCAAAAATCATGGTGTGGATATATTTTATGCAGAAGATAATGTGCTATATGTGAATTTTTGTCAGTCCTTTTATTTGTTCAAAACCTAAACACTAGAAATTGTTTTTCTGTATTTATTTGCAGAGAAAGGACTTAGCTGAAAATTAGGATTTTTAAAAATGATTGCCAGTTCTTAAAATTTTTTTATTATATTTACCTGAGATATGAATGATATGTAAAACCAACATAGTAAGGTGAAGAAAATGAAGGTTGTAGCAGGAAAATTGTAGCACCTGTCTTTTTAGTTAGACAGTGGCACTGCCATATATATGCAAAACAGGCACTTAGCCCAAGAAGAAGCTTTCTGTATTAAAATAATTTCAGTTGCAATCAGAGAAGGATAAAAGGAACTCTGTAATGAAGTTCGTCTGGATGCCACCACGGTGTTGGTTTCTTATGTTTGCATGTTTGAAGTTCTTTTCCTTTATTTCTGGCTGTAATGGCCCAGGCCAGGGAGCTGCAGCCGGAGCAGCTGCCATGACCAAAATACCCAGCCAGGCCTGGGCTCTGCAGCTGTAACAGGAGCCCAGGGCACACGCTCCTGCCTCCATGGGCATTGGAGAAGGACTCGGCTGAGAAGTGGAAGAACTCGTTCCAGCTTTCTGTGCTATTCTTACTCGGCTCTGCAGGCAGGGATGAATGACTCAGTGAATTTAAATGAGTGAAAAAAGATGTGGAAACAGTAGGATAAATCATTCCTCATGCCCACTGCGGCAGTGTTTGGATCACTGTAAATGTTTTAATATAGAATATGTGCAAATTCTCAATTCTAATGTGTGTTACGTAGATACAGTGAGGATGAATTGTAAAACATGCATGAATATGTATATGTGTGTCTGTATGCATCCTTATGTACTCAGTCTGTTACCAAAATTCAAGCCTACCAATATGCTCCACTGCTAAAACCCAGTATTTTAATATTAGCAGATTTGGTATTTGCATAGTGTTCCTAATTTCCAAAAAGTCCTTATAAATGGCTTATTTTGCATGATGGGTAAACTTTACACTTATTAATTACATCCAGATTATATCAGGATCTGTTAAATAATTTCTCTTTTAGTTATGCTAAGATGAATCTGACCTAATTAAATTTTAGTTAAATTTAATCTGTAGTAGTTAATGCTGTTGCAGCAGAACACAATTATTTGGTCACAGTTGTTTTGCATTGTTTTAGCCAAGAATTTTAAATCTAGTCAATATTTTTCCTGATTTTTTTCCATGCAGACTTAGAAATATTTAAAGTGGCAAATAGAGAAACTTTCTTCGCTTTTATTGTTTCCTGTCAGAGAAGTAGTACCATTAAGGCAGCTGTCAGCAAATTTAGCTTCCCTTATTTTAACAAATACTGGAACAGAATGTTTGTGTGCAAAACAAATAAACCCCTAATTATTATTTTACTAATCTGTTTGTAGACTATATAGCTACTTAAAACTGAAGATGTGACCTTTGGGCACAGGAACACACAGCCCAAATGTGACATAGTATAGTAAATTAATCTTAAAAATGGGGAGAAGGGGTTTGTGTTTAAAGTAAGGAAGACTGGTGATACAGTAATAATGTAGTAACTCACACAACTTTGTGGTTTCACTTTGAGAATGCACGAATATTTTCTTCTCACTTTCTAGTGTGCAGGGGAAGAAAATCAGTGAGGTCCTAAGATACTTGAATAATAAGTGGTGCCATAATATATGAGACTGGTAAGAATATTTTGAGCAGGAGTCACTTCACTGAGGAAGTCTAGAGGAATTTAAGAGGGAATGTGCTGAAAGGGATGTTGAATTGAGTTCTGCTGAGGAATGGAAGAGTTAAATGTGGAAACAACTATTCAGATGTTCTGTACTTTGAAGCAGTCATCAAAGTCTTTAATCTTGAAGAAGCGAAGGTCTGCAAAAGGAAGCAAATATTGTCACAGTGAAATCATGGCCAGAAACTTAATTTTCTTGACTGGTTTTGGAAGAGTTGGGAGAAGGTTAGTAACAGAAGAGCTGAGCTGAGAACAAAATAAGGCATGCAGAAAAATAAACAATGGGCTTTTAACGTGGTATAACAAAACTGGTAACAGAGTTGGTGATCCAGTAATGAGGGAAGAAGATAGGTGGAAAAAAAGAAAAAGCTCTGCACTTAAGGTTCTCATTAAAAACTGGGGGACCCATTGTGAAAAATAGAGAATTGTGCTTAGCACACAGGGCAATGTGCATTGTACTCTTACTCCTCTGTGCCCTGTTTCAGAACGAAGCTTGCACTAGCTAAGTGAAAAAGCATCTGAAAGTGCCAGCAAATCCAGAATGTGCCCCAGAATTCTGTCTGAACTGCACTGTGTAGCCAAAGCTCATGATAATAGGAGCAACAGGTTTTTGTTTGAACTGTAAAGAAACAGATGAAAACAAAAAGTCTAACTTTTAAAAAAACATTTTTTAAAAGTTTTTATGTGGCATATAATGCAAAACTTTACAGAACCTATTTTTACAGAGAGCCTGAATAATCCACTGTTGTACTAACTGAAATAAGAATTTGCTTAGAATCTCAGTCCTTTCTATGACTTTACCTCTTCGTATTTGGTTGTGAGTAATCTTCCATAAATTTGTTGTTATATATTTGTGAAAATCAGTGCTTAATTTAAATGATTGAGTGGCTATGGAGTTTTACATACAGTACCTATGTTTTAGTGTTGCTTTACTACAGCAAGATGAGATATGGCTTCTCTTCGGTGCTGGTTTCATGTATTTGTTATGCATATGGTATGTTTTCTGCCAAGTTCAAATCTTAAAATGTAGTTAAATCCATAGTTTTCAGACATCAGATTTCAATATACACTTAACAACATTGTTGTGTATCACTTTCAGTCTTCCTGCAATATGTTCATGCATATAATGCAGAAGAAAAACCCAAAGACATCAACAGCCTTTAGACAGGCTTCTAATTGAAGATAAATTAAGATAATTCTAAATACTGAACTTCTTCTCTCTATCAACTAACTTGTCTTCTGTATCTGATTACTGAGGGGAAAATGAACATTTATGTGAATGTTCTGTATTTAAATGGCAATTTTTAAAAGTCGCTTTTCCCTTTCTGTGCTGATGTGATGCCAGTTCTGAGCCTCTCAGTGTTGCTTTTTCATGTTTTTGTGTTCATGCTATAAGCTTAAACCCAGAATCACTTTGGGACAATGAAGTTCAGTACAGTGATATTCTATTTCCAGACGCTTATTATGCAAGATGCTGGTGTAATCCCACAAGCCTTTTTAGTATTCCTGTGTTCTGAATACTTTATTAATTTGTACACATTTATATTTAGTTCTTTGAACTTGACAGAGATTTTGGAGATCAGGCATTTTAGTGAGACTGCCAGGAAACACTGAGAAGTAAGCTTATTGCAATATCCTGCCTTCTCCAGATAAAACTAGACATCCTGGCTGGATGTTTACCAGTGTTATTACAGAAGAAGGTATTTGTGTCTTGATTCTTTCCTAGATTTGTCCATCCTTCTCCACCCTTGGTTTTGTTATTCTTTTTAGGATGGCTAGAATAAGCATGTCATGAATTTACCTTTATGTTACCGACATGTGCTTTCAACATGTAACTGCAACCGAGTAGTTTAAAATCTAGGAATACCACAAACAAACAGTTATTACATTTAGCTGAAATATTTAATAGCACAGGAGGATGACGTATGCGATGGAATCCGATAGTAAATTCCTTTGTGGCAATTACATAAAGCAATTCGTTTCAGTGCTTAATTGATAACACTGAGGCTTGCCTAATTTCCGTGAGGTGTGGGAATACGAGGTGCAGAGGTAACTGCATTCCAGCAAGTCTCAGTCTAGACAGGCACGAGAGCATCATTCATCCTGTAGCAAACAAGGAAGGCTAATCACCTTCTTAAAAGTGACCTTGCAGCTAAAGAATGTGCTGTGGTGGGCACACAGAAAGGCAAGTAGAGAGCTCAGTGCCATCACCAGGAACACAGGTCCTGGAGTTACAGCTCTCACCTGGAAGGATGCGATCTGAATTGCAGAATGCTGGTTCTGTCTCATTTTATAGGGGTGGTGGTTTTTGAAAGAAATGGTTTAGTGAATTGCTGTGCAGTTAATTATATTTGATTGAAGGAAAAGCTCATTATCTAGTTGAGGTGGGAGGAAGCTTGAAGTGCACTTTTATAGCAATAAGTATTAGGAAGCACTAGTAGAAATTCAGCTCCCTTTAACTGAAGAGTAATCAAGCGAGTTCTGGCTTTTTCAAACAGCATTTATAGGCAAAGGGCTTTTTTACTGTATTTTTTTTATGAAAGTGGATGGTGTCTACTCCTAAGGTGTAGCAAAATTAAGAGGTAAGCATGATGTAGCACAAAGTGAGCCCTGTTTAAATACTTCTGCTGGATTTGGGAGCCTGATCTCTACATAGACACTACCAGAATCAGTTGTAGAGGACTTAGGAGTGGAAAAATATGGGAGCTATTGAGGAAAGTGTGGAAAGGTATTTTCAAGTTTTCTTGGTTATGTGAGGACAAACAGTTAATAGCAGATGCCCCTAGTAGCACAGGAGGCACAAAGAGAAAGATGCACCATGACAGCTTGAGGATAAATGTTAAGAACCCCTAACAAAGAGATGTAAAGCAAGAGGATGAGTTCAGATGGAAACTAGTCTGCCAACTGCTGTCCTTTGATTGACTCTGTGCATTCTCCTAACCTGCAGTAAGTGTTAAGACAGCTCTTGAAAAGAAGTTGTGAGTATGCAGATGCTGAGTTGCTGTAGGATAAATCAAGTAAATTACCACTGTAATTTCATACTGTATGTTATCTTGCTTTGTGGATATCCTTCCTTCTCCCTTGTCAATTGTTCTGCTTGAGCAGGAGATCATAATCCTGCAGATTACGATCCGAGTAGGGCATTTAAAGAAGGGAAGATCCAAATGTATTTAGCAGAGAGTGAGCACAATTCTCTAGTTTTGTTTTCACTCACAAAATCAGAATTACCTAAAAACAGAGCATTATAAATAAACATGGAATCAGTCATATAACCCCCTAAACTATCATTATAACAACTATCTGACCTTAATTCAGATGCTTTGTGCATAACTGTGACGGTTTTTATTAAGTGTTTTTCTCTGCAGGGTGTTTGCCTCATTCGATGAAAAAGATGTAATTTCAAGGTCTTGCAGAGAATAGACTTTTGCAGTTGCACACTCTCCTGCTTCTCTCTTCCGTTTGGATGTTATATCCCCTGGTTCAGAGGTGGTTCTTTGTGTGCTTCTTTCTTGATACTGTCCCTTCTTAAATTTCACTTATTGCCCTTCTTTCAGTTACTGTAGAAAGACATTTTTATTTCCACTTGAACATTGCTGTTTTATGCATTTCTTCTCTTTAATGAAAAGAAACGAGTTGTATCATGTTACTAAAAAGAGATCTTTGATAAGTGCTCAGATCAACTGGGGTGCATAAAGGAAGTGCAAGAGACTGAAGTTTATTCTTCCCTAGAGGAATGCTTAGCTTCTCTGACTCTTCTGGTATGCTTTCAAAAAGTAAGGCTCCTTTATTTTTCTACTTTTACTGTCTTGCAGAACACAAACTCTGAGAATCTTAATTGACGGATCTGCTGTGGATGTATAATTTGTTCTGGGGGAGATGCAGTGGGGTGAGATTAGAGGCAGTGTAGGACTGTCATTGCCTACCTAAACTTGGCTCAGTATAGCCCACAAGAGGTGGCTCATCTACTAAACTTTTTAAACATGCATGAGCTTGAGTGAGTAATGAAGGAAGTGATTTCAGATATATATTTAAATAATGCTTTCAGAAGAATCATATGAAGCTTTGGTTAAGATCTGGGGAGAGGGGGCAGTTACAGTAAAATTGTGTGAAGGGCTATTCCAGTCCTTGGGGAACATACAAGTTCCATGCCACAGATTTCCAAACTATTACTCCTATGGTGCATTTTATTAAAAGGTTCCAGGACTTTTGAAAGGCAAGTTGGTAATATAATTTGTCACTGCGTCGACAAAAACCAAAATTATTCTCAGCGTTGTCAACTCCTGTGTGGCAGGGGAAGGTGGGTGTGACAGTTCAAAAAGAAAATGATCATGCTCTCTTGGAGATCTGTATCTAGTCATTAGTGTGATAGCGGATACCTTGTAGTTTTGCTAGATTTATTTTGAATTCTCATCTTTGTGTTTGGAATTGTATTGTGCAAGACTGATGAGATCAGGCTTTGGAAGTTACCTTAGAACTGCTGTAGCCTTTGCTTGCTCCGCCCTTCCTGTCCTTCCGGTTTTTATTCACCAAATGTATACAAATGTGAACACAAATACTGTCTTCATCTCAAATGTCTCCGTTTGAGGAAAAAGATGTCCCATACTTGGCATACGGTAGCATTTATCTAGTTCTGTTGACTGCAGAAGACTTGTTCTAGCATATGACAATAAACCTCTCATAGCTTAAAATAAACAGAATTAAATGAGAGTCAGAGTTAACTAGGATTTTGGCAACGGTACTCCAAGAGAGAAGCTCTTAAATTCCTCTTCAGTGGTCCTCCAAATGTTTGCTTTTGGCCACCAGGAGCTGACAATTCATACAGTGCTGTCTGTCTCTACAATTCCTGTACTTGAGTTGAATTGTCCCAAGTGCAAATGATCACACCAAGTAGCAAAGCTTAAGCAGCACTATCAGAATCTGATTGTGTGAGGTGTGCATCCTCTTTTACACTTACTTGTACACCAGCAGCTTAAATCTGGATCCCCTGGCTGGCCTCAGGGCCCTACCTAATTCAGGCTTGCTATTTCTGTGTGGAACAGAAATAGATGCTCTCAAAGGTAAAGCTGCCTGCTGCCGTTCAGGGCAGAAGTTGGTTTGGAAGCAGTATTTGGCTTTTGCTTTGAACCTGTCAGTATTGAAGACAGTGCATAGTTGCAAGCTGCAAGCCCAGATATTTTGTAAAAACAGCTGAGAGAAAAGGAAATAGTAGTTACGGCTGCTGTGTAAGATGAAGAAAGGAAATGGGAGCCTCCCTTAAGTGCAGCCACTAAGAAGGATAGTTAAAAATAGCTGCTTTTCCCCTCTAAACAATTGTCTAAGTTGCCATCAATCTTGTTTTGTCTTGGGATGTGGAGACAAGTCTCATTCCCTGGGTGTTCTGTTCTGAAACACCAGTTGTGTTTTGAGAACTTGCTCTGCGCACATTGATTATTGCAATACAGATGTTTAAAAGGGAAAAACAAACATTGAGGCCTAACTGTGATTGTAATGAGCAAAAGCATGGCAGTACTTAAAAAATATATAGACAGTGGATGGGAGGAGGACCACAGTGAGACGAAGTTTGCTTAGTGTGCCACCAGCAAAGAGGAACAGATACCTGGTTTGCTGCCTCTGAATGCAGTCACCCACCTCACCATCCTTACATAACGATCCCAAACTGATGGGTTTTTTGAGATATGTCATAGTAGAAAGCTGGTTGTGATAGCTTTGTGCTAAGTAAAGCTGCTCTCACAGAGAAAAATTATGAAAAGTGGCAGCTTTATTGCAAAACGTACAACTATTAGAGACACCAATTTTAAAAGGAAATTTTGGTTTTGGAAGGTTTAGAAATGCATTTATTACTTTCTCACCAATGTTAACTGCTCTGTTTAAGTTCTCTACAAAAAGTTCAAAAGAGAAAATGCTGTCATTTCAAATATATTTTGGAGTGTTTTACTTTGCATCTTACCCTATTGCTGTTTGAATTCTGATTAGCTAAACTGGTTTTTTTATAATCATTCCTGACCACTACATTTCTTCAACTTGTTATGCCAAGCAGGCCACAGATTCCAAATAACTCTTGTTTTGTATCATCCACTCAGGCTCTTTGTCTTTTTGATTGAGCTGCTTCTGAGATGTTTAATGAAACAGCTAAGAAAGCCAAACAGATGACTAAAGAGGTAGTATGTACAATTGCCCAACTACTTAAATATATTTTAATGATTCAGCAAAAAGTGTTTATTCACTAGACGCATGGTGGATGTTCCTTATTTTAGATGAAAGTGAATTTCTAATCTTAAACTGCATCTAAATTAGCAGTTCCAAGTGTCTGTACTCTGACATGCTTTCACTGCTTTTCTTAGAAGCAGCAGGAAACTAGAATGTTCCCTATGTGACTTATTTTCTTCCTTTTCTTTTGACAGTGAGTTTAGCTGGGGTTTTATATGCAAGAAAGAACAAATTGTAGAGACATTTCTAGAATTTCATTGCTTTTATTTCCTTTTTTTCATATTTGTGTATTTCCTTTGTTTTTTTCACTTTTTTCCTCTCTTCTGCCCAGTGTTCTTCAAGTGCCTGTTCTGTCTGTGTAGAAGAGAGAAGAGGTAATTTGAGCCTTAGCATTATCCAGTTATGTTGCTGGAATGCTTTGGTGTCTAATACTAGTACATGTAGAATTATTCTGAGTCCTGTTTTCTCTGTAGATACCAAGAAACTCCTAGACCCAAAGGACATTTAAATGAACATAAGAAACCCTAAGAGTGTTTTCTGTTAACCTTCTCTGAAGCTATTAATTTTTCACATCTCAAGTAGTAAGTTTAGTGTGAGAAGTCCAGCGGGCTACTGTCTGAGAATCAATAAAAGCAGATTATATGGATTTACTCAGATATTGACAACTTCTCAGTGCAGTTTGGTGAATTTTAAGATACACATTTCATCTGGTGAAACTTTAATGTAGTTGTGGCTATTGTGTTCTTGTAATCCTCTGATTTCCAAGCCCTTCCTATTTGTAGCAGTCATTATTTTTGCTGATGGTGAGTTTTGTAATTTTTGTTAAGGCCTTTTTGTGTGTGAGAGAGCAAGCTCAGGATGATTGTGGTCTTAATTAAAATTATTGACTTTGGAATTAGGAGACAACATTTTAGGTCATCTTTGGATAGCTGGAATTTTGAGCATCCAAATTCTGAAATGGACAATGTAGTGTTATTAGATTCTCGAATTAAAACGCTCTAGTTGCCAAACCTTACATTATGGCCATATGAAAACCATTATGAAAGTGGACATGGACACTGAGCTATAATTTCTTTACTGTGGGAGAAACATTGTAACTAGGCACAGAGTTCAAACTATATTAATGAAAAAGTACAGTAGAACTGAAAGTATCGCAATCTGTTGTGGCATACAGGTGAATGTTTGGCAGAGTATTGGTTAATAGATGAAAAGATAAGACATCTCTAGCAGAAAAAGTTATTTCAATGATTTACTGCTTGGAAGCACATGAAAATTTAGTGAGGTGTGGGAATGCTGACAACATAATTGGAGATTAACTTTTTTCCCTCTTGATTTTCCTGTGTGACTGAATGGCTGAAGCACCAGGTGGGTATGAGGCTAGTGTGAAGAATGAATCCTCTTCACAGGGGCCATGGAATAAAGAGCTGTTTAAGCATGTGGAGAAAAAAAACATAGTTGAGTTAGTCACCAGAAAAGGTTGGACAGAGAGGAATTGTTCTTTGCTTAAAGTTGTTTTAGATTTCTTAGTAAATAAACTACAGAGTAGATTTTTGATGATGACACATGCACACAGTTTGTGCATAATGATCTGTCTCTGTCATAGTATGAACATGTTCCTTCTTTGAGGTCTGTAGTATGTAGTCTTGTTGGTACTAAACAGGAATCTGCAGTGAACCAATTAAAAGTACATGATATCTTACCATTCGTATTTGTTGATGTAATTCTCTAAATACTACGCAATACAATATGCAGTCTTGTATCCAGATACCCTGGTGAGAGCTTTCTGCTGGAAAGGTTATGGAAGAAATTAATTTTAAAAGAGAAAAAAACAAAACAACAAAATGAGCCACAAACTCAAAACTTCATATAGTGAAAACAAGATGTTATTAAAAAGATCTCTTGTTGTATACTTTGAACGGAGCAGTTTATTTCCTACTGTTTGCTACAATAATATTTTTCTCCTAAGCACAACATTGTGACCAGAATCACAGAATAAATGCCAGGGACCTAGAGGGTGAGCAGGAGAAGGGGAAGAATAAAAAGCTGCTTTTGCAAAGAAGAGTTGCTCTTTATTGGAGACCACAAGCATTTCCATTCTTTCTTTTTCTCAGTTTCAGCTGCATCTTCTCCCTGGCTTTTGGTCTTTTCATTTGGTTTTGACCTCCTTTGCTTTTATCTGCTTTCTGAGCAGTGGCACCACTGCTGTTTTCTCCACTGACCTGTGTTCTGTCTTTTCACTGTTTTTCACATACCAGCTTTCTTAATATTTTGGGGTTTTTTTTATTTTATTTTGTGTGTTTCCCTGGCAGGAGCAAGGAGATTAGAAGACAGAGTCATACTTTTAGTTCCAGCTTTACCAGAGTAGCTGCTTGGCTGCAGGATAAGGAGCTGAAGCTCACCTCAGCTTATTTGTAAAGCAGCAGATTTTTACCTGCCTATGGAAGCAGCGTGTGCAACAATCCCATGTCCTAGAGAGACTGCAGAGCATGTCCAGTGCTGCTGGTCCCTGAAAAATTGAGTTTCCAAACTAACAACCTCTTCTGAAGTTTTTCAGAGGCCTATAATTTTGGTACTTTGTCAAGAAAATGAGCAATCCTCTCTCTGTTCCCCTTCACTTCCCCACAAGAAAAAAAAAAGCTCGCCGCAAACCAACCAGGAGCCACACCCTTGGTATGAGGCAGCCTGTCTGCCACAGCTTAAATTCAGCTTCTTCCACTTTTAGAATTCGTCAACAGAATATTTTTAAAAAGTATTTTAATATGGACTTCACAACCTATTTTTTCTAGTCTTACTTGCAGGCATGACAACATTGTTTTAACAGAGTCTCTTTTTAACTTCTAAGTAAAAAAGTAGAAAAACGTGTGCTGTATGAAATCTGTGACCTCACTGATAGTTTGGCAAATGTCTTAAGCAACTGAAAATGGAGTTCTTCTAAGATGTGTCAGATCCTTAATTACAGGCAGAATTCCAGGCTGGGTTATAATAAATGTAATTATTCCCTCCCCTGTCAATTTAAATTAAAAGTGAGTAAATATAAATAATGCCAACCCAGCTGTCCCTCAATGTTGTCCTCAATTGGCTAACATTGAAAAGGTGGCTAACAGTGCAATTAATTTTTAGAGGAGGTCCTAAAACTTGAATTTCAGGTTATGTATATGAACATACTGAGGTGAAATAATGTGAAGATAAACTGCAACAGGAGTACTTGTGGTGGTCAGTTTAACAAAACCGAATCATGATAAAAAGCCAGTGACAAAACAGACGTAGTGTGTTAATGCAAATATTTTTAACCTATTTGACCTGAATTACCATTATGTCTTCCACTGTTTTGCAATTTTGATGAAAACTTCCCTTCTGCTTGAATTTGTCTTGTAACATTATTAACAAATTTTTTACAAAATGAATGCAGTACTCAGTAGTTTCATGGAGTTTGCATGGAGAAATCTGTAACTACTAGCAAAATTTTTTAAGAAGATAGGCAAGCACTCCACTGTCTAATGATGGAGAATTGACATCACTGCTGTTCTGCAGCTTGTTCCCACTCCTGGTGCTTCTCAAACAAGCTACCGGCTGTGGAGGACAATATTCTAGTGACTGCTCAAGCTTGTTTTCCACTCTGTAAGCAGAAGAATGTGCATTCAGGTGAGTGTTTTTAATGGATCTATTCACAAGAGCATAAAACTCCTCAGAGCTGCCCATGACTTTCAAATAACAAAACCTTATATCCCAGTTGAGAGAAATTTTTGTGTTCTGTGTCTAGGACAGTCCCAGTGGCATAAACCGTGTGTCTGACAACGAGTTTTACATATGAAAGGTTGTTTTAAAGGCCTTTACAGGAGAAGTAAATGTTTATCGTGGTCCCTCTTGTGAAGACAGCTGTAATGGCTGCGCAGGTGAAGGTGTACAGCTGGCTGCTGTGGCTGAGGTACCTTATCACACCCTCCGTAGTTTTGAGAGCCTGTATGAGGCAGTGTAGTATTCTAATGCAGCCAGCAAGAGGTTTGATGTTTCTTAATTGACTCAAGACGGTTTTCTGTGGCCAGGAGATGTGTTGAGTCTTAAAAGGAATACAAGAGACTGCCTGAAAGGTATAGGGGGGATCTATACTGATCCTTTCGTGTACTCCAGGTGAAGCTTACAGTGGTTGTGTTGAAGTAGTTACCCTTCTTGGAGGGAATTTTCATCCCCATCTTGATGAAACATATTTGGTGCTTCCTGCAGCAAGGAGAGACCTGCTCCAGGTCTGCCAGGCAGTGCAGATGATAGGACTCTGGCTGTTGGGGGGATTCTGGTAAGTGCGTGTTTTGACACTCAAGTTTTAAATTCCCCAGTGCTGCAGTTCCAGTCACTGCTCATGATGAAATCATGTAACCAGTAAATTATTTACAGAGGCAGGGCTGCATTGGCAGAGGTGCCCTCATTGTGAAGTGAAAGCTCCCTAAAGCAATGAAACAATAGAGAGTAGAATTGGAGCAGAATTTAAATGAAGTAAAGATTTTGTGGCAGCCAGTCAGAAGGTCAGATCAGGTTTTCTGAAGTACTGGCTGGGTTTGTCTCTGTAACCTGATACTGCAGCCCTGGAAGTTTGTAGAGCTTTCTGGTTTTGCTTATGAGGTGACTAAAATGTGTGTTTGTCATAGCATCTTCTGATAAGCTACTATGGCTTTGCTTATCAAGAACTTGTAAGGAATTCACAGATCCTCTTCTCAGGTATTATTAGCAAGGCTGGGGAGACAAGGTCGCTTCAGTTCAAGCTTGTTTAGAAGAGTATGCTGACCACTCTTGGTATGGCTGAAATAGTATATTTAAAACAGCAGCAGCAAAACTACACTGCTTTCTCTCTACTTCCAAACTTACTCCCACCTTCCACATCCCAGGCAAAAACCTGACTGAGAACAGGCATGTTAGCAGATGGTAAACTCAGGTTGTGACCATTCAGCATGGACTACATAGGCCTCCCAGGTCCATAGCCTCCTGCGAACTGAACATGGGACAGAGGTAGCTGGCTGTCTTGGATGGGCATAAGGGAGGAATTCAGCAGAAATAAGCAGCTGGATTTTAAGGGAAATTTCAGAACACCTTACATTTCAGTATCTCATGGATTCTTGCTGCTTTCAAATATTGTTACCACAAACTTTAATTTATTATCTAGGACTATGGTTACAGGCTTTAGGTTATGTCAGCACATCTTTAAAAGCAGTCTGTGGGAGTTTTTAGGTGTGTATTTGATGTTAACTCCAGGATCAAATATTAACCAACATATTACCATATAACCAACAATATTTACTACTATAACTTACTTGCCTAATTTTACAGGGTTTACAGCAATTATGGGTGTAATACATTTTCAAAAGTTGTGTGGAACTGAGAAAAGTTTTGAAGGTAGATTCTCCCACACACACACACCCCCCCAAATGGCCACTAAAGCTTGCAGACGAATTCTCTGAACCTTTCTGAATATTGTTCGTAAACAGTAATAGATATCTTGCCTTGTTTTTCTAATTCTTAACGATTCCCTGTGATTTATGATTTCATTAGAAGCAAGCCATTATCCCACAGGAAATGGTTTTAGAGTTAATATATAATCACTGTAAGAAATAATGGGGGTTTTTTGGACATGTCATGGTCCCTCTTTAAGGTAAGGCTAGATAGTCAGTTTTTGAAGAACTCTGAGTAACTTACCCATTCATGAATCAATTATCTATCTGTTCTTCTTAACAGTTGCAGCTGAGCAGTGTTCATTGAATATACACAGAAGTAGTGCACCATAGCTAGAAAATACCACAAATCATTTCAGCTGTAGGTAGCCATATGGTGGGACAGACCCTGCATTTCAGTGGTTTGGAAACATTGGAGCAGGTAGGACAAAGTGAAAGCTTCAGGACTGGTATGTAAGCTAGGCAGCTGGGAGCAAGGGGTAATATTCCCTTGTCATTAATTTGATGCAAAATTTGTGCTTACCGGGGTCAGTGCATCTGGATTTGCAAATGGTGCAACGGTGTCACCATTCATATAATTTTTGGTTTAGTGAGCAATTTGTTACCTTGAAAATAAGTAACCCATGAGATAGTAAGTTATTCTATTCTAAAAGGTTTAATATAAAATTCTAGCTGCACTTCTTTTATGTAGACAGTTTTACTAGGAAATACATTTCTCTCTGCCTTATCCCTTCCCCCACCACCCTTCTTTTTTTCTTTTTCATTTCAGGGCAAACAGAAGTAATTTGTCTGGGGAGATGGTATTTAATGTGTTTTTAAAGATGATGTATAAATTTGTAACTATGAATACCGAATTTGGGGTTTGCACAGCACTGCTTTCTAAGATGTGTCTCCAATTAACAGTAGGTGAGGTTTGGTGAGTGAGTGCCCTTTGAGGTAGGGTGAGGCAGAGGGGTACTTAGAGTTCTTTGCTTATGTGTGTCCCATTTGGCTCATTCTGGGAAGGGCCTTCAGGAACCAGGCAGGAGACTGCAGCTCCTGGAGCTGATGATTTAGTCATCCTTCTACAGCAACAAGCCATTAGGAAATCTCTCCCAGCTTCTCTCCTGCTCCTAGCAATGTAGTCCTTCCTCTCCCTTGTACTCATCTGGAACCCCTCATTAAGCAGCTTTAGGTCTCTAACTGGCAGAAATTTAAGCAGCGTTTTTGTGGGGCTACTGACCTAGTTTTCTGCCAGACTGGTGAGTTACAGCAGCTCGTGGGGCTCCTGCTGTGGGTCAGCTCCAACACTTGTTAAATAGTGGGAGTGTGCAGTGCTTTTGTACCATGCTTTGAAATTTTCAATGTTTCTGGCAATTATTCTGAGAAAGAAATTTAGCTCTGCCTGCTCACAGTATTTATCCAGGAACTTAGGGCTGTTAGATGGTGAAACATGATCTGTGTATGTACTTAGATTCTGTGAGTGGCTGGGTTTCTTAATAACACACATCTATATCCTATTGTAAATGTAAATTTGAAGAGCCTGTGGCACTTCCCTCTGGTACAGATTGGTCTGTATTTCTTCTTTTATGTTACTGGAGCAAAGTTTCATAGCTAGCTATCTAAATTTCCCCTTTAAACATGTATCAGACTGATAACATAATTCATGTCTGTTGGTGAAGCATGACTCTTCTGCGTAGGAGATGAATGATTGTAACAACATAAAATATTATGATTTTAAAACAACACTTTAAAATGTGAAATTTGCCATGGAATTTTGTAGAATAATACAGTATGTGCTGTACAAAATGGTTTACAAGGTGTAAGCAATTAAAAGAAATGCTTCATTATGCAAGATCCAGGTGATCAACTAGTTAAGTTCAGAAGATGCAAATTTTTAAGACTTGAAGGAAAAAAGTGTTCTAACAGCAAATCTTTGGATTTCTTTCACCTACAGATAGAGTCACCTGCCTTCCAAGCTGAAATACTTGCCTGCTTATCTTTCCTAATTTTAGTAACCATTTACGCTAAGGAGATTGAAAAGGTGTTCTGAGTAATCAGACACCTTTTTATCTTTCATTATTATCAGAGTTCATTCTCATAAAACTAATTAAAGGTCATTTTTGTTGTGATACGGTGCAGTTAGTGTGCTTGGTTAATCTGTCTTTGTACATCATCTCTCTTTGAAACACACCCTCTTCCCAATGCCTTTACCTTATCCTAGAGGAAGACCTGAGATGTTTGCATTGGACAAGTAGTCTTGAATTTCATGAATGCTTGTGCGTAAGGAAAGGCAAGTCTGATTACTTGCAACACTTGAAATTCCAAAGTCCACTGGTATTTGTCCAGGAGTGAAGTTACTCCAGGTCAGCACAAAGAAGGAAGTAACAGATTTACTGCTCAGAGATGGTTCGGAAATGTCTGTGTGGAGTAATTACTCGCAGGAAGCTGTATGGGAATAGGAAGTCTGAAAAGGCCAAAATTGGCAAGTTACAAGATTTGGGGAGAATCCAGGCACCTGTGACTAACAGGCTCATTGCTGATTTTTCTCTTCGACTTGAGTGATGGTTGCCTAACAGTCTGCTTTTGATTTTGGGTATTTCAATGTGGATTTGTTCCTTTTTATTAAAAAAAATTAATTTGTTTTTAAATACATAATTACGGTAAATTTTTCAACTTTTTGCTTGGCTTCTAGGGGTCTCCAGAGGCTTGTTGGAGATGAGTATAAAATGGTTTTCAGGAAGGAGATCACATGGTTAGTAAATAATCCAGTTAAATTTTAATGCAGAGAATGTATGGGTGTCTGATTTCTCTGGGACAGAAATCGATCATTCGTAGTTACTGAAATAGTGAATGTTTTCTCTGTAGTTGATTTAAAGGGATCTTCAGAGAACCTCTTTGCATATTCTATCAAAATATATGCTAATTGACTACCCAGAAGTCCATTCACTGAGCTATCAAAAATGCATTAAAGCACTTCAAAAAAATTGAACCAAGCAATCCTGAAGTGTTATCAGTAACGTAACAGATTCTTTGCATTGCTCATTTCTTTACAAAGAAGTTTGAAATTTCTTCATCGACTGGTAGATGTACTGGGTAATAGGTTGCTGTGAAATAGATGGTGTTACATTTTAGCTCCACAGAGGTCAAAGAATAAAATGCAGTGGCATTTAGTCTGCAAAGGTTTAGTATTTTACTGTTCTTTGTACAATTCTATACTGTTAATTACTCAGTGCAGGATGAGGTTGCAGCTTAAACTTCTGTGAAATTCCCATAAAGACACTGTGACAAGTCAATGATTTAAAATACAATTTCCCCATGAAAAAGTTCTTGGTTTTAATTCATGGGTGTGTGGATGGAATCACACAGTGGAATACTGAAACAGTAAGACAAAAATGACAGTTTTCTAACATGCCTCCAGCCGGCATTTGATGAGTACAAGTTTCTGTTTCAGTGATATGACCATTGGCTAAAAACACTCGTTTCTTTGCATTTGTAGAATTGTTAGATGATTGGTTCGCTCTTGAAGGAAGCGGTGAAGCCTGGGGTGCAGTTCTGTGGCAACTGAAGTTGGTCTGAACCTTGACCTGGCAGGGACTACCTTGCTACCTTTGTGGACTTCCACTTGCGTCCAGTATGCACTGGTAGCCAGCTGGCCTTGCCTTCTCTCCCCTGCCCGCCCCAGGGCTTCAGTGAGACCCTTCAAGAGCAGACTTCTGAAAGCTAGCGTCCCCCTGCTCCCAGTGTGTCCTTTCCCCAGAGCATCTCTCCAGATTGGTTCACTGTGCGATTCCGTGAGTGTCAGCTCTAGCTCAACAGAAACAGCAGTGAGTAGGGGAGGGGAAGAGGCAAAATGGTGCTAATCCTGCTTCAGTTTGGGTTAAGAGGCAGTGTAATGGCCCCGAGAGAGAAAGAGAGAATTATTCCTGGATTACTGAATAACAGGGTTGTCTAGAGTTATTGAGCAGCCGATTAGGAGAAAAACCTGTCTCACCACAATTGGTCCATGGAGCACAAGAGACCCAGTAGTTCACTAATGATGTGTAAAAAAACACATCAAACAATTTAAAACTGCATTGTCTCAATGAGAATCGTGTCTTAAGTGTTGATGTTTTGGGAACTTCTTGTATGAAGAGAGAGATTTCTTTTTTTTTATCTGCTACTCCCTGTGGTAGTTTACTTGATTTATAGGAGAAAGAGGCTTGTTTGGGGGCTTGACTATATTGTGCTTTTTAGTGAGCTTTGGGGCAGACCGTTGCTGCAAGGAAAAAGGAAGTGAATAACTTTGAGCTGGTTGTGTGTGATACACCGACTTTTGTTATCATCTTTTGAATTTCTGCAGTGATTTTTTTTGTAACCTCTGTTTCTGTCACTGGGTAAATAGCAAGTGGTGTGAATGCTTAAGTGTTGGGGTTTTTTCCCTTTTCTTTTTCCCTTTTGTTTTATTTTAAAGCAGCCATTTCTACTTGAGAAGCATTTCTTTGTGGTACTTCCCAGCCCTTATCTATTGTTTCATGAGAGCCTCCCTAGAATGCTTAAATATGCTAATCCCTGGCAGCAGGAGGGCAAAGGCTTTATAAACTTTTTGGGTTTGTGAGCCTTTGGTTACTTAAGATAATAAGAAAATGTAAATAATAAAGATATGTAAATGATGTGGATATTATTGGCTAAAAGGTATACTGCAGATATAGGTGGCTTTTGAGAGACTTTAAAAGTGGGAGAAGTAGTAAGAGATGAGAGACATTGGAACAGAAAACTTGCAGAGCTCTGATGAACTGTTTCTACCTCTGGTACTGTATCATATTTGATGTCTTTTAAAATAATATTGTTGCTGTTCTGAAAAGTGAGTTGTTTAAATAAATCATCAGTACTATTTTACATAAGCTTATACTTAACCTATTTGTAATTTAAGTATTTCATACTGAAGAGTTGATTGTGACTTTTTTTTTTTCTTCTCCCATTTCATCTGTTGCTCCATTTTGGATTATTTGGTGAAGTAATAGCTCCATTATGGACATAAGCTATTACTGTGTGGTTCTGCATCATGTTTGGATAAGCTGCAAGGATTACACGCAGAAGAATGTGCAGTGTGTGTCTTCGTTGAGATTTTAAGAAAGTAATTTTCATTTTTGAAGAAAACACGGGACTGATACAAACTTACTTGGTGTTAGCTCTATGATTTTTAGAGATACTAGCATAAGCGAGGAAAAAAGCACATGAAGACTATCAATTTTGTTGCTGTATTTGTGATTTATTGCAAACTTGCTAAATACCAGGTTCAAAATCATAATTTCTCAGGGCATATACAACAGAAAATTAACAAACCTTTAATGATAAGCACAAAGTTAAGGATACATTTATGTTCTGCTGAATACTTGTCTTGAATGATAAGCCAAACAAAGACATTTATCTTGTATTCATAACAAACAGCTTGGATTTGCACAAAGTCAGATTTTGCTGGGTGCTTAATTGCTTTTTTATAAAGTAATACTTTATAATGGACTTTTACACAATTGGATAATTCTTTTTTTTTTTTGTGACCTGGTAAACAAATGGTTCTGGTAGTCAATTATGGACATTTTAAATGCGAGGTTACATGTACTAAGGCTATAATTGTCTAATCCAACACTAGAGAAAGATGTCGATCTTACCAAGATTGAAGGAGATCATTGCTAGCAAAATGTTTTGTTGCTGTTCTTAGTGCAAACTGTTTCATGCCATGAAAAGAATATTTATTAAAGACATTAAAGGGTATTGAATTGCATTTAAAATTTCGAATTGTTTGACATCCATATTTGCATTTTAGTTGGGTAAGGCCCATTGTTGCTTTTCTATGGAAGTTGTGATTTGATACAGTTGGTTTCTTCCTAAAGACTGTTGGCACATGTGCAGGATAGAACAGGATGATGAAAAAGAGAAATACTCATTTCATACCTGTGGAAGAATTTCTAGAGGGTTTTTGGGTTTTCTTTTAACAGAAAATGCTGTAATCTCTGACTTGGAGAGTCCTAAGCCACTCCTGCTTAGAAACCAGAGAAGTGTACTGGAAAATATTGTATGTTTGTGTGCCTAACATCTGAAACTGGTCAGAATTGGAAATCATCCAAAAAACGTATGCAGTGTAAGTGCAGTATTTCAAAAAATACTGTACTCTGTTACTGGCACCAAGTGAATAGCTGGAGGGAAACTAATGTAACACCCTAAAACCTTTTCATACCCTGAGCAGTGAGCTTGCTGAAATGCCTTTTAACCAGCGTAATAATCCTTGTAAATGATGTGCATTGGGTCACTGGGAAAAACCTTTTGTCTCACACTGAAAATAAAGGTCTTCTGATCATTTTGCCCATACATTAAGAATGACGGAAGGCCAGTATTGTGAATTTTCCCGTCTCCCTCTTGTTAAGCATCACACAGGGGATTTGTGCTGCGCACCAGTGGTGGTACAAACAAATAAGTGCGGTTTTCCAAAGCACGTAGCTGCCCCCTGAAGAAGGAGTACATGGAAGGTGCGTGTCCTTAATCTGAAAGCTTCACCCGTACTGTGGTGTGCTTTGTCACCGTGTTGTCACGTAGGCACTGGTGCCATCCTGCCTGCAGTGGGGGAGGTCCAGTGTCCTCGCAGCTCCTTCGCTCTGCTGCTGCTGATCCTGCTGCTTTTCTGCTTCATTACCCTGATGTGGGCATTGTTGGTGCCTTTTCACTCTCTCCCTCAGTCTGATTCAAAGGCTACTTTAGTGTATCTAAAGGAAAAGGTCTTTCACCTCCTTCTCTCTCAAAATACAGCCTACTTAGCAAGTACTCAGTGGTGTGATTATGGAACTATGTTCAGCTGCACCGTTACAAAGATTTAAATGGAACCCAGACTGAAATTTTAGTCCAGTTTGGTGAGAAAATGATAAATGGAATAACAGGTTTTTCATGATAGCAGCTTGCTAAATTACAGGTTGCTAAATATTTTTAAGAAGAGCAAACATTTCCATCTCTTCCATCCTGTTAATTATGTAGAATCAGTTTCTCTTCTCAAATATCCTTACGTATAAATTCTTATTTTTGCATTTTACAGGCATTCATTTGTATGTATTTTATAACCTGAAATAAACAAAGTGAGAGGATAATGTTAATTGCAACCCTTTTCTTTAACACCATACAGTGGATTGCTAATTCATTTTAAAATTAAATGATATCTAATACACTAAATCATTATTTAGGTATAAAAGTGGTTTTCCATTTCAGGTGATAGCAGTGTTATGACCAATGGATATATAATTTGTGATCAGTGTGGGAATAGATTGTCACAGCAATGGTAACCCAGCCAGTGCTTTGCCACTCTTGGGCAGATGGACTTACTGCTGTCTTCCAGCATCTTTTCTCTTGTACCCTTAGCCTTCCTTATCTGTACTTTTTGTTTGCTCTTTGTATTTCCCACACCCTGTGTGTGCTGTCAGTACTGTATTTAATTAAATGGTTTGCCTTTGCAAAATTATCCAAATGCAGTGCTTTACTGAGCAACATGCAATAAAACGCCGTTCATAGTGAGCAAGGTCTCGTTGCCAAGTCTCATCTGGAGAGACCTGCACCCTCTTCATCCTCTCAGCAGTGGGGAGGCACTAGGTTTTATCTGTACCATTTATTACAACTTCAGTTTGTGCTCATTACAGCTTATCCACGTATTTTATTAGGTACAATCTCTTGCTGTTCCTAATTCCTTGTTCAGTCATACACAATCAAGCACTAACCTTCTCCCTTTACCTTTGGGAAAAGCTTGTTCCATTCCGACAAGGCTGGCATGGGTGGAGAGAGCTGGTGCTGGTCGTAACCTAGGATTTAGTTGGTGTGTTCCTTAGATACTCCAAACAGAATGTCTTTAATGTAAGGTTTGCAGAGTAAATGCCTTTGCTAAGTACTGTATGTAATGTATGTAATTTTTGTGTTTGAAACAAAAGACTAGGGCTGAGAACTGCTTTCAGCACAAGATGGTAATGGGAGTAAACTTCCTACGTGTTTGTTTTGAGCTTGGGCAGTGCTGGCATTGAGCCTGAGGAGATGGGATTTGTTACTGGTTCAGTGCTGGTAATTTACAAAAGTTACCCTTTTCAGATGGAACTTGGCTGCCAGTAGGATCTGAATGTGTGGTTTCTCGAACAGTGTCTCTCCTGTGCACAAGTGATCTTTTTGAAAGGATGTGTTGTGGGCCTTGTTAGCAAGGATTTGGGTTATACCCTGTAATATGATAGTTGGTCAAACTCAATTAAATTACAGTTTTAATAAAGTTTGCAAATTATGGTAGAGAAAAGTGACATTTCTTTCCAAGTAAATAAACCCCTAAGCCAAACAAGAAAATCCTACTCCATAAATGGCTAAGAGACAGCACTTTCTGTGCACAATTCATTATATTCTGGCTAATTGTTTTTTTACTTGAAACTTAATATAGATCATCTTGGAAGCAGACAAACTGCTCTTTATTGTAAGGTTGTATTGTAATCTTTTTTGTTTTAAACTAAGCTTGTTGTCAGAATAGATCATCTAAAATATGGATATAAAGTATAAAAATTACTGTAATTTTAAAAATGTGGAAGTATGAGTGAGCATTACATTCTTGAGCAAATTACAGTAAGTAGTGTCACTAATGTATTATTGAGGTGTTTTCTTTAGTTGATATTTGGTTAAAGAATGAATCTTCTGCTTTGTAGAATTTGGTTCCCTGCTGCAGGAACTATCCTGTTCCTGATAGTTATTTGCCCTATCAATGATGCTTAGGGAAGACGTCACTACTTAGAAAAGAACTTCACTACTAGTGATTTGTTTTTTCCCTCAAATATTGAACACATAACTGTGTCTCTAACAACTGAAATTAGAAGAGTTAAGGGTTTCTTTTGCATCAAATGTTAGCTGACTTGAACAGCATTACACGTAAACTTTGTTAATTGTTATAAGGTATTAGCGCCCCCTTTTCTTGGAGGAGAGTTGAAGTGACATCGGATTAGCTCAGATGAAGTCCGGGGTATGCGATATTCCAGAATGTCTGTTTGTCTCTTTATTTTGGAAGTAAAAGCCCTGCTGTCAGGCGCGGCTTTGCCCGCGGTCCTTGTCTGTTTGATGAAGGCTGTTTGTGGCGCTGAGAGGCGTCTGCAGTGCCAGGGAGTTGCCAGGACCTCATTAAGCGCAGCTTGGAGCAGAGCCAGGCATTCAGGGCAGGGGAGCCTCAGCGCTTTCTCTCCCAGCGAAGAGAGGCAGTTCAGAAAGGGAGGGGAAGAAAGAAAAGACTGCTTCACCCATCAACTGCTGTGTTTTATTGTGCTGAAGGGTTAGCTGAGTTCTTGGAAATAAACTCCAGGCTGTAACTTCTGCTGGCTCTTGTAAAAGTTGTATGTGGCCCCTCCTGTCCGTCGCCTTTTCCCTTGGCGTTAGTGAGACACAATAGCTGTAACAGGACATTCAAAGGTTTTCCCGTACTCTTGGTAAAATTGACTGCTCTTGTGCTATACTGTAAATCAAATTAGAAATAATGTGTTAAAGATAGAAACATCGCTTGGAAAAATACGATCTTGTTTTCACATCCTTTGCAATCTGTAAATTATTTTTTTAAAAATGTACTTAAGTCCATTTTCTTAAACTGGAAATGATTGAAATAATAATTTCTAATAGGCATAAAGCTGGTTTTTGGCTAATATTAAAAGGATATTCTCTATATCAGTTATGGTGAAAACTTCAGGTAATTAGTAACTTTTCTGAAATACTCAGTAACTGAGGGAATTGTTATAAGAGATCAAGAAAGAACACGTTCTGAGAAGATTCTGCCTGACAGAAGGATTTTCAACTCTGATGCCAAGTTTTTCCTTCTGTATTGAACCTATGATTTTGATCTGGATAAGATTTAAGGCATTCTAAAAAACACAGTAGTTCTGAGCAGCACCAATATAAAAAGCTTTTCATTTAAGTGCTCCCCTGCTGAATGTTTTGAACAACTAAGATGAAAAACTGTGCCCTGAGATGTCTGTGCAAAGACAATCCAGAATAATTTAGTGTAGTTGAGCCATTGTTCTGTGGATTGCTTTTACCAGTGGATTGGATATGTGTTACATGGATGTGTCTGAATCTCTCTTCTGTCTTTCTCTCTTACCCAGAAGTGCCCAGAAAGATTGCAGGGGGAGCAGGGGGAAGCATGAAAATGAGTTACAACCTGCTGCCAGCCAGGGCTGTCAGCTGTGAGAGGGACTGTTTGCTCCTGTTAGCTGACTTGTTTTGCAAATTTGAAAAAACAACTCTTCCCAGACTTTTCTTTAGAAATTACAGTCCCCTCATCAGTTTAATAGTTTATTTAGGAAGATGATGGCATTCTTAGCACAGCTGGGGAAACCTCCTCTACCTGAAAAAATAAATGGTGGTTTTTGTTGATGGTTGTACTGGCAAAGCTTATACAGTGCCGTTTTCTGTTTTGAGAACGGAACCTGATAATGAGTCAGAATATTCATAAAACTAACACATGGCCCCTCAGACTCCCCAGGACTTGCAGTTTCAGCAAAACCCCTTTGTTGAGATGCGGTAGACAAACTGCCATGCAATTTACTGTTTGAGACCCGGTATGTATCTTTTTGTAGACTAGGGGGTATGTCTTGAAGGTGTTTGTTACTGTTTTTCAGATGCTGGACTTACTTAAGCTTAAGGAAATGTTATTGAATGAGATAAATTGTTGTAAAGGAGACTGTATGCTGGTGAAACACTGCTGTTTGTACAGCTGCAGGTCAGTTAATAGAGACATAAAGAAGCAGGCCAGGATGGGGATCTGAATAGTCCTGTATTGTCTGAAAACTTAGCAGGGTTGATTATGAAGGAGGGAAGCAGCCTGTCCCATACGGTGGTGGTAATGATTTTCTGGGAGCAGGGCAGTGCAAGGGGCAGTGCTGCTGAGTGGTTACAGTTAGCTTTTAAACCAACATTTGTTTTACAATGCACATAAGTTGTCTGAAAGAAAATGCACTGGGTTTTTTTGGTTTGCTGTTTCACAAGTATTTAGAATTAGAGTAAGGATCGCACAGACTGAGTCAGTGTAGTGGTAGTCTTTTGCTAGGAAATCTTACGTGTGTAGAGAGGAGTGAGCATTGAGCTGATACACAAGTACTGACATATAGTTGCTACTTGAGCCTAGAGGGAGTTGATTTACAATTTCTCGTAAAATACTGGTTTAATTTTTAGGGGATGTAGCCTCAGAGGAGGACATACCAATGGCTATTACTTTCTGTAGATTTGTTTTTCGAGGAATGGTCGTTCTGCAAGTATTTAAAACAACATTGTTAAAAGTTAAAAATATTGGAAATATTGCTGACCAAGCTGAAAACTCAGATTTTCCACCCCACTTGGAAAAGATAAGTTGATTTGAACATTTACTATGTTAATAGTACACAGGTATTGATAATAGAATGTAGGAAAAGTGTAACTGACCACTGCAGCTTATTTGTTTAGTAATGCTAGAATGGGTGAAGGACAAAAATCCTCATAGAAGCATTGTTGACTTTTTTCCCCCATAAGCTTGACAATGACATAATTTGAGACAGATGTGAAAGATGTATCTGTTTGATAGTTTAGAAGGCCGTAGCTTCCCTTGACACGATCTAAATAATGCTGCACATTCTTAGAGCCATATTTTGTGATGTGGGAACTCTACAGCCATAGATCCTGCATGCCATCTTCGTGCTTAAAAGTAGCTGAGATAGTTATAAGGAAGTAATTTCGTTGAAGTTTTACTTTTTTCCCCCACAAAATATGCACAAGTGAGAGGTGATTTCCTTGAATTTGTTTAGCTCACAAAAAAAAAAATTAAATATTTTGAATAATTATGAGCAGAACCATCTCTAGTTAAGCAGATGAGTATATGTGGTGTTTTTCTGTGCCTTGATAGTGTGTCAGAAATGTGTAATCATCAAATTTGCATGTCTGGGTTTGCATTTAGTACCTAAAGCTCCATGCATGTAATTTAGAAAATATTTTTGGGTAGGTATTTGGTTTAAGAATTTAGTCAGCCATTTAAGAAGTGTTTTCAGTTGTTATTGCTGTTGATGATAGTTTCTCATCATTGCTTGCAGGTTAGATACTGATACTACTTGAACTTGTTCTCAGAACCTGAACATAAGATACCCATTACAAATTGTAGACACTCCCTCATTTATGATTTAAAAAATGAAAAGTTATTATTGAAGAAAAAGAATTTAAGTTACTACTTAACACATTTGTCAAGTGGCAGTGGTAATGTAAACCTTTTTTTTGTACTTTACCCACTAGTGACTGTCAGATTCCTCACTGCAATAGATGGATTTTATAGGAACTCTGGTTAATTGGCAGCTGAGGTTGTTTTGAGTGTTATGCCCAGGGCTCTAGTTCTATCTAGTATTTGTCAAATATGGCCTGCACAATAGAAATTAATTTCACGACCTGTATATTTCCCTCTATTATTTATTTTCCTTTCAGAAGGAGAATTCATACTGTCCCCATTTTCCTGTTCTTGAATTCCTTGAGAGGTGTGCCAAGGAAGCACAAATATTTGGTGTCTGCTAGGAAATGTTTTTTCTTCCACTCATAAGAACCGAGCCATCTGTCAGCTATAGCAGAAACCTGCGATAAGAACTACAGACAGTATTCTTTGATGTATTAACACTTGTTTTCATTTATGTGAACTGGAGGACAAAGGGCTGAATCTCCAGGGCATAATGATGTTCCTCATACATGACCATATTGCCGTTTGAAAACGGTGGCTTGCAAGAGCCCTGTAAATGCTGGCATCTGTGCCTGCCGTTAGCAGTGGTGAATTACTCGTCTTTCCTGGCACCACAGGCCTGCCCAGGGCCTTCGTTCGGCCTGGAAGGGACAATAAATATCAGAAGTTCACCTTGGAACTGAGGGGTGACTTCTGCAAACTTGAAAAGCGATTAGACAAGAGCAAGGCGAAAGTCTTTATAATTATTTTTCAGAATAAGAGCCAAACCAGAGAATCTGTCAGAATTTTCATTAATTCCATGTGAATTCCAGTAATCCCATTTTTGGCAATGGGAATACAGTGGAGAACTGATGCATTCTGATGGTGTTTTAATTTTTACTTGAATATTATAATGGCAGTTGTAGTTTGTACTGGCACCCGAAAGGATCTCTTGGTTTTTCTTGCTTTCATAACACTGAATTTCATGTGGAACAGTGGAACCAATGAACAAAATACACAATTGTCTGTTATTCATCCCCGGATGGCTGCGTAAAAAAATATAAGCCAGTGGTGCCTTTAGTCCAGTCTTCTGTCTTTTTCCTAGAGGTAAAACAACCCTGGATTTGTTTACAATCTCCATAGTACTTAAAAAAGTAAATTATTTTGCTGTTAGTATTTTGTAAGATTATGATTCAAGGATAAACAGCCTTTTCTGCAAATTGCATCCAGGCAGAATTGATTGGCAGCAGATGTAGTGAAATGTTACAAAATACCCTGGGTGCAGTGTGGTGAGTCAAAGAGCTGGGCTACCAGAGAAATCTCCCGTAAGTGTGGAATTCTGGCTGTGCTGAAATATGTGGCAAAACTGCCTCTGACTTTAATGAGGTCAACCCTTGGGTTGTAAAGGGACTCGAATAAATACCTTGCATAACTCTTTTCTTGTTCTAGTGACAGTTCATGCAGGCATTTGGGTGCAGATATTGATTGCTTTATTTCTTTTCAGAACTGTGAAAATAGGTGAATTTATCCGAATCTGTGTGGTCTTTGCAAGAGCAACTTCTGCAGCAGATGTCCCTGCTAGTCTTTGGAGGCTTTGTAGGAAAGAGAGGCTCCTTAGAAAAGCAAGATAGACATGGCATTTTGTTCCATCTGGAATCTGAGTGTGTTGCATCAAGGAAGTTTCAAGGGCTGCAGTTGCTATAGTGATACTTGCAGTGATGTTTTTCAGTCCTTATTTTCTTTCAACACATATAAAAAGTGAAGCTTAAGAAAATAAAAATTGTCAGCCTCAGATTCATTTAGCTTTAAATGGTGTCTGGAGTGGAATCTTTTAAATCAATTTATTCATGTAAAAAAAACCTGTATAAAATGAAAATAATGTCTGCTCTGTTCATCCTACTGCCAGGTGTAAGTTTTAGGTTTTAATATACAAAAATCTTCATTCTTTTAAGATGCTGCTTGTGCCAGTGTAGGATTAATGTTAGTGTGTGCTTCAGCAGAAGGTGATGGGGGTGTGTGTTTGTAGATCCCATAGGATTCAGTTGTTTGTAATGCTTTAAAAACGGACACTGCTGTGAGGAGCGTATGGCTGAGCTTAGATTAAAACACAGCAAGACACTGCATGTGGCTCTTCCTCCATTTCCTCTCCTGTTCCATTGCAACTGGTCTTGATTGGGAAGCCATTTGCTCTGCTGAGAAAGAGCGGAGAGACCTCTGCAGTGTTTCTCAGCTTCCATCCTGACCTTGTATTTGCCTCTAACACTGCCATTTGGCACTTGACCAGAACTTAACAACTTCAGTACAATTTAAATAAAGTGTAAATGGTTACATGTGTATGCTAAAATGTTATGGAAGTGAGAAATGTGGATTAGATGTGATGATGGGAAAAGTTCTGGCCACACTGGGAGTGTTGTGTTTGCCAGAGGTCCTCTGAGAGCTGCTGTGCTGGGATTAAGTAGGAGGCTCTACTAAGTAATCTTTCCTTTGGCTGTAAAATCTCCTGTGCCTAATAGCCACCTTTTCTTTCTACTGGAGTGGTTCTGGTGCCACTTGCCTCTACCCAGCATGATTTCATTGAACTCTGGAGAAATGAGTATCCACGAGGTCTTGACTTTTCTGTCGAATTTGGCTGGAAGTTGCAAGTGAGCAGTATTTTATGATGGGCGGGAGAGGAGGGCAGAGTCTGAAAAAAAGAACTTCTCTTGTCTTAGCATCTGGTGCCTCTAGGTTATAGAGCAGACATAGGGTTAAGAAAGGGACTGCTTTTTGTGTGGATATAAATAAATCCAGTGGGAGAAATCTCCCCTGCTGTCATTCTTACTGCAGCGCTTGGGCCTGTCCGCTGGTGAATGCGTATCCGTGTGAGCTCCTGCAGGTCAGTTGGCGGGTTTGGCTGGCACGCTCACCTGGGGTCACCAAGAAAATCTTCCACAGTGGGTGCTTGTGCCAGTCACTTTACTGGACCCCACAAAGGTCTCTCAAATGTCCTCAGATTCTGGAGTTATGTATGTTGAGGGTTTTTGGGTTTTCACAAACACAAAATGAGAGAACAAAATTGCTTCTCCTGAAGAGGGACTGTGATAAGCACTTTGTGGCAACATGATAGTAACCATGATGGATTTCGTCTTTCTTATTTTAATGGTTTTGATATGTATTTGGATGAAAGCCTGAGTTGCATCCTGTCTCAGTTTATTAATAATCAGAATAAAGACACAGTGAAATGAATCAGGGCAAGAAATACCGAAGTGTGGAGGCCAGGTCACAGCTGAAGAATGCCAAAGACAGTCACAATGGAGCCATGTGTTGTGTCAGCTTAATGCATCTGTTAGTGTGGGGGTTTTGCTGATGAATTTTTAATGGTTTAAAAAAGAGGAACTAATTCCTTCATTGTGGACTTATATTGTGGTAGAAATTAATTTCTGCATAAGCTTGGCTAAAATTAGGTGAGAGTGACGGTGACTTGGCAGCTGCTCACAGGAACTGTGCTGTGTGTATAGAGTGACCTAGAAAAGGTGTAGTGGTGCTTAGGAGAGAAACTGGCATCTGCTATCAAATGCATCAGGGGAGGAGCAGGCATGGAAATGATAAGCAGATTGAAAAAATATCAGTGGGGGACTGATGTGGTGGGACTTCGAAAGGTAAGGTGGAAGTACAATGAGGTTAAGCATCAAGGGGAGGAATAGCAAGAGAGAGAACCTTACTGCTTGAGGGGTGCAACAGGGAGGTGGAAGAGTCCATAATAATGACTTCTGTGGTGGTGTAAAACCTACCTGGAACTTTGAATGTCGTGGACAGATTCTGCACTCACTGTTTCAGTAGCTTTTAAAGTCCAAATACTACTACTATAATGATGGTATTTTATGAGTAGGCTACTCAGTGTGTTCAGAGATTGCTGAAATTCATTGTGCTTATCTGTGTTTTCAGTTATGAGTTAGTATTTTTGCAAAGCTTGAGAATTGTCAGGTCCTGTTAACATTTTTCTGTAATGTTGAAAATACCCTGAAACATGATTTCCATGTAGAGAAAAACACAATTACTTTTGTTTAGAACTTTTTTTACATTTGTCCTTTGCTTCCTCATTTGGCTTTGCATTGAACCAAGAGCTTCAGCTGAAGAGAATGGTGTCTTTCTGCTTATTAGGTAGAGAAAGCTCAGACATGATTGAATTAAATTCCTCCTTTTTTTGATCCATGGAATGCTCCTTTTCCTCTGTAACTGGTGGTCACTGGTTTATTGTCAGATGGTAACAGTTGCACATTTCCTTTGTTGGACTTTCTTCATTTTCCTTTCCTATTACCCTACAAAGATAACTTGGCCTGGATTTTTGGTTTTGTGTTTTGTGTTCTATGCTTCTCTTCACAGAGAAGAGACTTATTTATCTGCCAACGTTTTTGTTATTTTACTTTCAATTTAGCATTGCTACCTGTGTCATACATCTTTGTGGTCCAGTGTTCTCAGAGAGCACAACATACTAATTAGAGGTGGAGAGCCAAGGGGAAAGGATTAATGAAGCTGAGCATGAGCTCCTTTTATATTTCCTCTGTGAGATCCAACTGATTCTGTTGTTGGGATCTTCTTCACTTCAATTTCTGTTAAGTGTTTTCTGGTCCCTGAATAATACGGTGACTGGGTAACATTAAACCCCACATCAATCAAAGTATTTCCTGTTTTCTCATCCTCTTTGTCCTCAATGACGTGCAGCTGTGATGTAGAAAAAAACCAAGGTGTAATGGAAAATACAGCTTTTAAAAATAAGACAAAGGCATTGTGGATGAACTTGTGTTTAGACCTTCTTAGATGTCTTGGACGAATGGATAGGGAGGCAGATTTCAAGAGATTTTATGTAAGAGTGAAAAAGGCTTGCCAACCTGAGAGGTTTACCTTTCAATATTATGAGATAGAGACAGGAAGCAAGATTTGGAGAGTAAGCATGTTGTAAACAAAGAAGCTGAGGATAAAACTATGGTAAGCTGCTTTTCTTTAACTACTCTGCCTCGTTCAGACAGAGCATTTAAAAACTGTGAATGGCTGTTATTTCATCTCATCTCCGACACAGGATGTTCAAAGACCTTTAAATCCCCAGAAGGTGAGGGAGAAAAGACAAACTAGAGAAGAAGCAAGTAGGAAGGAATAATCTGTTTAATCTAAAAGCTTTCTGGAAAGCTGTGCTTTGAATAGCTGGTGCATATTTATACTCCTGTGGTTCCCCCTAGGCAGTCTGTCCTCTCTTGACTGGCTGTGAAATTCTGACTTTGGCTTCCTCTTCTGACATACAGAAGCCGTATCAATGGCTAGATACTGTGATCAGGATGATCCTGTTTTTCTCCCTGTACAGGAATCTTAGGATTTAATATATAATTTCAAATTACATAGACTAAAGCTAGTGTTAGTCAAGGTATGCCGCAAAAAGAAGGTCCATGCTTCTGATAGAGATGCACATCTCTGCTCTGCTAACATTATTTCTTTTACCAGCTACTTGAGGGATGAAGTAAGTTGGTTACTAGTGTTAGCAGAAAACCAAAGACATGTCTTTTTTTTTTTTTTTGTAAGCAATGCTGTAAACACGTCAGTATCTTTTTAGGTATGCTGAGTTCTGCTACTTTCCTGTCTGGTAACAGCTCAGTCTCCACTAAGAAAAATAATTCTTTCTCATAGCCTTAGGGAGGGAAAAGTATTTGGACATAACAAACTATTAGAGGGCTATTTAGTAACAAGAGCAGTTTTTTATTGAGGGCTGTTGGAAGTTTTTATTTCACAATTTTTTCTACACGTGAACTGAAAAGATACTTGAAAACATTTTGAAGATAAACCTGTAACTTCCAAATTGTTCAGTTTTTTTCTCTTTCCATGATTTTATTCTAGCATGTATAAAAGTAATAAGGTCTCATGATAAGATGAATTTTGGTGTTGGTTTAGTTTGTAGTGAGACTAGGGGAAAAGATTGAAAAGTCAAACCTTTGCTGCGTGGCATCCTTAGCTCTGAATGGCAGTGTTTGTTAAACCTCCACTTCATTTTGTCAGGTTTTACTGTAAATTTAGTTTATAACAAGATTTTCTAAAACCTCACGCAATTCATATTATGTAAGTTCCCTTTTTATGTTTAATAAATAAAATAATGAGTTACTATCACATTATCCTGCTATACCCTTTTCTCTGGCAACAATGGAGTATTCCTGAAAGCACTTTCCAAGTAAGCTAGCTGTCTACAGTCTATGATAATCAGCTGTAATGGCACATAGGCAGCTGGTTTGCTAATCCTTTGATTGCAGTATTAGTTTGTCTCAGAGATTCTGAAAACCTGTCTGATCCTGTAAATGTGTTTAGTGAATATTGTGGAATGAATTATATCTTGCCTTAAGACTCTAAAACACACGTTCAGGTTATGAGTTGTGTATTTTCTGGGTTTTTCCCTTTTCTGATAGCTATGTTTATATTTAAAGGGGAAAAAGGAAAAGGCACGTCTGTTCTAAAACTGCTTAGCAAAATATTGAACTTAAATTCATTTAACACTGGAAGGATTTGTATTTTAATCACTAGAAATTGTCCTTATCTGGCTTATCACCCTGTCAAGTAATTTGGGCTCAGATCAGGATCACTTATTTACAGAGAGACTGCCAGTAAATTTTCCTTTATACAAATCTGTTAAGAAGAATAGAAAACCTACTTTGTAAGTACATATGGATTACTTAAAATATGCAATATTCTGTACAACCATGTATTTTTTCTAAAGAAACAAAATGGATGTGCAAACATGAGTATTTTTCAATGTTACACTTTAATTTTCATAAATTAGAGCCAGTTTGCTAGGAAATAAGTACATGAGTTAACAAACCCGATCTGAATTTATTTAAAGCTGCTATTTAAATGTTTGCTGCAAGTTATACTGCTTTCTAATGTTTCTAGTTCAAATTAAAGAGAAAAATCTATCAGTTTGTAGGATTATAGGACTGTTAAGGTTGGAAAAGGCCTCTAAGATTAGTAAGTCTAACCATTAACCCAGCACCTCTGTGTGCACCACTAAACTATGTCCCTAGTCATAAGTGAAAATGTTCTCAGTAGTGGCTAACAAAGTGTGTGATCATAGTTTTATTTCAAAAGACACCAAATCAACTAAGTAATATTTGTTCAATGTCCCTATAATAAATGTGTATAACACTTTGTGGTGTTGAAAGACTAAAGTCTTTCAAAAAAAGGTGAAAACATAGAGGAAACCACCTCTTTACTGGTAAATTCTGCCATTGTAAATCCTCGATGCTTTTGCAGTTTTGTTCGTTGTCATAATGAGATTTGGTGTTTTTCCCTCCTTACTAGTCCCAAATGCCAAGATGCTGTTTGTGCTTATTTCCTGCCCTTTAAGTAGGTCTGAATCAGAAAAAGTTCAAACTCTCCTGGACTGAAATGCTGATCTTGTCTGTGTCTGTGGTAGAGAGCTGCAGTGTGTGTGGGGACGCCCCCGTACAGTCTGCCTCTGTGCTCAGCCCTGCAGCAGCTGCTTGGTGGTTGTGACCTGAAGAACCTCTTGTGTTCTGCTCACACTACTGCTGTGTCTTGTGAGATATTTTAGCCTGTGCTACCTCAGGTACATATATAGGGTGAGGAGTTCAGATGGTGTTTTGAGCATAGCACTAGCCATCATCCTCAGGTGTGCAACGCAAAATGCTAAGCAAGTTGATCACAGTCTTTTCCTTGAGTGTCTATTTTGGGAGTGCCCTTTTCCATGTTTCCTGTCATTAGCATCAACAAAGATAATTTAAAACAATCTTCTTCTGTTTAAAATATTTTTCTTCTGTTTCCTTGTCCCCAGAAGTTTGTTTCCTTGATGTGACGTACTGTACTTCAGTACGTGAAAGCCAGTCCTTGAAACAAGTGTGTTCAGTAACTTGGGCTTGTCTGCATGTACCAACCATGCCCTTTTTAACTGCGTAAGTTTAGAAATCAGAAGTTAATGAAGAGCTTGTCTTGACTAGACACTGATTTTTTTCTGACTATACAGAGTTGCAAAAGTTTGCCTGTCTCAGCTTCCTAGCCAGTGAAGTTGGTTTTGGTACAATAAAGATTTAAATGGAAAAGAATAGATGCATAGAGAAAATGTATGAGTTGATTTTAAATAGTTCGGTGCTGTGCCCATAAATTTCTCACAATTTAAGCACTGTAACATCAAGAAATATATGAACAGTGACCTCTGTTCAATGGGCTGATAACCTTGAAGTCTTAATAGAAGCAAAAGTCAGTATTTTCTGGTTTTGACCAGTTCAACAAACACCATAAATACCTTTAGCTGACAATTCTTTCCATTCCTGCTCGCAGTTAAGGAACACAAAGTAGGAGTGTTTGAAGTAGGTCTCAAGTTCCTGTAGCAGCCCACAATCTCTTACTGGACCTTGATAATAGTCTGTCCTCTGCGTGAGTTGGCTTTCACCTTGCACTGGCTGCATTAAGGTGCCTGGGGAGCTGTCATGTTGACCATGCTCTTGACTCAAGATAGTAATGGTTTGTGGGGTATTCTGTGGCATACTAATAAATGCCTTGAAGAAAAGACTCAAGATGTTTTTGAACTTAAACATATATTCTGTGAGGAATTCTGGAAGGGTGAGAAGCTTCATACCCTCATAAAACATGTCAGGGGAGAAGCTAGTTTCTGCCTTTTGCTGCTCTTGTCGTTTTCTTCAGGGTTTAAGATTTCCAAGCCAAATAGATTATGCTTCTGTCTGAGGACAAAATATGATTATGATTCTGGAGCTAAATTCCCATGTAGCTTCAGGTCAAAGAGTGTTTGCCAGTTTTCAAATGTTTCAGCATATTGCCAGTAGTGTAAGCTTCCTAAAAATGTTTATTGGAAAAATTTTTGTAATATGCTGTAAGAGACAGGCTGTATGGGCACTATCTTTCTTCAGATGGAAGCTACTGAAAAGTTCTCCAGAAAGTGTTTCAGTAATATCTGCAGTAGAAATGGCATCCCTGCTAGGTAGAAAAGTAAGTGAGATGTATTAGGGGATTACCAAGTAGCAGATCTTTTTTATAGGGAATGTAAAGCAGACTCTGAAATAAGCAATTTTGCTGTGGGAAGTCTGTTATATCAGAGTTTGGGGGATAAATACCACATCATTAGTTTGCTTTACTGTTGCTTTTGCTGCAGAGTTTCCTGTGTTATTCCATGCAGATACTTTACTTTGACAGCCCAGATAAACAAAAGCCAGACACTCATACCCAGAAAAAAAATCCCTGAACTCCAGTCTAGGGGCAAAGATAAAGAATTCAGGCTTTTTCAGTTCCATGAATAGACACTGGCCACTGTAAAAGATTATGTGTGACTAAGACTGTGGTGATTTCTGTTCTGACATAATTGCTAAACAGTAACATGAAGTTACTTATTTTTTCTTTGAATGGAGACACAGTCATTTAGGAAGTGAAAAATATATTAAAAATAATCAGAAAAATGCTAGACTTGTTTAAAAAAAAATCCTGTAATTTAGTCACGCTTTCAGATTAAATGTAGACTGGGATTTTTCCAGGAGACCTTGAGAAGTTGGATGTCCAAAATCCTGCCGAGTCAGTGAAGGCCAGCTACTTCCTTCCCTGTGCTTTTCCAGAAATCTGGGTTTAAATGACCTTTAGTGTGCGTTGGACTAATTCTTAAATAAAGTGGAAGGTGTACATTAAAGCAGGCTTGCAAAATACGTTTTGTTGAAAATTTTTCTTTTTCTCTACATCATGAGTCTGTGACTAGATTCTTTCTGAGCTGATTCAACTGTGTGTAAAGACTGGAATTCCTGTTTGCTCATGGAGTAAAATAAGCAATTGTTTCATCTTGAGACAAGAAGACAGTACAAACCAGTCAATGTGATTTGAAGCTACAGGGATGCTTTTTGCCATGTGATCCTTACAGAAAACCATCATCTTCAACTTTATTAATTTCATGGAAGCTCTAAGATTAATTTAAAATAAGACAAGCATTTGGAGTTGAGGGTAATTTTCTTTATGCTTTGTCCTCCACTAACGTGTTTAGAGTAGATTCTCCCTTAAGTGAGTGTCAAACATATTCTATGATTTGACACTTTTTTGGTATTTAATGGTTTAATCATGTTTTATGCTAATTTGGTTCTCCTTTCAAGTATTTGAGCTTAACAGCTTTTTCAGAAGACTTTCTGAATGTGCTTGGACCCTTGCATTTCCATATAGAACACACTGACTAGATGTTGCTTTAATATGAAATGAAAAGTTTTTGAAACTGGCTCTAAGTTGAAGTCTGATGACAAAGATGAGTATTTTGAAGCTCACCAAGTGAAGGCTAAAATGCCATGACATTTTGCTATTTTTACAATGCCAAGAAACTTGGTGCAGTCTCTTGCTATAAAGCCTTTAACTGTTTCTTAAGTGCTGAGTTGTGTGATAAAATGTCATCAGTCCTGTGTAATCACTGAACTAAGATACTATTACAGTGTTTTTAACATACCAGAGGGCTTTTTTCGCAGCTAGCAGGTGATATATTTAGGAATTTCGTATTGGTCAGATCGATAACCTTTTTCCACTACCTTTTGGTTACGTGCCTTTTGTTTTAATTCTGTCTTGTTAAAAATCAATGGGAGTTTAGCAGAGGGGGAGAAAGATGAAAGGAGGAAACCTGCTGAACTAGACAGACTTATACAATAAAAACAAATGTCCTAACTGTGTACCTGCTGAACACAGCTATACAGCAGTGTTAAGGATAATGCTGAATCACTGTGAGAGGTAGGTTCTTTTTCTTATTTAGTTGTATACATTGTGGAGGAAATATTGTAAAGTGGGGGAAGCTCTGATTAGTGGCCCAAGTAAAGGTAGTCAAAGGTCATCTTGTTGTGGCTGTAGTTGAGACTTCAGGACACGCGGGTTTAATTCTGCAGTTTGTCTTTCTCTGACCCTGGCTGAGTCAATATCCTCATTACAGATTCAGCTCAAATCTCTTTCCATATCAGCTGAAGAATGCTCAGCCTCTTGATGTAAAGCAGTACTAAATGTTCAAATTCACTTGACATTTTTGAATTTTGACCCAAAACACAGGTGTTGCTAGCTTTCTTGCCACTGTGTCTTGTGCTCGTACTAGATGGATAAAATTTTGCATCTTGTGGTAATGTCTGGTTCGGGTGAGGTGGTCTGGTGGTCCTCAGAAACATTTAGAAAGTTGTAGAAATAAGGCAGTGGCACAGTTTATTGGCAGTAAGCTCAGGTATTTTTTCATGAAATCTGGCAGTGTTTGGGAACTACATAATTTGTCAGCTGCTGGCAATAAATCTCTGCCATCCTGGTTCTTTGCTGTATGGCTTCTCTTGCATAAGCTGGGTTCTTCTAAGGCAACACTTCCTTTGAGAGTAGATTTGGGTAAAAGGAGAACAAGGCCTTCAGTACAGAATTTGAGTTGACGATTTACTTTTTGGCCTCTCCATACATCTCTATTTACTTTAATTCCAGTTGGTGAAATTCCTTGTATGGTGGATGCGTCTTGGCAGATGTGTATAATACTAATGTGAGGCTGCAAGAGGGGCATGTGTTGGTAGCCGGGGGCCAGTGAGGCTGCGCCAGCAGGGTCAGCTGGTCCCAAGTGGGGCCCAGAGGAAGCCATGGACTACGTACCAAAGCAGTCTGAGGCAGCAGTGCCTGAGTGGGAAGGAAAGTGTGAACCTTGTGCACAGCATGACTCAATACAGCTGCCACATAATCTGGCTCTGTTGTACTTATTTAGTGCTAGCAGACCACTGGTTCTTCAGAATGAAGCTGAAACACCAAGATACGCGAGGACTGTTGAAGAAAAGTCCACAGGAAAAGGCTGGTGTCTCCATCAGTGATGGTAGCCTTGATCAGCTCCACAACACTGTGTTAGAAAGTGAGCGAGGAAAGAAAACAGATTTCAGATTTACTTGCTTGCTTGAAGGCTAGATGGGGGAGAAGGAAAGACTGTGTATATCCATGTACAGAAAAAAGACACTTGAATTTTTTAGTCTGTTCAGAGGGTAAAGGACCTTGTAATCAACATAAGTTATTTTGTCATCTGCATGTGCAGTTAGTCACTTCAAAATGGGTATCAGTACTAGCATTCATTTTAGTTTTGGCACTAGTTCTCAAAGCCTGGCTCTGTGTAATTGCCAGCATTTGAAACTGTGATCTTAGTCAGCAAAGGCAGACAAAACCAAAATAATTTTCATCAATGAAGGCTAAGGACATGCAGTACTGTGAACAGATTATTCCAGATTTTAACACTGAGTATAAACTGTAAAGGGTTTATTGTCAAAATATATTTTACAGTACATCTTGAGGTACATACTCTGTCCTGTAAAATAGTTAATGATTGTGCTGGTCTTTATTTCCCCTCTTTTACTTAGGAGGACAGGAAAATACGTAAATTTACCACAGATGTAAATTTCTGAAGCATTTTTCTTTACTTTCCTGCCTCCTTCCTAGAAGTTCTGCTGTATTCTGTTGTGCAAATTTCCATTATTTCATCTTCATGTCTTTAAAATACTAGTCCAGTGGTTGTGTTTTGGAGCCCATCTGGAGGACTTCTGATACGAAGTTTGCTGTAAAGCAATAGGCTGTGCAGCCTGCCCGACCAAACATTCCCTGGCTTTGTGTTGCACTGTGCTGCTCCTGACCTCTTGCTCAGAAAGTCTCCAGGCCATTTTGGGTTGGTTTAGACCTTCGTGCCCTCATGCCTAATCCTTAGGCAGACAATTTATTTGTTTTTGTGACAAGTCAGTGCAGATCCCTGCTGTGCAGTTGGTCGAACATGCTACAAAACAGAATACTGGAAGTGTAAATACGTGGAAGATTACTGGTAGTTCAGCTTTCTTTCCTCCCACTCTAATTTGGTATTGAGGGTGGTCTGTCTGGAGAAGCATGACTTCCTTCAAAAGACATCTGCTTATGATATATTTTAATATAAGTGGATACACATTTAGAAATATTTGTAATTAAGGTTTCTGAGGAGAAAAAGATAAAAAAGGCAACATCAGAGTTTTTGCTAAGTGGTGCTTTCTTCAAGATTCTGTTTCTTTGTACATCACACCAGAATTCAGCTATCAGTATTTGAAAAGATACACTCAGAGGAGCCTCCTGATGTACACCTTCCTTATAATAGCATGTGTCTTCCTAATGCAGACTATCTCTTAACCCTGCCTCGAGGGCAATGATGTTTCCCCCTATTGTGTAAATAAAAGAACTCCACAGAAAGCTGACAGGGCCAAAATAAAACAGGTTTTGTGTCTATGGCTGTTCTGATGAAAGTCACGCCAATTGAAAGGACAGAAAAAACATTGATCTTTGAAAACAAATCTGTTGCAGCGTACTGAGATTCCCAGTTGAATCTGTGGTGGCCTGTGTTTAAAGAAATCCCATTACAGGCAAACAAATGCTTGGAAACCTTTTTCAATTTTTGCCTTTTTTTTCCAAGTCATCACCTATATAGACTTAAAGGCAGTTGGTGTAATTACCAATGTGGTACCCATGTGTGTGGTCTGTGATGCCAGCAGGTCTGTTCTTGTAGATTGCGTGCAGGTTTGTCTTCAGACTGTTACCTCAGATTCTTTCAGTTGTGACTGTTGAGTCACAAAATGTTTTGCCAGGCATTAATCGTAAAGTCGCAAGTGTTTTATTTATTTATCTTTAATCCCAATGATTAGACCATGGAGTAGCATTTGAGTAACATTTGAGTCTTTTTTTCTCCTTCTTTTCCCCCTCACTTTGCAGTTGATGTGAATTCTATGTACTGCACTGAATAGATGCAAGGTCAGGAAGCATCAGTTAAGTACTAATGGAACTGACTTCCGATGCTATTAGTGAAAACATGACTCATGTTCGAAGGATTTGCAGTTGTATTCCTGTAGCTTTTGGTGTTTCTCTTTCATTGTTTTCAGTAGCTGTTTTCCTAGAACACACAGCGATCGTGAAAGAACTACCATATTAAAAACAATAGTGACATATCATTTGTTTAAACTCATCCTAGTATGGATGAATTGTGTATTCGTTGCATATAGCATTTCTGACATAGTAGATGCACTTGTAATTTTCTCCTGGTCTTTGCTGTTCAGAAATACCTTTAGTGGGGGAGAAGAGGCAAATATTCAAATGGTAAACATCTCAGGGTGTTTTTGTAGTGAACAGACAGAATTATCTGAAGAACACTTACCAGTGTGAATCAGTTCTCTGTTTCTGAGCAGCTGGAAATAGCACCATGATTACAGGGAGAAAATACTGAAAATATCTACGTAGCATTTTTCCTGTGATAACGTTCAGATTTTTTTTGTTCATGGTAGAACTGATTAATTCTAAGATGGTAAATCACATAAAAACCTGAGCCATATGCCAAAAGAAAATCCATGAAGCCCTGGTCCTCTTTCTTGGGGCTGTATAGCGGCATGGGGATGAACTCTATGCCCCCAGAGCACTGCGACAGTAGGCGTGAGCCACAGGACGGACTTGGGAAACTATGGACAATTCCCAGTTCCTCTGTGATTTCAGGAAAGTAATTTAATGTAGTCTGTTTACCTATTCTCCTCTTGGAATAGGACAATAAGTTTTCACAATCTGATGGAAGTAAAGTCTGTTACAAGCGCGTGTGGTTACAGACTCGCTGGTTGTGGCAGCCAAACGGGAAAGCTGAGAACATTTACTGTTTCTTAGATGACTGCTCGGAGCACCCATATTCAGTTCTAATGCCACTCATGTTCATTTCTGAAACTGTGTATAAAAGTATATTTTTGTATAAATAGAGGTGTAAAATGGGCTGGAGAGCAACAGAACTCATTTTGAGGTTTGGTTTCTTTTCTGGATTATGATAGGGAATTGAAGAGCTTGCTGTGCTCTTGTTGGTTTTTCCCTTGGTAGATCTTCTGGGAATGGTGCCTTCCCCTCTTGTCTCTGTTAGAAATCTCTGCAGGATGAGAGTACAGAAGCTTGAGTTCATTTTATTATTTCTGTTGAATTATTTTGATGTAGTTTGTCTGGTACACAAATATTAGAGGAAAGGAAAATTGACATTTCATTCTAAATCCTTCATAATTTGTTGTTTAAATTTCGCTTTTTGTCCTCCTCAGTGTCAGCCTATCTGTTGGTTCTACAGTTGTCTGCAATAGCAAATTTTTCAGTTTGAATTTGTTTCAAAATCTCTCATGATCTTTCATTAAAGAGTTAATTAGAAAAGAGCTGAATGTCTAATGAGTTCTATGTGACGAACAAACAGAATTTACTATGAAATTTGCCTTATGAAGGTAAATTCAGGGTTTTAAAGGATGACTTCAGCCACGCAGCAGATGTCCTGTGAAACCTGTGCTGCCACTTACTTGGCACTAGGTCTTGGTTGTGTTTGTATGCTGGGACATTTCATGTTTGGGCAGATACACTGCATAGCTTGATCTGTAAATGGCTTCTGCATTTTGCTGATTTGAGGATATACTGCTGGTGCATGTTGGGTCTGTGAAATCTCTTAAGGCATTGTATAGTGAAGTGCTATGGATCTGTAGTATCTGCTGAGCACACGTCTGCAGGGACTTTACCCTTCATGTTTCTAGCAGGTAGCAAATGAACTGGGTATATCAAATAGAGCAGTTCAGGAGCCTCAATCTTCATAGGAAAATTTATTTATTTTAATTGCTCGTGTTGTTTAATGAAGATCTTAACATTAGGACATTTCTTTGGGTTTAGATCTATTTGAGCTGAAGACAAACAAGAGAATTCAGTAGTTGTAGTCTTACCCTACCATGTCACCTGCCTTGGAGACAAAAAACAGCAAGTAGCCCAGCTGAGAAATAATTTTTGTGTCTTGTTGCACATTGAGTACTTGGAAACACACAAGAATTGCAGAATGATTGAGGTTGAGAGGGACCTCTGAAGGTCATCTTGTCCAACTCCTTGCTGAGGCAAGGTCAACTAGTGCCAGCTGCCTGAGACCATATCCAGATGGTTTTTGAATATCTCCAAGCATAAAGAGCTTTGGAATGGTTTCCAGCTAAGCTGCTACAGAGAGTGTTAGTGGCTGCCCTCAAACATTGCAGGTGCATAGCTCCCGAGGGACAGGGAGATGTGTTTCAGCTCTGAATGCACCCTGCATACCTGTTGGCTCCCATGATGACTGAAAACTGACAAACAACATCATCCATGTGGAACATGTGTAAATCCAAATGAGCAACGGTATTTTACCTTGAAGAGAAAGATTTCTGTTGAAATAGGACAACTTTTAAAGAGGCACTCCAGCACTTCTGTGGGGGTTTTGTAGTATTTTGTACTACTTCTTTTGGGTGAGTTTTAAAGTCTACAGCACACTCACCTAGGCTAGAGGCTGCTTTCAAGACCTGACCTAGAAGTACTCCAGTATTAAAAGTTTCTAAACCTGACTACTTTTCACTGCCTGGAAGAAGGAAATCCCAGAGCAGTAATGGACTTGAAGTCATGCGCAGTAACTGAAGCAGCTCATCTATTCTGTTGTTCTTCAAGATGGTTTCTGTACATCTGGATGCCCTACCCAATTTTCTTCGGCATTACAGCTTCAACAACGAACATAGAGAGGCCATAGAGAAAAATAAAGTAGCTTTTGTTCCATGTCCCCTGCTCTCCACATGTTCTGTGCCATCAGGGAAGGGGCAGGGGTCAGCAGAGTATTGCAGTGGGTACTGCTCCCACAGGGGTTGTGCTTCTCCAAGTTATTATCGAAGCAGGAATGTGCAGTGATCAGCATGAAAACTCTAGTTGTTGGATGAGTAACCTTTATTATTTGTTGGAAGAGTTTCCCACTGAGATCATCTGACATTAAATTGTGTCAAGTTAACTTGTCTTTTTATTACTTTGCAAGAAAATTGATAGACACTCGGGTTGCTAGCTCTGTGTGTTGTATTTTCTCATGCTTGCCCCATCCTCCCCTCTGCAGGTATTCTTATAGGGCAATACCATCTTTTTAAATCAGAAAAGCCTTTGGTAGTTACTTTTATTTTCTGTAGTACATGTATGGTTGGACAGCATCTAGCATGACAGTTAACAACTTCTCTATTTTTGAGTATCTTCTCATATTCTTACCTCTCAACCTTTATCCTAAGAGTTTTTTAGAAAGATTGAGAGACTTGAAAAGCAAGCAATTAGAAGTGTCTCAGTCTGTGGAGCACAGACATGATACATGCCATTATTTTTTTTCTGAGTCCAAGGCAAACTCAAAAGGTTTTGGTTTGTTTTGGTCTTTTTTCTTCTTCTATTAGTTCATAGATTAAAAGATTTTTTTTTTAACCTAGTGAGGTATTACTAAAGTGGACTTCCCTGGAATTACTTTTTTTTTAAAAAGGAAACCAGATTCATGAGGCTGTTCCGTAGATTCTGCTCTTTTAAATTTATTTTTCACAATAAAGGCAAGTTATGAAAGGGCTCATCTTGCAGCAATTTGAGCATTTTGTAAACAACCAGATCTTGGATGGCCTTAGCCCCACTCAGCTATCATATGCAACAGGTTTTAAAAGCTTGGTACTGTCCCTCAGAGCAGATACGTTGTATTTCACAAGGCTGTATACTTCTGTCCCGTTCTGTCTTGAAAATTGTAATTCTGTGATAGTTTTTTATTCTTTGAATTTTCAGAAAGTTAGTCAGATTCAGTTCCCTTATGGCAGTGGGGTTCTGTCCTTTCATACATAGTTTCTTGGCCAGTCCCGTGTCATGGAGCAGAGACTGCAGCACAGATGCTTCACGCCTGGCATACTCAGCTGTTCTGAGAATAAAACTACAGCGCGCAACTGGCAAGTTCTGCCGGAGGCAGCATGTGCTGGCTGTTAATGTGTGACCTTTTTGTACTCAGTAACTTGACCAACTCTGCTCATGGAGATTTAAAAAAATTGGATATGAAATTTAGGCAACTAACTTTCTGAATATCAAGTAAGTCGCTGCTTCATAATAAATGTATTTATAATTGCAAAGCTGTAGTACCAGATGTAAAGTGTTAATAGTTCACTGACCAGAGTCCAGAGAGGTGGGTGAGCAGCACGGACTGCCAGCCGGGTTCTTGGAGAGTGTGGAGCTCTAAGTGATTGAATTACACTGGCTTAAGAAGTTCCTGTCTCCTCAGCTGAGAGTTTTACCCCCACTGAGCCGACAAGCAGCTCAATTGATCATGCACGCCCTACCAGACCAGTAGAAAAATCAGCTAAATTGTGTTATTTTAGTTACTGCTATAGTTATTGCTGCCACAGAATAAACTGGGAAACACTGACAGAATGCTGGCCTGAATAGTGCAGCAATTTATGGTTGTCTCAGCATAAAAGAATTACAAATTTTGACTCCTTAATGAATAGTAACAGCCTTAAAAGTGAGACACATGTATCCAAGTCTCTTGGTTCTCCTTTTTCTTACCCAGTCACCCGCGCTGGTGACACAGTCAAGCAGTCTTTTTGCAGTAAGTCTGCCTTGCTGAAACATGGCTTCTTTGGGGCCAGTGCTGAAGAATGATCAAATAAATAAACCATCTGTGAGGAGATATTTTATACAGTACCTTTAATAATGTACAGTTACATATGCCTTAATTTTACTTTAAGTTCAAAATCTGTTTTTCCCAAAAGACCAATCTACTTCATCTTGCGTGTTTTTGCTGCCAATGCTTTGATGGGAGTTAAAGAACTGGATGAAATGTAGTTGTTGAAATATGTATTACAGATTCTTACTGTGATTGGATGTTTGCTCAGTTGTACTTCTGAATAGTATCTAAGTGCCTTGTAGTTACACATCTAGCTTTCCATGCACTTTATGAAATCAGTAATGGAAAAATGAAAATATTCGAATAGAGTCACTACAAATGCAGGATTTATTTATCTTGAACGTGATGCCTTTCTGAAGAATTTGTTGTTTGAATGTTTTTACTCTTCCTAGAGAAAAGATGACAGAGGCAGTTAAAACAGTAATGAGTTGAGGTACTACATTTTTGGAGTTTGGTGATGAAATAATTGTGTAAAAATCAGTATACTTTTTGTGGATGTCTTTGGTTTTGTCTTAATGAAAAAAAAACCACAAAAACTTTTTCAGATGGTAAGGAGTATTTATTTTTGATCTCTTTTTATATGTTTTATGATGGTCCTGCTGAGCATTTCATGGAGAGACTTTATGTGCTGCATTGCTCCTGTTCACAGGCAGTGTTTCCCAGAGCTGCTGGTCAATTATATGGGTTTTACCCTGGTTTTAGTACTGTTGTGGTTGGTCATTAGTGCACTTGCGTGAAAGAGCCCAAACTGATCAGCTGCTGAGCAAAAAGCAGTAAGTAGCAGTGCAAAGGCTAAGTAACATGGAAAAAAAAGAGATAGGTCAATAGCAGAAAGTGGAAAAAACTCTCTGGATTTGGTAGGCACTGGGTTGGATGGCAGTCTGAACCGTGGTTTAGGGTCTGGAAACAATTAAGTAGCACATGCGGGCACTGAAGAAAACAGCAAACAGTCGGGTAACTGAGGCTCGAGGACAAGCGATGCAGATGATGGCAGACTATGCAATGAAAAATTTACTCTGCACCTTTGAACTTCAAACATTGGCACGTGCACCTTCTGACATCTGCTGAGGCTGTTTTGCCCTCTGTGTGAAAGAAGCTTCAGGAGAGACCTCATTTTTATTTCTACCTGTGGGAGCACAGTTTAAAGAACGTATCACTGACAAAAATTATTTTTCTTTCTTTGGCTAAAGCTACACAGAGTGAGGAGCGGCTGTGTGCATTTAAAGACCCATATCAGCAGGACCATGGAATCAGCGAGAGCCGAATCTCCCAGGAGAATGGCACAATTTTGTGCATGAAAGGTAGTACCTGCTATGGACTTTGGGAAAAAACACGAGAAGGAGACATACATCTTGTGAAACAAGGTATGTAACAGTTCCATTTTAGTGTAGTAGTTTTGCTACTTACTTTGCTTCTTTGTGAACTAGCCAGCTGATACAAAGCTGCACAGCTGCAAAACTAGACTTCTTGCACGTTGTTCACATGCATAATTTTAAACTTCCCATTTAACAATTTTAAATGTGAACAGAAAGTTTGTTTGAAATGAATGACTGCTAAAAGAGACCAAAGACATCAATGCACAGTCGAAAGAAAAAGCATTCAAATTTCTTGTTACTTAGAATGTCCAGAGGTAGATGGCTTTCTTGAATTTCAGTATATGTATTGATGTAATGATAAATTTAACAGTAAGTGACTAAGTAAAAAGTGTATATTCATACTGATTGGATGCTTGCTTACAAAGGAAATTGCAGCTATAGTTCACATATCAGTACTGTAATTCAGTGCTGTTCTCTGGGAAAGTGAAGGTAGAAGGGGTGAAGGGCCTTGCAGTCTGGAGACATGTTTTGATTACTATTCTCAGGGACTCTGCTCTTTTTTACTTGGATGCAAGTTAATGTAATATACAGCTGAATGAAAATGCAGCTGGTATTTACAAACAGCCTGTGGAGTTGTAGTCCATGATTCCTGTTTGATCTGGCAATCTGCTGAAAGGAGCAGTCTGACTGCTCACCTCTGCCCCACTGCTGCCTCTTTCCCTTCCAGGTATTTGTGGATAAATGACATTTAACTGCTGTTGACCATACTTGGGAAGGAGCAGTTGCTGCAGGGACAAAGGGCCTGGTATTAACCAGGCAGTAAGTTGTGATCCTGTAGAAAAGTCCAGTGATGTTGACAATGAGGAAGGGGAGAATTTTGAAAATGCATTATGCAAGAAGCATCAGACTATAGATGCAGTCTTGTGGCCTAAGGAAGGGACTCAGTCACAATTCATCTGGACTGTGGACCACAGAGTGGTGATATAGTCTGTGGTATCAGAGAGATGGGGAATGGCATACTTCTGCTTAGAAGGCCCAGGAATTCAGGTTTTATCATACTAAGGCAACAGCTGGACACCTCTGATGTTGGCCTTCATCCTTGCCCACATTTTCTTCTCCTTGGCTGTGGGGAGTTCTAAAAGAAATTCTTAAGGTTTTGGTTTAAAAGGTGGTAATAAAGTCAGACAAGCAAATTATGGTGACTGTTTTTACCCCACTCTGTAATGTTTAATTGGGTAATGTATGGATTTCTGTAGGTGTGTTTATCCAGTCAGCAGAATTAATTTTATGCTTACTTTTAAAAAAAAATCTGTAATTTGCTTCTTTTTACAGGTTGCTGGTCTCATATAGGAGACCCCCAGGAGTGTCACTTTGAAGAGTGTATAGTTACAACCACCCCTTCCTTGATTCAGAATGGAACATACCGCTTCTGCTGCTGTAGTACGGACCTGTGTAATGTCAACTTCACAGAAAACTTCCCACCTCCTGACCCTACTGATACAACACCTTACAGTAAGTCAGATGTCTCTGTCATTTCATGGTGTAAAGATCTTAGGGAAAGAGCCTTCTTTTGTGGTACTGTTAAATGTGAAACCTGTGACCTTTCTATTCTTATGTCACAGAGATGGCAAACAGAACAGAGCTTTCCCTTAGGAAGTTTGTCACACTCATATTCCCCATTGCTCCACAAAGAACGAGCTAAATGCTTACAAGAGGATTGTTTGTACAGGCAACTGCTGAATGCAGATGCTATTTTCCAAAATGGTCTCTAATCTTGTGTGTTTTGATATTTGGATGCCCAACTTCATAAGCCTGTGGAGATATTCAGAAGGATTCATGGCTTCTGCTGAAAACAGGCCAGTGGTTTCATTAACACCACGGTACCCTTGGAAAGTCTGGCCTGTCTGTTCAGTCATGAATCACAGGTAGTTTTGAGTGGTAGAACCGGTCTTGTATCACACTGCTGAGATTCTCTCCAGCAGTCTCTGAAATCTGACTTCTTTCTTTTGCATATCTCTGGTAAGGGTTAACTTTGACATAATGTTCAAAGAGTACTGCTTTGAGCACTGTAAGTTTCTGTTAAGTTATTTATTATAAAATTAACCTAACACACGGATCCAACTGAAGGGATCCGACCCCTTAACCTGCTAGGACCAGAAGCAAGATCATAACTAGCAGGCATGCTGTTACACTGTGTTCCAAAAGTTAAGATCCTGTAAAGAAGCTGAGTTAGTGGCCTAATCTAAACATTTGGATAGCCTTTTCTAAATAAGAATTGTGAAAGGGAAGTTGAATGGAGTTAGGTATGTAAACGAGGCACAACTGTTCTGTATGTCAAGAGTTCTTTATCAATGGAAAGTATTTTGTGAAATGAAGATGTCTAATTGGATAGCATTTACAGCTGTAGAATGCAAAAAGAATCGTTTGTGTTTAGGAATGATAGTATTTGAATTAACTTCATTGTGAAGGTACTGATACTTTAATCACTGGTGCTTTCAAAAATGGCTGTAGGGTCTAGTATTCGTAAGGAAATTGGATCAAAATGAGGGCTTCCCCTACTGAAAAACAGCAGTCTTTAACTTGGGAAGCATGTGCAATATGAATGGGTAAAGAAAGTTGGTAAAACAACCTTTTGGTTGACAGTACTGTTTGTAGAACCAGTAAACAATCACCATTTGGAATCAGTGTCTCAGCACTGTGTAGTGCAGAACAGACTCTGCTTGATTTTGGAAAGAGTCATAAGGTTGGGCTCCCCAAATGTGACTGGAGTTAGTGTTGTGCAGGGAAATCAGACAGGAGGAAAAACAGGTGTAAAGATAATTCCTTGTTCCTTTCTGTCCCCCCAAAACAGGAAGACCAGTCTCCTACAAAATTACTTGTGCTTTTTTTTCTCCAAGGATAAAAATGACAAGCTAAATTAATTCAGTTGTTGAGCGATAAGATCTTCAAATAATTTTAAATTAAATTTTTAATACTGAAAGATCTATGTTGACTTGCAAAGCGGGGGGTTGGGGGGGCAATTAAATCTGTAACACAGTCCTTAATTCACCCAGCTGTAATTGAGTGCTGCAGCATACATTTCTACTGACTCAAACTGCTTTGTGTTATTGTGTCACCTTCCATTTTCATAATAGGCAAATTTGGCTTTAGGCATAAGCACAAGCAAAATAGGTTGCTTCCGAGCACAGTTGTCTGTCTGCTTTGACTGGGTTCAGAGATGGAGATGGGTGGTTCCAGCAGCAAGGATGGCCTCATTTGCCACTCTGGTGTTTTATTTGTAAAGCTCTACCACTGCTGCATCCGACAGAGATGGGGCTGCTCCTGGTTGTTTATCTAGCACACACTGGTAGCACTGTGGAGGTACAGGGTACTCCAGGAAGCTGGAGGGGTGAAAAAGCAGGGAGGCTGTAGCACACAGACCCCTGCAATGCTACTGACTCCCATTCCAAATGGTGGAGTGTTCATGGTCTCTCACCTCCTTCCAGAACCCATTTTGGTGCTGTAAGACTATATTTTGGCACCTCAACATTAAGCACAGAATTTTTGCTTTGGCAAGGTTGATTTTTATGGAATTGTTGGGAAGCTGTGTATTAGCTACTAGATACCTTTCTTGGGCACTCTTCCAGCCTTTCTGTTAGAGTTGTCAGAATGCTGTAAGGGCTTTAGCAAGGTTAGCTGCACAGGCTGTGGCAATCTGTGTCACCATACCTTTTAGATTATTAAATTGAACAGGTCACAGTCACATGGGAAATCTTCGCAGAAGATTATTTCACTATAGCCTGTGAACTGTAAGAGCACTACTTTTCATCTAAATTTTTGATAAATAGTTCTTGAATGGCCCAAAGTAAGGGATGTGACCTCCTAGAACTGTGCTTATGATCCTGGAAATTTCAAAGTGGAGGTGACTAATGTACAGTTATGTGAAGCTTGATTAATTCAGCCAACAGGTAATTAAGTATTTGTAAATGTTTTTCTTCTCATTTCCAGTAAAATCATACAGAATCAAAAGTTCCTGGAATGACAAGTAGAAATTCAACTATAGTTTAAAAACTAATGGAACCTGAAGACCTAGCTGATGACCCTAATCAATTTAAAGCTTAATTTTTAAGGAAAATTGCAGTTGTTTTTTTAAAGATGTCTCCTTGCAGCTATGTGAAGGATCTGTGGAAACAGCAGAATACTGTTCGGCCCTTGAGCTAAATCCATCCAGAAAAATAATGGAGGAATAAAACAATTACTTTATACAATCTTTTGGATGCAATTTTTCTATGATACTTAACAGGGGTGTGTTGAAAGATGTAGCTAGACTATAAATGATTCAAGAAGACAAAAAGTAAGTTAAGCTCTTAATACATGTTTGATATATCAAATTATTGTCATATAGCAATTAGAAAAAATAAGTGTAATATTTAAGATAATGTCAATGTTGTTTTTAGGATGTCAAAACATTTATCTTGCAACTGTATCTGTGTAGAACAGAACAGTTTGCTTTTTTTTTTTTAATTCATATTTGTTCAGGGTATAAATACATGTAATCCATGCTGTCTTGTAAAAAAAAAAATTATAAAAATGAAAAATAAGATGGAGGACAAACAGGTTCTTGAAGCCTTAAATTTAATCCTTTCTGCTTCTCATTGTGCAGCTGGTAATTTAAAATAATCATACATCTGCATAGTTGTAATATTCATCTCTTCTATTTTAAAGATAATCCAGGCAGATTTGAGTAGCTCTTGGTTGCTAATCCCTCCAGCTAAAATTGTGCAAATGCTGTAGGATGGGTTATAGTCTAGAACCCACAGTCTGCAGGTATTAAAAACACAGATATTAAGATAGCTGTTTCCTGATGCCAGGAGAAGTAGTGGTTGGAGAATGGTGTTTATTGCTGATCTCAAGATTTGTCTGCGGAGTTTGGAGCTACTCAAATGCAGAAGTTCAGAAACAACCATCCATCCCCAACATTTAACTTGCACTTTTGGGGAAAGATACTTTCTTCTTCTGTGATAAATCGCTCATGCATAGATTCACTATTCTTCCATCTTACATTTTCACAAAAAATTGACCAAAAAGATTCCATCGTAACTTCAGCCAGTATACTCATACACCCCTTAACCCTATCTAAAAAGGGCCAACTGTGGCTTCCTGGGTCAGTGTTTTGAGATGTGCTCACTTCATTGGCTTTGTCAAATACTTCGTTTGAGACTTGCTAAGTATCTGCCTCTTATGACTACAGAATGCTTCTTAAATTCTGAGACTGTTTTGAAGACAAATTCATTAGTTCCCCAATCATTCATAATAGCCAGTTAAATAGAAATTAAGTAGCTAAAGACTTAAATTATCTCCCTTGTTGGTCATAGATATATTGCTGTAATGAAACATTCACATTAAAATAACATCAAGATGAAAGAGCAATTCTTAATTATTTTTTCCTCGAGGCTGCTTCCTGGTGGTGCAAGTAAATTAATGTAGCAGCAACTGAGTGTTAAGAATACATTTTTGTGTGACAGGTGATGTATTTGTGTGATAGATGGAAAAAATTCCTGGCAGCAACAGTTGAGCAGTTACTGGTACATATGGTTGAGAATTATATAGGTTTTTCATCTCATAACAGCAAACTGTGGCTGTAATTTTTAGAGGATTTCAGAAGTTTCTGTTAATTAAGAGCACTGAGTTGTGGATATAAAGAGACCACCTCACACAGTGCAGGAAGTTACTCTTTACTTTGAAACACTGATAGACAGGATAGTCTTTCCCATGTAACATCCTTGCCTTTCTTTGCCAGCCTTCTATGTATATAGAATATGTATGTAAAAGTCTGTCTTGAAGTGCTCATGGAATAGTGTGGAAACTTTGACAAAAGCTGCCATTAAAAAAAAAGTAATTACTAATGTATGTGGCTGGGACAGGTTAGTTAGGTAGTAATAAGTCAGTTTTCATGTAACTGTTGTTTTTGAGAGGCAGCATTTAGGCTCATGTAGCTGTGGGCATGTGGCCCAATCTAACTCCCACTGAAGCTGAATTAGATCATGTCAGGCTAATTTTGGAAAGTTGTAACCCTGCTCACTCTCAGTTGTTTTGAACTGCTTTTTCTGGAGAGCAGCATCTGGTATTAATTTCTAATTGAAATGCATTTACTTCAGCTGGGTTGCAGCACCTGATCAGTTAAGTTTGTTGCTGATATTTAAGCTGGTCTTTAATTTCTGATATGCCTAATCTAAAAAATCACTCTGTAAATAAGCTTTTTCCTTCATGTGCATTATTCCTTTTGTTTTCAGGTCATTTAGATGTAAAGGGGAAATTACGAACCTTTGCAAGGTGGCAGATCTTGGGTTTTAAAGGATGAAGGTGGGACTTATCTACACTAGGAATAAGACTTGGACCCTTGAAATGATAGGGAGTCAGTCAGGCACCTCCTCCTTCAGTGAAGAGACAAGGCATTCTTTGTCATTAATGTACCTTAACTATGTTAGAAGGCAGGGGAATAAATATTAAGACAGTAATTAAGGGCCTTAATATTTGTTAGAAAAAGAAGTTTACGTTGAGACAGCTAAGCATTTGATGCAAGAGGATGATGCTGTGCCTCTGAGGAAGTTACTTTAGGGTGCTGTAGAAAATGAAGTTGCTGAACTGCTGCAGGAGATCCAGGTGAATGTGCGTGGAGATGTCTTGGTATGTGTCTCTCTTAAAAGAGATCGTATGTGGAGCAGCTCATAGAGGGGGAAAATTAAAAGTAGGGCTTTTTAAAAACAATTCTTTAATATACTGGCTTCATTATGAAATATTTAGATTTCTAGCCAGCTGTTGACAAATGTGTATTTTCGTGAACCTTCAGTTGCCTTTCTTTCTGAAATTTAGTGCTTAGCAAGGGGTTTTTTTGTTGTGTATTTGGTTACAGGAAATTAATTAACTGTGGAGCGGGCTGTGACACTGGGTACACATTGCTACAAATGTTTAATGATAAGATTTGGAAACTACGCCTAATTAGGGCTATGTCTTGTGTTGCAACTGAGGGAAAAGTGATGGTATTGAGGATTAGTGTAGGGGAGAAGAAGTAAAAGTTATTGCAGAAAGCACAGTATCAAAGCAATTGCAATAGAAGGTTATTTAGAAATTCAAGTGAAAGCCTTAACTTCTGTAGAATCAGTGGAATGTTTTGCAAGTCTCTCAAGATGACTGGTAATGCTTGTTGAGTAACTTCAGTTTCCCATTAAAACTGAATCTATCAAAAGCAGAATCTCTTAAAGATTGTTGGTAGCAGCACTTACTGTTTTAACTTCTAAGACATCATAGTCTCCTGAGATTAAATTTGAATCTTTACTGAATTTAAAAGTAAAGCTTTGATGTGAAATTGGAGTCTTGCATATGAAACGTTAGCTGTGAAAGCAAAACCTCCTTAGGCAGAAAACTCTGTAAATTTTTTCTCTTACAGAAACATTAATCAGGAAGATGAAATTGAAGTGTTTTACTTGCACTGACATTGAAATGTTTTGGAAGTGTTTTTAAATCTCTGCTATGCACTAAAACCCACAAAATGCTGAAAGCTGTGTTAAAAGAGCAAACATGTTTGTTTGAAAAAGCAGAAACATTTCAAATATTATTTTTACAAAAAAACACCAAAAACCGAAACCCCAAACCCTCTTTTTTTTTTCCCTTTTACGGTTACATTCCGTATTGTTTCGTCAGACTCCTGTTGGAGCACACTTGATAGGAAAGGTAACTGCAGGAATTAGTAGTGGGTTCTGACCTGGAGGTCCAAGAGCAAGCATCTTTGCAAAGTTCTTTTTACTATATGCTGGAATCTAAAAGGGGCTTTTTTAGATGCAAGGTGGGACTTTTTTCTGTATCTTGATGTTGCAATATAGTGTGTTCGTCAAGTGCTAGAGCTATATTTAACCCTTTTTTTTCAGAGGGCTGAACATATTTTTCTTGAGTTCTTTGAGATTTCAATTCCTCAAGTAGCTGTGGGCATAACTTAGCTTATTTGTTTGATACAATTGTCTGGTCTGCATCTTTGTCATCCTTGAAGTATCCTGCTTATTTCTAGTACTCCACAGCAACTATTTTATTCACATTTAAGACCTAAAATTAGGAAAGGAAACACAAATTTGGTGTAATGTAATCACTGGTTTTGCCACCTTCAGTAATAGTGAAAACGTGCATTTTAACTTAACCAATATCTGTAAATAAGTGATTCACAGTCTTGTATCATGTGCAGTTCCTGAGGCACTAATTTGCATCTCAGCTCGAAATTACTTGCTTATGTTTTATGCACTTCCAAGAGTTTAAAGATCTGCAAATATCTTTGGGTAATACAAATATAGTAAAGATACTTTTTCCATTTGCTGGGAATGCTGAGTACCGTCAGACTTCTATATTGTTGTATAATGAATTCAATGTCTTCATTAGCGGATATCTTTTGTGACAGTGTACATTGGGGCTTTATTTTGAATGCCTCATAGACACAAGGTAAGTGTAGATAAGGCTCTTAAGAATGGTACTCTTTCAGAATGCATTAGTGGAAAGGTGGACTGTAAATAAAAAAGGTAACAGATAAGGAATTGTTTTGCCTCATCTCAAGGAAAAGTGGAGAATAGACAAAGGTGATGTACTTTTAATGTCTTTATTCACATGCTGCAGTATGCAGTGTAATACATGTGTGCAATATCGTCGTTATTCTAAACAAACCCTACACTGCTACTTAACAACACAAATGATTTGAGAAATAGTAGGAGCTCTCTGGAAGGCAGATTGATGTATCAGTGCACTTTTGGGCGTTATAGATCGACAGGCTTCCTAATGGTGTAGCAGTAGTAGTAATAGGCTTCAATAACTATTCCTCAAAAATGTTAAGACTGGGTGCTCTAAATTTTAACATTCAGTGGGAGTTAAGACTACACCACTGTGAAGGCATTTCTCCTTTAAAGACTTGTGAATTTTGTTTAGGTAACTCTCCTCAGCAAAGTATACTGACTGAATTAGGCAAGATAGCGTACATGGAAGTCATTGCCAAGCAAAATGGAAACACTGTTTATGTTTTGTGGTTGTTCTACTTGTCTCTGTCCCTGTGCTTTTTTAAATGTTTATTTTCACGTTGGCTGTGTTGATCTCCTGCTTTCCTTGTCTTGTCATGCTAAAGGCTCCTTGCAGGGAGCTGGAATGGCAGAAATGGCTGTGCACAGGCTGCTTCGTGGCTCCAGCTCCTGACAGAGGGCATTAGCTTCAAAATACTGCAGTTGTGTCTCCCTGGGCAGCCTGGAGGTGCTGGGCTTGCTGAGAACATTGTTTCTGGTAACCTGCTTTGTCCTGCCATGTTACCCACAGAGCATTCCTCAGGATTTTTAGCATGGCTCTGCTCTGGTCTTCTTGAACAATTTTGAAATGAATGGAGTTAAGTTTAAAAGGAGCAAGAGCTCTGTGAAGTTTGGTTATAAAGCACTGCTAGGTGTTGCCAGCTACTACTAATAAACTCCTACCACATGCCCAGTACAGTAATAGTCTTTGTCCTCAGACTACTGGCAGAGTAAGAGGCAGACTTGGGACTGGAGCTATTAAGTGCAAAACAGAAGATCACTTACAAATATTGTGTCTGTTATTTGCTGTTGAGTGCTATTAGGCTCATCTGGGTAGAACAGTGTTTAGATCATGGAAAACCTTTCATGTCTTTCTCTTACTCCCTAATAAGACATTTTCAGTCCTGTGTGCTAAGTTTGCTGACAAAAATACGATTCTATGTCATGGTTTTGTCCAATGCATTTTACGCCCATGATTTTGAAATGGGTACAATTAATAAAGATTTAGGTTCTTGGCATTTAACTTACCCTTAGAATAGCCTGTTAGCCCAACTGCCTTACAGTCTTACCTGAGTTGCAGCTGTAGCTCAGCACAATGCCACGGAGGAGACTGAAAGTCCAGACAGACACTTAAAATATGTTGGCCCTTCAAAACTGGTCATTAATCACGTTTCCTTATTGAGCCTTTTTTGATAATTTTTTCTTTATCTGAAAAATAATGTGATCCAGAAGATCCAGTACATTACACTGATTTCCATCTCCTTTCCTTATGATATAGCATGCAGTGTAACTTCAGAGAGGGTGCTATCTGGAGGTAAAATGCTTCTGACCTTTCAATCTGGCACAATCGTAGGAGCTCTAGGTAAATAAAGCATTTGGTTTTTAACAGTGTGTTGTTGTTTTTAAGGACACTTGACTTCCTTCTAGACAAAAGAGCTGGAATTATGTAGGTTAGCTGCCAGGTGGCTCCTGCAGAGCAGAGGATGGTGCAGAGAAGGCTGTGAGCAGGGCCAGCCGCATTGCCCCCGAACCAGGGAGCAAAGGCTGCAGGGCAGCACCATGCTGGCTTGGATCTGGCTTGCAGGTGCTGCAGCCAAAGCCTGACCTCGACACTGTCTATGCTTATCTTCGTATATATGCACTAAGTGACTCCTCTTTGTGATTTGATTTCTTTCTTTGATTTCTTTTTTGTCCTATTGGAGCATAAAAATGGTTAGGGACTATACTTTGTAGAAGCTACAGGTTGTCTCTTTCTCTTAATCCCTTCATCGTCTCAGACAAAATTTTTGCATGTGGATGGATATTGGGGATCAGTGTTTTAAATTAATTTTCCTTACAAAGAAAGGCTTATGTCCTTCTTTTTAAAGGAGTGCATGGCAAATTCAGGTAAGTGCCTCAAGTGTTTGGATTGTGAATTTGTGACTAACTCTGGAATTCTGAATGTGAAGTTTCATAACTGGGCATTTAGCTCCTGATATATGTCATCTTGTCTATAGATATCTCCATTATTTCTGAAGACCTGAGATGTCGGGGTTGTTTTAAAGTCACCTAATCTTTTGGCTTTCCAGCTAACAGAACCTACATGCTTGAAAAACAAAGAGTTCATAGAGCATCCAGGGGAGCCAATGCAACCTGGAATGCATCGCATCAGTGTCCTCCTGGTCATGTTACCCCATTTATACACCAACTGGAGGCTTTTTCAAAGCTGTAGTTTTCAAGATGGAATAACTCCTATTGTTGCTGTCCAAATAGAAGATGATGAGAGTATATTCACTAAAATCTTGGTGAAGATTCCTGTGAATGTAATTGTACTTAAACAGGGATTCAAGTTGATGCCAAAAATCTGTTTACATTTGTGTTGGTTTTATAATGAAGAAAGCTTACTGTGGCTTCTAGGGCAGACTAGGGTGTGGTAAGTTCCTGAAAAAGTTATAAGGAGACCTAAATGAACTATATAAAAAATAGAGTTCCTCAATCCATAACTACTTCTGTATACCCATACTGAATATTTCATTGTGTCTTTTTATTTTATCGTGGTATTTTGTGGTGTTACTCTTCTCGGTCCTGTTGCAGTTTTTTCTTTCTGTGATAGGTTTGGGAATGTTCCTTCCTGGTATATTGAATTAGCTGTTGTTGTATACCATTCACTATTATTCTTTTTGCTGGTTTGTATTTAATAAATAAAATGAATGGTGAGGTGTTGCTATGGACACTAATACGTAAGCATTAGAGTTGGGACACCGAGTGTTGTGTCTATTTTTGTGTGAGACAGACTTTTTTTCCCTTGTTGCAATTCTCATTAGGACTGAATTTTGTGGTAGGAAATCTGATTTTTCATGTCAGGTGTTAGAGATCTGCAGATTTGTTGTTGTTGTTTTTTAGCTTCCATGTTTTCAATATTATAATAGGTCTTGATCTTTCTAAAAACCAAACATCAGATTTATGTAGACAGTCCATACATTTCTTTCTCAGAAGTCCTCTTTTGTTGATCAGTGTTTCATTTTTGGGATACTAAGATGTTCTATTATGTAACACATTTGTTAATTTGAAAGAAATCAATATATTAATTAGCCTTAAAATCTAACTCAGTGAGTTTCACCTTATTTCTGTTTATTTGTGTAGTATACTTCCATGCAGAATCAATTAATGGAAAAGCATTTGCTGTAGAGATATGTCTAGGAGGGAGAAGTTAAGAATTCAGTCTTTAAGGGCAGGGAGTATACTGAAAGAGGGAAGTGCGAAGATTTTTCTATTAACTTAGCGTTTTTTTAAATTGTGCTTTAGCTTTTTTCTTTTATTTTGAAGTAGAAAGATCGATTTGTCATTCTCTAAGAGATCTGAGGAAGGACTTTTGCTAAGACATTGATACCAAGTTGCAGTGGGATAGGAGTTTGTAATCCAATTCTTTTAAATTTCTTTGAAGATTCCACTGAGGTGGACCCAATGTTTAATCACTACAGTTTCATGCATTTATTTTAAAGATTGAGCCTACAAAATATTGCATATATGTTTCTTGGTATTATTATTTCCTAGAAGTTTCTGAAGTACCTGTGAATGATATTATACAGCTTTTGACTTTGGCCTGGATTTTTGCCTTCCCTTAGAGTGGTGGCATGAGGCTCAGTTAGACTCTGCTTGCAGGCCTGTAAGTATTTTCTGAGACCAGCAAAAGATTCCTTGTTTCAGTCATTTATATTGACTTAAAACTATGTATAACTTGAGCAAGGGTGTAAGGTATCCTTGCATTCTGTGTAATAACACTTCTCACTTTTGTAATGCTAGAACGGGAAATACAAGTGTTGGACCTGTAGCAGTGAAAGTGACTTTTTTTCCCCTATGCCAAATAAGAATATCTTTGAGTTGTGGTTCAGTGCCCTGTCTATTGATTTGTTCACAAACTGGATGTGGCTATCTGAAGGAATACACTGCTGATATGTGCTCTAGGCAGCTGAACCAACTATATGGAGCCACTGTGATCATTTTTGCTTAGCTATAGTTCTGTTTCTCCTATTAAAGCATTAACCTGCTCTAAAAGTAGTGATGCCTTTAGAAACAGAACTTTAAACCCTACTGAAGTAGAACTAGTGTTATAAAACAGAAGCACAGTTTTATGTATGTATTCCTTTGACCTCGAGGGTTTTACTCTTTAAAAAAAACTAAAACCAAAACAACACACACATAAAAACTTCAAAAAGAAGCAAAACCGAAATCCACCCCCTGCCCCCCAGTAGAACAAACAGACAAAATAACCCCCAAGCATGGAGAAAATACCCACATTCACAACCAACATGAATTCCTGACAGGGTAGACATCCAAACTGCAGTAAATACAAATTGGTTATATTCTAACTGTGGTTCTGTTTTCCTCCATTTCTGGTCTCTGGGGATATAATTGCAGTGACTAAGGCAAAATGGATGATGCTGACTGAGCCACAGTGAATTGCACTGAGCAGTGTTCTTCCATTGAATGCAGGTCCAGGCACTGCTGTTCCGCAGTGCTATGGGAAAGCAGAGTCAACTTGGTGAAAACTTACTGCAAAATGAGGCCTGGAAAGCCAGAGAAATCAGTGACATTTGAACATTTAGAAAATATTTTAAATGTTTTTTGAGAAGTTTTTTTAATGAGTCTGAAGAGTAACTTGAGTTTCTCTGCCTTGATTATCAGCACTGTCAGCAGATCGATCTTGCACTTGTTAGCTGCAGGTGAGGCTGGGCTGTGCCCCCCACCCATGGGTTTGGGTGAGCAGAGCGCTGCTCACCCCTGCCTGAGACACTCCCAGCTGCAGAGCCATTCATAGCATCTCTGGAGCAAACTAAAACTGTGAGTGGGTGACATAAGTACAGACTGTAACCCAGGAGCATTACACCTCTCTGAGCATGGTGCCAGGCGCTCTGGGGGTGCTGTCCCCAGGCCCTGCCAGCACTGCTCGCACTGGCACAGGGAGACAGAGCCAAGGGGAGGTGTAGGCTGTCCCTGCCCAGCTTTGGAGGGTTAAATAGGAGACTTCTCTTTGGCACTAAGAGAATAGTTAGTGAGTAATAGCAGTGGGAGGGAGTGCATCAAGGAAAAGATTTGAAACTAATTTGAGATCTCAGTGTATAGCTCAGGTGTGCTAACATCACTTTTCCTTTTTTTCTACAGTTAAACGTTGTTTTCAAGAAGGTTGGTTCATTCAGGTTGGGGGGGGCGTTTTTTCTTTGTTTTATTTGGTTTTTATTATTTTAATTAAAACTTAAAATGTCAAGCTCTGTTGTGGAGAGAAAGTTTTCATAATAGTCTTGGGGTGTTACATACCTGTGATGAAGACAGTAATTAAATATTGCTAATGGGGGGGAAAGCTCATAAATTGTAAATCCTTGATTTTGCTAGATATTCCAGAATAAATCAAGTGAAATAAGGTACTAAAGATATCAGTCTGAACAGGTTCTCCCAGCTCTGCTGATCTTGATCCTATACTGAGCTGGTGTGTAATACTATAATCTGTACTCAGAGCAGGGAGTGGAGGTGAGCACAGTTCTACATTTAAGAAGAGTCTGGCTGTGTGGTCAGTGTGCCATGATTGCTGTGGAACAGAAGTTTCCTGTTGTATAAGGGAACACAGCACTAAGTATTTAATTAGCTGAGATCATATGTCACCTAAATGTTCATCAAGGACATGTTCATTTTATGCCTGCACACTTACATGTGAGTTTGAGTGGGTTGGTAGGTGGACAACAGGTACATTTAGAGTTTTTTCTAGTTTTTTCTACCTGTATAAGAATTGAAATTACCACTTTTTAGGCATTTACAGTTTGTGCTTAAGCTGAACCTGATGAGTAGCCTAGCACATCTGATGCCAGAGGCATGACATGAATTTCTTCACTGCCGTAATGTCTTTGTAATCACTGTAATGGGTTAGATCTTATTCCCAAAAGTGCTGTTGGCACAATGCCGGCCTGTGTTGTGATGCAGCCCTTGAAATGAGATTGGAAGACAGGCTTTTCCATTCTTTCTAGATGGTTATGGAATGAAACAGTTACCGGGTAGGGGCTATCAGCTGCAGGTTTTTCTGAAGCAAATATATTCTTGCAAATGCCATCAGCTTCCACCTGTAATGGAGCTATGTTTTGATTGTTTGGTAGAAATGTGATCAAGTACTTGACAACTTCTTCTATTTTTGCAGTGAACTGGGCTCCTGGCAGAGCTTTCCAGGAGTTGAAACCTTTCAGCAAAAAGAAAGAAAGAAAAATAGAAAGTGTGTTGTGTAAGCATCATGGAACTCAAGGAACACTTGGATTTCCTTTTTTAAAGGATAGATTGGGAAACAGAACTCTTGTCTAAAACAACAATAGGACAACATCTGCTCAGAAGCATAACTCATGTGATTACCTGTGGGTTGTTAGAAGGAACAAGCAAGGAAAACAAGCAAAAAAAACCCCAGCAGCCAAACCATAGTTAAGGCTGAAAGCATGGAGTTGATTTGCAATCATAAATCCTCATTTTTGGCCTGGGTATGCATTTTCACTTTGATGAAGCTTATAGAGTTTCATATTCCCAAACCTAGACTAGGGATTGAGGGTGTCTTAAATTTTGAGTGACCAAACAAGGATGTATTAAAAGCGTCTTCACTGAAGTGTAGAGATGCTTTGATGGTGACCAGTTGGGAGCCAGAAGAATAATTTGAAAACTTTGCCTGTGACTGCCTGTATTTTGTGACGTGTTAAAGCAAGAACACCCATCAGAAAGGAGTCCATCTCAAGTTTAATTTTGATTTTTTTGTTTTGCAAAAAAAGATTTCTACTTGCTTAATGGGACTTGAGGTTTTTGCCTTTTCACTTAATAGGATTTCATGGTACGGTCAGGATTGAGTAAATTAGATTGACAGAAGACTTCTTTATATTCATTTTTTTTTTAATGGCTCCTTTTTCCATTCAAATTTCTACAGTATCTGTGTAAATAAGTGTCTTGTGAAGGTACCAGTTTTAGACTTACAGTTTAATTGTACAGCATCATTAAAACAGCTGAAACCAGTACTCAGGGCTGTGACCAGTTCAGGGATTGATTGAAGAAAGTTTTTGTTACATGGAAAGTATGTTTAAAGTAGAAGAGGTACAGAAGCCGTATCATTCAATATGTGAGTTTTATTCAGTCTGTGAAATCTATCTAGCAATCATGCAGATTCCAACATCATTAGCAAGTAATTTCCATAGGATTATGAAATGTCTCCTCATGACCTATTCAGATTTGTGTTGAAATATTTATTCCTGGTTTGAAACAAGTTTGTTACTGTAGGGCAGACAGAACATGTTATACAAGTGAAGTCAGCTGTAACATGAATTGATAGCTTTGATGCCAGCCTTTGTACTTGATTGATGTATATTTATTTTGGCAGGGATGTTGCCTTAGATATGGTCCTTCCTCCCCTCCCATGGTCTCCCCGTTGGCTTCCGTAGCCCGCTCCCAGCTCAGCACAGCCGTGGCTGTGCAGCACAGCTGTCGGGCACCGCTGGGCTGGAACAGCACCTGGGAGTAGGAGGCAAGGGATGCCTGAGCTGGCACTTGTGCTGCAAGAACTGAACATCAAACGATGTCTGTATTTCATCTGAAATCGAGTACCTAGATCTGTAGAAGGATTTTGCATAAGTGCAAACTAAGGATTACTATTTATCATTATTGCCTTTTTCATCTTCATGCTGTTTTAAAGTAATCAGAATAACCTTTGAAGTTAGGGAAGGTACTGTTTTTCCCATTATATAACTAGCTAACTTAAAGCACTAAGAGGCAAAGTAACCTGCCTAAGATCAGGCTATTCTGTATCAGAGCCAGAAACACAATCTGAGTTTCTCTTTGTTTTATATTTCGAGTTCTGGAAATTTTTTCTTTCCTTTAGGAAAAGAAAATGCATTTACACATCTCTAACATGCACTTGTGTGCCCTCACACAAGATGCAGTTTTCTGTTTGAAGAAGGTCACTCTAGCTGGTGCCTTGGAAACAGGAGCTGTGTGTCAGAGGAGACTATTGATTTTGCTGGGGTCCCCGTGAGGTTAAAGCCTTTCTCCTCTCTGGGCTTCTCACTGTTTCAGCTCCTGCCCTACTGAGTGCTGGCCCTGCCGCTGTCTCTCCTCCTCGTGGGCTTGTCAGGTTCCCACAGCCTTTTCTGTCCTTTATTTCCTTCTGCTTGAGGATGTCCCCAAATAGCTGTGTCTCATATCTACGCAGTATCTTTGAGAGAGAGGTTCTTCCTGCCCGGAAACCACCTGAATGTCCATTTAAGCAAGGACAGTAGAGGGAAATAGCCCGTGCTAAGGCCTCTCAGCTGGGAAGGAGAGGCGGCTTTCAGCAGGAACCGGGAGAGGTTCAGCTGCTCCACCGCCCTCCTCCGCTCACTGGCATGGACACAGGGGAGAGCAGTGTCCTCAGTGATGGCCTGTGCTGGCTGGGACCAAGTGAGGAACAGGAGTGAGACTCTGAGACACTGATGCAGACTGAATGAGAGTGCCTACGGTCCTGGGGAAGAGAAGGGGAGATACTGTTCACCGCATTTCTCAGGCACCCTGGAGCGAGATAGGAGGGGGACTTCTGTCTGGTCCCAACTTCCCACTTTCTGCTTCATCGCTCAGGTCCTCCTAATAACCATCTCATCTGGGAAATACCTGGTAAGACCAACCTGTACGATGTTAGAGCATAGAGAAATGTAATTATCATTGTCATCTTAAAATTACAGATGACTTCTAAAATATTTTTGAATATCCTAGAAAAAGGGTTTGCTAGGGTTAGAAATTATATGGCCATGTAGAGAGGATGATTGGAGAAAATAAAAGAGTAGGTGGGATTAATGGGAAAATGGGACATGTACATTCATGTTACACTGTCATTCTAAACCATGATAGCAAGAGCTAGAGCAGATGCATACCTTTTAGCATGCTACAGGCATTGTCTGAATTTGCATTAGCCAGACAAACACAATCTTTGTGTGAATGTTACTAAAATATTAGACAGGTTTAACTCACAACTCTGTAGCATAGGCCTTCAAATTTAAAATCACAGAACCTTTCATATACAAGAATGTATGCTATACTGAGTTGTAGTAGAAGTATAGAAATACGTTCTTGAATTAAAGAGAGTAGGAAAAGTTAAGTTTTAGTACTAAAATACTTGCTACACTTGAGGATTACACTTGAGGATTACAATACTAAGCTGATTTAGGGTATTACATCTGAAGTACTAGGACATAAACCAAAAGCATAATGAAAGGTTTTGTCAGAACTCATTCTCACCCTGTTTGTATTGATCTTGGGCTTATACTTGAAACAGGTTGGCTGCCTAAAACTCTGCTGTAATTCAGATTTCATTGCATGCTTAGGGAAATGATTTTGGAATAAACACCCAGTACAATTATGTCCTTTAAATCACTTAATTCTTCATTGCTTGTTGCTAAGGTTGACAAGAAAAAAATATTCCCGAAAGTGGATGAGAGGTGTGCAGCTCTACTGACAGGACATGAGTGCTCTGCGTTCCTGCCCACGCGGGAGCAGCGCTGCATCTCTGTGCTGTGGCTGTGAACGGAGGCACCGCCACGCCTCCAGGGTGTGCCCAGCAAGAACCTGCTGGGACAGGCCCACACATCCCACACTGCTTGGGCTTGGCTCGCCTTCCTGCCGAGGAAATGGCTGGCAAGGGGGGAACATGGGTTTCTGTAGGAGCAAGGGGAGCATGACTGGCTGGTAGACAGCATTCCTGGGCTTCAGCACTCTTTAAAGATGTGAAAAATGCAGCACATGGGATCAGAGCTGCCTTTTCTGAAGGATCTGGGGGGTTGGTTGTTCGCTCACCCGTATAAAAACAGACATTTCAGTGTTTTGATGTCATTTTTTGGTCTCTATTTTTAGTGCCTTGGAACATTACAGACATGAAATATGTAGCTATTGAGCTTGTTGGAGTTAAAATAACTTCAAATATCTTTAAAGAGACTTTCTGCAGTACTCTTTTTTTTCCATTGCAGCACATGTAGTTTTTGATTCAGTGCATTACAGAGGCTAGAAGTGTGCCATTATGTTAAAGCTGGTGTTACCATTTGGTTTGATAAGGAGGAAGTCCTGTTGGTCCAAGATGAATATAAGGGAATAATGTAAATGCTGGTTTCAGCCTTTTTATTAAAAAACATTTATCTGATTTATATTTCAATTTGGAAGATGTCCCCAGTATGTTGTTAAGTGCTCAAATTAGCTTTCCATTTAGCTTGAAGGTAAGGTTGAGGTGTACTCAAAAACAGTTTGAGTATAGAAGCAAGATATTCCTTTTATCTCTCTAGTAATCAAATATTTATTGGTATATAGGGAACTTCAGAAAGAATAACCTAAAATTTAGTTTTGTGTTTGAGTTGCTATCTATTTTACATACATCATGATTATAAGGTTCTATTCAGTAGTGTTAGAAATTATGCTGAAGATGCCTGAACTCCCAGAAGACAAGGCAGAAAGAGAAGTTTTGTTGGGTTTTTATGAACTCATTAATTTCTTCTGCACACATGTGACAAGCTGCTAATTCACCTCTCTGTATCTAGTCATCAAAGAAGGAGCAGTTAGGGATTTCATAACCCACTCTTCTGCCAAAGGCATTACCACTCACACTTCGTTTTTGAGTTTCATGTATCACTGCAACCTTCAGTATTCAAAATGAACAAAAAAGGCGAATCTGTACCCCACAGCCTGGCTCTGGATTGGGTGCTTGATGGCAGCCAGTAACCTGGAGGAGGACAGAGGAAAGGGAGGACTCTGGAAGGGATTCCATCTCTGGGACTGCCTGGCTGCAGGGACTGTGAGAGACTCCTCCTCCTGGAGACAAATTGCATTTTCCAGCAGCAGATTTTTGAAGAGAGATCTGCCCTCTGAAACTCTGCCATCCCGGTTGACTGACTTCTAGCTGTAGCAGGATTCCTCTGGAGCACATTATGGGAAATAAATTTTACAGCCCAAGCTGTATGATGCTTTGAGGCATTCATTGAGGAGGCAGGTGGGAGCTGTGATGCATGATTGCCAGGTTTTGATGTTACTGCAAGTCTCATGAGAGACTGGTGCTTTCTGACAGTCCAGGTTCCACACAGTGATGCGATTATGTGAAAAATGCATTAAAATTTTAGCTCTCCTGATCTGGAGAAAAACATGAAAAGATGTATCCTGAAGGGTGCCATATGACAATAAGCATATAAGATTTTATATAAAAAGTTAAAACCAGACAAATGTGATGATGCTGAGTGCAAAGTGGAAACATATTGGTGACTCTTTAAATCTTTTCTTCAAATATTGGAATGATTGGAAGCAAGTGCAAATTATCTGTTTCATCTAAGCCAATAGACTAGAAACCAGAGACTCGCTCTTAAGTCCAGGGAAAACATCCATTTTCAATTATGAAAGAAAATTGCCTTAGGGCTATAGATTGGCAGGATTATTCTGTTAAAGAATGTTGCACCATCTCCCACAAAAAATACAGTTCCCATTGTGTTTTCCATCTGCGTGTGCACCGTGCTTGGTCCTCCTCCACAGAAATTATCTTGCTAACTTCATTGTGCCTTCAAGAGCCTCCAAAAATTTTATGTGAAAGAGTGGTTCCTTAGGCTAACTTCTGTTTAAGTATTGAAGATGGTCATGTTGATAACATCTTGTAGTCCTATTGCAAACTTTGGACATGGATCTTAATTTTATTAATAATTTGTCAAATGCTTACAGAAAAGATGCAACCTTACCTCTCATAAATGGGTTCACAAAACAGAATTAGGGTAATAGTTGTTTTAAAACATGCACCTATAGAAGCTTAGGTCAGTAGCAGAAGTTGTTAGGAAATGCTATTTTTTCCTTTCATCATTCTCAGCTATACATAGATTTAATAGAAAATTGGGAACAGCTCCTGCTGGAGTTCATTGTAAATGTCTGTAGACCATAATTTAAAGGTATTCCAACCCTGTGGCTCCAATTTATCTAAAAATAAAGGTTTAAATGCTTTTAATTAAATTGGTGTAGATGGGATTCTTGTTGTCATTATATGGTAATCTGACCTATGTCCCTTATATCTAAAAGGCTACTAATGTATTGTTTTGTTAAAAGTTCTCTGCTTTTTTTTTCTTTCCTTACACATTTTGTTCCCTGCACGGAATGAATTAAGGATTTACATAAAACAGTTTGGGTCATTCTGGCAGTGTTTATATTGGAGGCTTTCTTGTCATTTGCTCTACTGTGATGAAGACTGCATTCTTGTACTGCAGGACAGTGGATCAGGAATGAAGTAGTGGTCACTTGGTTGGAAAGAAATGTTAATTACTGTCCAGAAAGGAGGAGGGAAAAAAAGACCTGATGAGGTGTTCTTGTTTGGTTGGAATGTGCTGCTAGAATGCAGTAAGGGATGCATATTTTACTAGTTGTGGAGAATTCTGAGGACATGTTTGATACAAGCTTTGTGTAGACAAAACAGATAAACAGATTATTATTGAGGTCTGTGGGCCCTTGGAAAAGATTGCTAATTGTATGTTTTTTCAAAGGACTGAGATCTTATCACTCTCATGAAAATTGTGCAGGGCCACTGTGAAGAGAAATGTGAATTTAAAAGCAAGTCGAATTAAATACACTTGAAAGGCCTCTTTCTGAACTGCAGAGCATATTTGCAGTTATCTGCAGCTGAAGGCCACATTGCCCCCGCACTGCAGCCTTCCATCTCACGCTGCGTTGGTGACGGAACCGAAAGCTTTCCCTCTTCCTTCTGATCTCATCCTCAGTATCAGTGAGATTCCCTAATGGAAGAGCAACTTCTGCACCAGATTGGCAATGAACATATTGAATCTATCACATCAAAGAAATAGTTGTAGGATGGCGTGAAGATTCTGCTTCTTTTTAAAGTGATCTGTATGGGCAGATCTTTTGAATCCCTGTGTAATTTTACTGACTTTGATCAGAGTCCATACAGCTGTAGTTGTTTTGAAGAATCAGATGTTACTGTTGTGCTGTGAAGGTTAAAGGATGGTGTTTTCCTTATGTGTTCAAGACTAACATTGCTACCTACGTGTGATACGGCAAATTAAATAAATGTTAATATTTTGGTACCTGTCAAAGACCACTTGGCTTTAAGACCACTTGGCTGTTGATACATAGCTACAAGAAATTCTGTGGGAACATAGGTAATTATTTTTAAAACTGATTTTGATTATATTGAATAATTGTATGTTTCTCTAAAATGTTTCTATACAATGCTTCTCTAAACTTAAATACATATGTTTTCTAGAATTATTTACTACTGGGTGGCAGATACACAGCTGTGAGTCATTTACATGAAGAGCAGGCAGATTTCTGAAAATGGAATGAAAAGCTTTAATAGCAATATAGAGATCTGGTGGAAATTTATGTGCAAATGTCCTTTATTACATGATCACCACCATGCAAATATGTAGCATTGAAGCAACATTCAAAAGCCTAAGGTTTCATATTCAAATATTAGAAGGAAACAGTGTCGTTGCCTGCATAGTTTCAAGGCCATATCCTTTTGTGTGTTTGTGTTGGGATACAGCCTTTAATTATACAATCAAATCTTTCCTCTTGGGGTTCCTAGTTTTTCAACTTGGTTAGCACTTACTGCCTTTTCTCACGGCTGTCTTACGACATCTCATCATAATAGTGCCCTCTCTGGTGTCCCAGGGAGCTCTCTGGCCATTGCAGTGTAGCACCTTTGGTATAGGGGTAGAGAGAAGTTTTCTGGACTGCTTTCAGCTACCATAGGGAGGAGACTATCCTTCCTTGTCCTCATTTCCCATTCCATTTGCTTCGTACCAGCTCATTTCAGCAATAGTATTAGGGAAACAATGTGTTAAATGGTGAAGTAGGAAATATGAGAACTCTGCCTGGGTTCCTCACAGTTCATCGTCCAGGCTGGAGTATTTTACCTGCAAGAGCACAGACGTGGGTGCTTGAACTGACGCCGTGACATTGGCAGTGGTGGGTTAGTTGGTGCTCTCTCCAGAGCAGCCTCGTGTCTGCAGGTCTCACAGTACTTGCTGAAGGAGAAGGAAGATAGAGAAACTGTGCATCCCCTTTCTGGCTCCCAAGAAGGAGTTCTCTGGGTTTACAGACTCATTTGCCATTGGGTGTTGTTACCTGGCTTTGTCTCAGTTTTCTCTGATTTCTCACAACATTCTATGGTCATAGGATAAATGCTAATTTTGAAATGGAAACAGGAAGCCTACAAAAGAGGCTTTAATTTTTGAAAGTTAAATTAGAGAGAAATAAAAAGTTTTTTCAAGCACAGCTGCAGATTGGAATCCTTTTGCATTAATTAATATTACAAGCTTATGTTGATGGTGGAAAAGTTACTTTGAAGAAAAAACATTTTTCCTCCTGATGCCATTAAGGCTGGCAGGATTCTTCATTCTGTGTCATTGCTAGGGAAGGTTAGGAAGGCAGCAGTTTGACAGCTTCCATGTGTGGCAGTATGGAAGCTTAATCTAAAAACCATAATTTATCAAAGATACTGTGTAAATGCTGGGAAACTGCTATGGCAGCAGTGCCTGAGAAAAGAGAGAGAAATGCTTAATGCGGTAGAAGTGCCGGCAGGGAGTGTCCCAAGTGCAGGGCTGGGTTCAGCCGGATGACTCACTCCTAACTGAGTACTAGAAGCATTCCTCTTCCCGGTTCTCTCTGAAATACGTTCCCAGTTATTTGTGTGTACCTTCTCCATACACAGGAGCTGTTGTACTTGGGTTTTTGGAACCTGAAAACAAGCTCTTTATTGATGATGAGGTCAGGACGCCTCTGGGAATGGTGGCTTGTTGGTTACCAGCTGCTCCCCAGCCAGAAGGAGGTTGTCCTGTTTTAATGAGTTGTGCTTTGTTTCTTTTTCTTACTTACAAAAGAAAAAAAAAAAAAAGGTATTTACACTGTTTGCTGTGAAATTTCTTTGTGATGAGATTACTGGCAAAATGTTTCAAGATAGAACTGTGTACATGCTGGGTATCTTCCACATGGCATCTTTGCATTGCTGCTTGTAGAGGCAGTAGCCCTGTGAGCAGTACTCCCCTTCCCATCCTAGTGGGATAAAAATTGGCTCTTAAGGTTGTTTGGGTCTTATAGCAGTTTCTGTTGGTTTTAATTTTTTGTTGTGGCACATTGTGTTGTAGATCAGGCAACCTAAATTGAAGCTGGAAATAAAAGCCTCACAAATAGGAGTGAAAAAAGCACCTGCACTAGCCTTGTTTTCAGTTACAGTAACATAAATCTGAGGACGCTTTGACAAGATCTTCTGTGTACAACTGTACAAAGGTAGAATTTAGCTCAACAGTCAACTCCCTAATCGTTGGATTTTCTAGACTCTGCAGCTAATTCTACTCTTTATGCTATTGCTTTTTTTATGCAGTACATTGGTTTGGGAATAATACTGAGATACCAGCACTCCCAGTCTAAGATTTGAAGCCAGTGTTTTTAAATCAGTTGGTATTTGTCACTAAGTACCCAAATATTGGTAATGATTCCAAAAATTCAGATGAGATTGTTGAGTGGTTGTTCCGCATGTTTCAAATCAGTTTGTACAATGACATGATGAAAAAACTGCTGAAGCTGTAGGGGAGGTGTCTGGTCCTCACAAACAAACTTGAAAAGCAGAGTCCACAGATGTGAGGGACGGGTTGTTAACAGCTTAAGACCAACCAAGTCTTAATTCAGAAAAAGGTAATATCAAATCAGCTTTCATAGTGAATGTCCTAATCATGGTGAGTCATGGTTGTTTTGGCCCAGACTATAAGTTCATGGAAGAAAGTGTGAAAAGAAACTTCTATACATGTGCATTTTACATCCTTGTTTTAGAAGTGCCTTGCTTGGAGGTTAGTGATTACTTTTATTGACCTACACTGAGGTGTCTTTTGGTGAGTTAGGTAAAACACAGCTCCAAATAATACCAAGAGAAATATGATTCTTGTGTGTATGTATACAAAAAACATGTATTGATCACTTAGAAGTAGATAAAAGAGGAAATGTGCCTTGCATATGCCTTGAGAGGTCTGATATGGTTCTTAGCTAGGCATTTAAAGGTAAGTATGGTGTAAAAGTCTAAAGATAAAAAATATATCCAAAGAAAGAGAAGGATTAACAAAATTACCGAGTTGATAAGAGTTTTCTCAAGTTTTGGAAGGTTTTAAAACTGGGTTGATAAGTGACATATCCTTTTTGTTCTGTTTAAGAAAGATTGGTAGTCTGACAACATCCAAAGTTATTGCCTTACAAAGCAGGTAGAGGGTTGATAGAAATAACACGGGGGGGGGGGGGGTTGGAGCTGTCTGGGCCTTTTGTCATTGTAGGGTTTTTGTGCTTTCCATTTAGTGTAGATTTACAAGCAAATGGTAGTAAAGTTTTTCTTGCTGGGAAATGACTGGCTGTAACATGGAGCATTTTACTCATGTTGTTTTGAGCTGTGTGTTATCGCTCCATTGAGATGTTCACTTACCCTTACTAAGAAATTTGTATTTATTCTTAAATTTATAAATATTTCTCATCACCCTGACAGTAGTAACTCGCACTGTAGGATTGATTTGGTTGTTGGAATGTTGACAGTGTTATTTTTAAATCTTTATAAGAATTGAAAATTAGTTCAAGATAAGCCAAGCTAAGATTCTTATGAAACAACTGCTTAAAAAAATTAAAGGATTCTTTTCTCTTGAAGGCCAGGAAGGTCTCTGAGGTTGCCTGGTGGTTGCATAGCTATCCATGAAACAGAAAAAGCCCCCAGAGGGGGATGGTCCATCAAGGAAGGAGAAAAACAATCCTTTTTCTCTCCATGTTTTTCAGCTGCTGATGGGAGCAAAATGTTATCTTGAGATTTTCTGGTATCTCAGCCTGCAGAATGACACTATTCACAGGCTTCCAAGGGGAGTGTGCCAAGGCAGCCAGAGCTGCGGAGGAACGTGTTGCTCAGGATGCCCTTGAACAGCAAAATCCCATTCCAGGGTAGAGGAGGGCTCTCCTGATGGAGGCACGTTGTTAAGCCTTTGATTGTACAGAAAACTAAAGAAGAACAATCAAACTTAGGCATCAGATACCATTTGGCAAACAGTGGTGGAAATGATTGCTGGTTATTTGGTGATGGGAAGGTAGCAAATGGCTGTGCTCTAGTTGTGCAGTCAAGGAAAATACAGCTGGGATTGTAACAACAAGATCAGTCTTTCAAAACCTGCTACTTCTTAGTACATGCCAGGCACTGTCTTGAACTGATGCAAAACCCACCACATATAATATCTGTTTTAAAAGATAACCCAATAAAATGTAATTTCCTTTCATAAAAATATGAAAGTGAAAACTACAATTTCCCTGCCAGCAGTTACTCATCTTCTTACACTTGTGTCATGTTTCATATAGCTTTCTATGATGTAACAGTTTCCTTTGTGATGTTGTGGGTTTTAATATATATGTATATCTCCGTTTTAAATATGTAATTTAGATGACAGTTGTAATGTGTGTCTTTTAATCTCCTCACCATGGAAGTCACAGCTCATATTCCACATTAGTATTCTACAGCAGTAACTTGTTTTCTTAGTGAAACTTACTTTACCAAAACCAGTAGTGATGGTATTTCTTTTGACAGAACAAGTTTAAATTTGATGGTATCGTGATTATCACAAGTCCCTTTTATTTAAAGGGTAAATAAAAGTATCAGATATGAGCTGCATGTGGGTTTTGATTGGTGATTTTTCACATACTTGTGTCACAGCTGAAATTCTCTCAGGCGTTCTGTTTCACCAGCTTTTTATTATTTCCCCTTACCGTTGTGGTTATGTAAAAATGACAGTTGATACTGGGAATTTGAAGCAGTGACTCATATTGAATTTCTTTTAAACGCAATCCAAGAAAAGTGAATTTGTCAGTTTATTCAGCTAGCGTAGACTGGGATAAATTGTATTTCAGTCTCACCTAAAAGTTTATCCAGTGTTTAAGTCTGGTGTGCATTTTATATTTTGTGGTTTTAGCATAGTTAAATCTCATTACTGTCTTTTAAGGAGTACTTTTTGCAGTATATAAGACATGTTTAAACATAGTTCCCAAACTTGGTTTTGAAGCCAAAGTAAATGAGGTCTTGTAGCGCCACATTCCAGTGATTCTGACATCAGAAGAGTATCTGCACTAATAATTTTTTGTATTAAAGTGGCTGGATTTTTATATGCCTGCAAGAAGCAAGACTGGAGTCTGACATGGAGAAGCATTTCACAGGCGCTAACGAATGTTTTCATGAAATCTTTTTGCCTCTCTGGGGAAATAAAAAACCCAACCAAGAAAACCTGAAAAAGCAATATACTCACATTTTGACAAAAAATCAAATGCTTTTTTACAACAGGCTCAATAAAGCTAGTTTTACTTAATTTTGTTCGGTGTTTTGTTTTTGGTTCAGGTTTCCTGCTGCAGTTTGTAGAGATACTTCTGTCTTTTTGTAGATTAAGAAGCAAGAGTTATGCCAAAAATTATCTGAGCACTGACACAAAACAAATCAAAACGCCAAAGTATTTTGAAATATTTGCGTAAGTGGACTTCTGTATGTTCTGGGTATTTGAGTGTGAAACATTCAATATTCATCATATTTGCAGCCCAACTAGCAAACTCGTGAGATTTTTGTCCTGGGAAAAACAACGAAAGAACCTTGTCGAGGTTACAAACCTGATGCATACCAGAAACTGGATTAAGTCACAGATAGCAGGGGAGGACTGCATCAATTTGGCCTTGTATGGCTGGGCTGAACTTTGCCAGATAGAAAGAAGAATCACTTTCTGCTGCCAGTGCCTCTCTCTACAGGGCAAGGGCAGACTGGGAAAAGCTGCCGATGGATGTGTGCCCAGCTTGTTTTGAGCTGATTGGCTCTTTTTCCATCCCAGATTTTGAGAGAAAAAAGAGTTTAGTGTGATGTTTGACAATCCAGAGTACATTTTTTCCCCTCATTGTTGTAATAACAATTACATGTTCTATAGTGTTGATTCTTTGAAATTTACAATTTAATAGTCCTCATCTTGTTTGCTTTCAGATTCTTCTCATTCTTTTCATCGAGATGAGACCATCGTTATTGCCCTGGCATCTGTGTCTGTACTGGCTGTTCTGATAGCTGCTCTGTTCTTTGGATACAGGATGCTTGCAGGTAGGGATTGACCATCATTTTGGCTTTGTTTTTTTTTCAGTTGTTCATTTGGCTGTTGCTCAAACTTAGGCTTAGGTCTTCTGTTCTCCGCACTCCCTATTACATGCTTGTACACAATTCTGTTGCCCTTTTTCCTCTCTGACATTTTATGGTGATATCCCTTTCATAACAGTTTGGAGAGAGTTACGACTTCTCTAAGCTGGCATTTTGGGACCCATTTTTCTTCCACAACTCCTCTGCTCAGCACAGCTTAAGTGCGGTGGTGAACATGCTTTATAGTTTTTGCCAGTGACTTTGAATTATCAAAGTAGTTGTGTAGCAGGTATTTGTAGTTTGTAGCTTTGCAGCACCTTCACTGCTCATTTTGCTGACTTTGAGAAGATTTTACAGGACTCCTTTTTACTTGTTAACATCCTTGCCTACAATATGTAATTCTGCCAGGTCCCAGGTAAGTTGCATTTTTGTCATTTGGAGCATGTCCAGAAAGGAAACTCTCTGATTTCCTCCTCACCCTCTTGCCCAGGAGACCGTAAACAAGGTTTGCACAGTATGAACATGATGGAGGCAGCAGCATCAGAGCCCTCATTGGATCTGGACAATCTGAAGTTGTTAGAGGTAAATATTCAACTCAGTTCTTAATCTTCGTTTCTATGCAATATAATGCTTGTGGTCATATCCCAGGCATAGATACAGAAATGAATGTATCAGTGCTCCTCTAATGTTTTCTTCTAAATCACAGTTTCAAGAAGAAATTAAAATACAAAAGGGTTATTGCACGTACATTTTGTCTTACTTTGTTTGTAATGTTGTTGGTATTAGCTCGAATATGTTTTACCTTGAGAACAAAAAAGAAACACTGTGAGGTAGTGGGGGAAATTAGAATGTGCTAAATTTCAGCATTGCATCAAAAGATCTATTTTTGCTTGACTCTGCTTGCTTTTAGTATAGTGTCCTACTGTAGGAATTTGAAAATCTTTAGTAACACTCTTGGAATATAGAATGTACTGCAGATAGGGCAGTATATTTCAGTAGTGGTGCATTTACGTGTAGTCATTCTTCAGTGTGGGGCACTATCTATCTCCTTGGCAACTAGAGGCCAACCAGATCTTTCTGCTCAGCTTGGTGTTAGATGTATCATCACAAAACTGCAAAATGTTATGCTACCAGTTGGTATGCTCGATGGAACATATGGAATTTTTAAAACCTTTTAGCCAGGAAAAAAATTAGTAGAACAACTGAGATGCAGAGCGGTGCTTTTCTTCTTTTTCCCGGTAGAAACCGCACCTAGAGATGCAGACTGCAGACGTGCAGTGTGAGCTGCTCTAATGGTGACAGCAGACTGATCAGCAAAGAACATGGGGTGTCTTCTGCCAACAGAAAAGTACTTGAGGCAGTTTGCAAGAGTCTAACAACATGTCTTGTAGAAGTGTGCAAAGCCCCAGATGAAAGCACTTGAACTGATAATGCAGTCTTGGAGAAAGCAGTGGCTTTCTCCAAGTCTGAAAGTTGGTAGAGAGATCTGCTATGGGGTCTTCTGTCCTGTTTCTTGTATGCTAAGGAGTTGACCCCTCACCCCCAGTCACAGGGTGTTGCAGGACAAATGTTTTAACCTGTGCTTGCCTTTTGATGTCTCTGTGGGTAGATTACATTCCACCTTGAACTGACTTGCTGCTGCTTTGCAACCCAGTGATGTAAAAGGACTGAGAAACAGAAAGTCTCTTCATTAAAAGATACTTTATTTTTGAAAACTTTCCTGTAAGACAATTGTATCATCTTTAGAAACATTACTTCTGTTATCCCTTCTGTTTTCTATTCCTCCTCCATTTTTAAATATTTAAAAAATAAAAAAATGGCTCAGGAAATCCTTATAGTTTCTTGTATGGGACTTCCTGAAAATTATTTTAAATAGGTGCTTAAATTCTTATATAGTTGGAATTTTTTGAGCTTTAGAAATTATAGCTCTTCCTGAAGGTGGTCTTGCGTTTTGTTTTAGAGTAGAGATTGCATCTTTCTTCTGCAGTTACTATGGAGATGTGAAAGGCCATTCTTGAAGACTGTCTAATGCAGTGGGCGTTAGAGTAAAGATTCACAGGTAGTCAGGAATGAATTACTTCTTTCTGTTAAAATCTATTTACTTCTTTTGGCATCTACTTTGCACTACAAATGAGTATTTTGTTATTATTAACCTGAAAGGTACAGCTTATAAACTGTCCTAAACCTAAAATATTTCACCTAATGTCTGTGATCTCTGGAGTGAAATGAAATTGATTACATAAAAGCTATACATCTTTAGTAGGCAAAAGTTAGTAAGAGAATTAGCAGCACAGAACTCATGTATTTTATTGATTCTGCATACAAAAGTAGTGAATAGATTCTTTATGATATATTTACTGGATATTCAGACTATAGATCAATTTCATAAGACCTATGTTGGCTTGTGCTGAGGTTTCCAGCTCCAAAATAGCTTTCATGACAGCATTCTAATTCTGCTTTTCATTACAAAATACTCACTATCTTCACTATTCTTATATAAAGCAGGATAAAAGTTGGCATACAGTTCTTGTAGAGTGAAAACTTGGGTTTTGTCTTCATCTGTTATTTGGTGAACTAATTATATATATTTTTTGCAGTTGATTGGCCGGGGACGATATGGAGCAGTGTATAAAGGTTCCCTAGATGAACGTCCAGTTGCTGTGAAAGTATTTTCTTTTGCTAATCGTCAGAACTTTGTCAATGAGAGGAACATTTACAGGATTCCACTGATGGAACATGATAACATCGCCCGCTTCATTGTGGGGGATGAGAGATTCACTGCAGATGGCCGTATGGAATATTTATTGGTGATGGAATATTACCCCAATGTAAGTGCTTCAAAGAAATCAATTGGGTTGGTTAAGAATTCTAAGAATAGCCACATAAAAAAGGATGTACTTCAGGTTTTGGTGGTGCTTCTTGCACAGTAATGTAAAAATAATCCATATAAATGACAATTTTAATGCACCATTTTGTGGGTTACTCTAATACCCTTTTAGATTTCCCAGTTAGTGCTACCATAGTCTTACAAATTCCTAGCGCTGGAGTATTTGCTCTTGATTGTGGTGCAAGGTTTTTTTAGTCAATTCTGTCCTTACTCAACGACAGAATTTGAAGACTGTTTTTTGTCTTTACTTAAAAATAATTTTTACTGAAATGTAATTTGGTTGAAAACTGTGTCTTGTTGCTTATGTAAACAGGCTCTGTTAATGACCTGATTAAATGTACAGATGAAGCTTATGACATCATTTTATCAGATTCTTTCCCAATGTGGTATTAAGAACAGCAAGATTAGTCTAAAATCAATCCACTGGTTGTTTGGAAGTCATTGGAAGAAGTGCACAGCAGGTGTGGTTAATGCCCAGTGTGATCTGTAATTCAGTGAGCAGATGTTCTGCTGTATGTGGAGTTAACAGCAGAAAAGGAAGCCTGCTGTGGCAGCCCCACTAGAACGGAATTGCAGTGTTCAAACTGGAGCCATAAATCTGATTTCAGTAAGGACTAACCAATACAAGATGTGCAGGTGAAATATTCCCCATCCAAAACGTCATTCTCCCGCAAAATACTTCCCTTCCTGAAAATAAGAACACACAAGCCAGGGAATTTTTACACCGGAAATTGTTCTTGGTGTTACCTTGGTGAAAGCAAGACAGATAGGTTTGACCCAGGTTGTGTTTTTATCCAACCATGCCTTCAGACCGAAGGAAGTAGGCAAGTGAAAGGAAGCATACGCGTATTTATCAATCAGCATGCTGTTGTGATGAGACTCTGAGGTGTAGTAGGTCAGTAAGGAGTCAGTTGTGAGGGATGACGTAGTAGGAAATACGTAACAGCCACAGAATTATTGCCCCAGTAGTCAGGCACTCATGTCCTTTTAGAACAACAGAAAAATTGTTCTAAAACACAAATAGAATCTCTGATTGTTAAAAATACCAGTTTTATCAAAAGTTTTAATCAACAAATATCCCCACTTTAACATGTAACTTGTGACTCTGACAAGACAGTCTTAATTACAAATTTACCTTTCTGAATCTTGACTAAAACTTTTCCTGGTTATCATTTATATTGAACTTCACTAAAAGCATAAAATCACAGCCTTCAGCTAGCTTAAAAAACATCTGGTGGTGAGCAGGCTCTGCAGTAGAAAGATCTTGAAGCTGGTTTAAGATCTTCTTACAGTATTTCCCAGTCACATCATGACAACAGTCTCCATTCTAACAGGCCTCCGTTAGAATGGGCTGGAATCTTAACCCACTAAGCCAAGAAAACCCAAGCTGATGACATTTGGAGGTTAATAAGAGTGCTTGTGTTTCTTAGAAAGCTATAAACAATAAGGAAAAATGTGAAATTCCTTTTTTTCTAGGTGGATGCACAGCTTTTTTTATGTATTACAGAATCTATTTGAAGCTCATATAACAGCATTTTAAACATGAAAAACTACTTGTGTAAACTTGCATGAGTGACATTCGGTCTGTGTTTTCACTGAGGATGTCGCCTATTTAGGGGTTCCTTGTTCTGCACAGACGAGGTCTGAAAAGGTGTAAGACTTTCATGATTCGATTAAGAAGTGTCAAGAACTTGATTTTAGTCTTAGCACTGGATCAAAAAAATGTCTAATACTTCGGTCACTTTAAATTCTGGTATCTGTGTGCCTCCGTCTGAATTGTGCACGTATAACATACCCGACTGTCAACTCCAAAGGGATTCATACCAAATTTTTATGAACCATATGTATATTTATACTTTGCAATGATATATATTTAGTTGCATCTGATAAGATGTTAGACAATGGTGCATCTTTAAGATTACGGACTTAAATAGGCAAAACCAGGGTAGTTTGTAGTCCTAAAAAATATAATAAACATGCAGAGTTAGCCAGATCACTTGTTCTTCATGGATGGGGATTTAGTTTGTTTAAACTAAGTATACTGTCACTGGGGACTGTGCCTCAAAAGTGTCACAGTTTGCAGGGTCTGGCTCTTGTTTTGGATAGCAGTCTCAGTTTCTAGACTATCTCACTATCATAATTGACACACTTCCTTCTGGTTTGCTTAGAGATTTCGTGACAAATTACTAGAATAGCCCCCATTTTATACATGTAACTTCCCTTTCAAGATAAGAGGAACATGGCATTCTTTTTTTCCGTGTTTCTTCAGTGCTTGTGGACTCACTCCTATCTGGAGTTGCCTTTGGGGTGTGTTTTGATACATAAATAGATTTTAGCAAGTGAGATGCTGAGTACTCTGTAAGCGATAATGGTCTAAAGCCCACTTCCTAGAAACCCAGGCTGTTACATCTGCAGTTACCTTTATTCTGTTCTGCAACAAGACTTTTATAATTAATACAATTTTTTCTAGAGGCAATCCCTGTTATTCTGTGATAAAATTTCTATTCTGCTTTAGAGAAACGAAATGGCAGCACTGGAATTTAAGGAAACTTTGGTAAAATTTTGTGTTTTAGAATATGTGGGTAAACACATAAGCAGTTGCAGGTTTATACTTTTTAGAAGCAGTGGATACAACTGAGTCTCCAAAAGATTTTGAGTTACTCTACTGGACAATGATTTTAATCCATGTTTTTTGTTTTGTCTTTTTTTGGGTTCTTTTTAGGGTTCTTTGTGCAAATATTTGAGTCTCCACACAAGTGACTGGGTGAGCTCTTGTCGTTTGGCACACTCTATAACTCGGGGCTTGGCGTACCTGCACACGGAGCTGCCTCGAGGAGGTAAGGCCACGAAGGGATGCCCAGATCTCCAGTATATTCTTATTTCTATCGGGTACTAGATTCCAGGCTTTCTTTTTTCCTGCTGCGGGTAGGAAATGATGAATGCAAATAAAGATTGCTCAGAACTTCTGAATGTTCCCTCCTTCTGAACAACCCCGTGTTGTGGGCTCTGGCTGTGACCCTTGTGTGAAAACACGGAGTATGAGCTGGGAGAGCCCCAGAGAGAGGCAGGAGAAGGAGGCAGAGTTGCGCAGTGCTGCTGTGTCATGGCAACAGATTACTGAAGTCCTGAAGCACTGTCTGGCTCTCTGGCAGAGGGCAAACAGATGAGGTGGTGTGTCTGTCTTTGCAGTTCAGAAACAAATCACCAAAGCAGTTTTTAGTTCGTGTGTGAACTGTATACTATATAATTAAATCTTCTAACCCCACTGTAGTTTTATTTATCGTGTCTCTGGATTTTTGTCTGAGGGTTTGGGCCTAGTCTTTGCTGTGTACAAGCAATACTGTTGGACTTCTGGTACTGTATTAGAGTACTGGCTGTGACAGCGTGTTGATTTGAATCTTTATATCTCTGCGTGCATGCTTCAGCTAGTATTTCAGCAGCTGAAGTATCATAATTATAAAGTTGATATTCTGAGATCTGTGATGTGTCAGGCTGCAGAATATGGCCTGGCACTGAAATGTTAGGTTTTTGGCAGTAAATAAAAGGCTGATATAATTATATCTACATTAAGGTGCTAATGTTTGGATTAAAATTTCAAACTATATATCTCAAATGTTAAGCATGAGCACTAGCAAAGAATGACAACTAAAGATGCTATTAAAAGTGCTGAAAATACCCAAATCAGTATTCCTATGTGCCATTGAAACTGCAGCTATCATCTTAACTTCATTTTGAAATGTGCAGACAGGTGTGTCCATTAGCAGCCAGAAAACATGTAAGCTTTCCATCATAAAGGAGAGACAGCCATAGTCTGTGAATGCTGGGAAGGAACTCATGGAGTTGAATAAATTCCACAGCAAAATGAGTTCTATACTGCTGGCTGCTTTAGTGACAAAATACATAAAAACTAGGAACAACTGAGATTATTCTTTGGAAAAGATCAGATCCCTTGCAAGATGAACATGCTCAGACTCTCTGGAATAATATTGTCTGCATATCTTCTGAATAGGTGCCAATGGTAATTCCAATCATAACATAAATAATTGGTGCTGTATTTGACACAGGAGTGTGGAAATGATGGAGAGTATTTGGTATGGCTCTTAGGGCTGTGGCAACAGGTCTGTGTTTAAGTACACCATGTCTCCACTGCCAAAATCATGCTGAAATATCCCTTGGGAAGAAGACAATTGTCAAACATTAGAGCTGTATATGACAGTAGCCTAATTTATCATACAGATACAGTGAAACTGTCAATGCCAGTCAGTTTTCTCTAGATAGCTTACTTTGGAGCTCACTGTAAAGAAGAAAAAACAGTAGCTTTCTAAAAAATAACTTGATTCTCTGTTTATAGTAGCTGAGCAGACATAATGAGGTTCTCTCATTTTGCCAAACAGTAGAATTGCTCAAATAGTAATGAGCACTTTTTTGTGTCCAAATAGACCATTACAAACCTGCAATATCCCATCGTGACTTGAACAGCCGCAATGTACTGGTAAAGAATGATGGAACATGTGTAATCAGTGATTTTGGGCTCTCCATGAAGTTAACTGGAAACAGACTGGTACGACCGGGTGAGGAAGACAATGCAGCCATTAGTGAGGTAAGTACAAATGGTTGGATGAATGTTCAGGTGGTACAATTTCTGTAATGAGGAATGGCTGCAGTGTGGGTGAGAAGTGGCTGAAGCCTCCATAGGAAGAAACTGGTTTTATTCTCAAAATACCCAACACAAACCTGCCATTTTGAAAGGCGATGTAGTGGCAGACTGAAGTTTCTGTGTGAGATATGAGATGACACAAGGTAGGTTTGGTTGCCATGTTATGTTCTCTGTGATTATGTGGTAGAGGTCCCTTTGGTCTTGTACTGCAAGTCCTAACTGAAGACCAAATATTCTTTGGTGGTTTTGGTGTTAATTTTTCTGAAATGGCGACATACCACATTCTACATCTCCTGCTTAACATCTAATACAGGCTACTGAAATACAGTGAGACTATTTCAAACAAAGGGTGCCTCATGTTTCAGTGTAGTTGTTGTCTGTGCTTTTACAGAAAAACTTTGTATTTCATTTAAAGAACATGTTTCACAGTGCTAGTCACCCTCCCTTAGAAAGCAAGTGCTAAATAGAAAATACCTAGTGCAGAAGAGCTCCTTCTAGATCTTCCCATACTGAACAAAGAAACAGGGAAACCGCTGGTTAAAATGCAGGGATGTGGAATAGCCCTTTAACAAAATACTGTCCTACAAGTACTGATGAGTAAGTGCTCTAATCTAACACATGTCCTAGTGAAAATGAATAGGTATCTTCCAAGACTGTTAACGACTATGGAAGATGTAGGGTGGAACCTTGCTGACAGTCCAGGAATAGAGAACAAGTTTCCTATTCAGCAGGATCTTCTTCCGTTATGATTCATACCTTGATGTTTAATAGTGTAATTTCAGGAAAAAGAAACATTTCTACTGTATCATATTTCATATGAGAACATTGGGTAAGGGACAAAATAATTTTGTTTTGGTACATACAAAAAAGTGACAGAGTAGGGGAAGGGTTTTGTTATGACTAGACTGGTAAGAATCTAGAAGCTGAGGACATTGATTAGGAACGAGCTGCGTTTTCCTTAACTGTAGAAGATACCAAGCAGAATGGGGTATTAAAAAACTAAATTGAATTTGGAAATTACTTCCTGATGTGAAGCTTTGATTTGATGTTTTCCCAGGTCGGTACGATCCGCTATATGGCCCCAGAAGTGCTTGAAGGAGCAGTGAACTTGAGGGACTGTGAATCTGCTTTGAAGCAAGTAGATATGTATGCGCTGGGCCTTATCTACTGGGAGATATTCATGAGATGTACAGACCTCTTCCCAGGTAACTAAAAGGACTGGAAAAAACCATAACAGTAGAAGTGGCACCAATAACCAAAGCTACCCTCGAGCCCCGAGCTTTTGAAAGTGGAGAAGGGAAGTAGTTTTCTCAATTGCTTCTGCCTTTTAGTCGGTGCCATCTAGTGTTCGAGGTGGTGCTTGTCAGGACAGTGCATCTGAGGGCGCGGCGTGGTTCCTGCTGAAAGGCTTGGTATTACCTGTTCAGGCAGTTTGCAGGCCTCATGCTGAGTGCCATTTGAGCATTATTGTTGTTACTATTATTGTCCAGAGTTTAAAAACACTGGGAGTTAGGCTGATGGCAAAGACAGTGTTTCCAGTTCTTAGAACTGATAGAAGTGCCTGAAGTGTCTTTCAGGCTTTCTTAATGAAAAAATGCTATGACTTAATGTAGCCTTTAGTCAGTCATACTTTTATTTATGATAGTGACATTGAAAATTCAGAGAAATCCTCCATACCTGGAACATAAACCAAAAGGAAGTAGACTCAAAATTTACACGAGACTGTGATACATCCACCACCTTCATCCCAAGCTACAGCATATAGAATGAATCAAAAATGCAGCATTCTCTCTACAGTCAAACAGCTGTACTTTATCTGCAGAGGCTCGTAATCTTGCTGGGCTTCCTCCTGAATGAAGTACATTAATATAATCAGTCAGTGGCGTTTCACAGAAAGTAGGTGTCGTACTCAGGCTCCAAGACCTTCCAAATATGCCACTAAACCAGTAAAGTCTGAGGATGCTATCCTTTGAAAGGTTGCTGAAAAACATTTAATTCATTTGCAGTTGATTCAGCTTTTTTTTGGAAGTTAGACTTTGGGGAAAGTGGGGAACGTCTCGATAGACAGCAACTTTGATAATGCCTTTCATCAACTGAAAGCCTTTGCTCTGCCTTTTAATCTGTGATTGATTTTTTTTTCCTTTCTTTCTTTTGCTAACAGGGGAATCTGTGCCAGAGTACCAGATGGCTTTCCAGACTGAAGTCGGAAACCATCCCACTTTTGAAGATATGCAAGTCTTGGTGTCTAGAGAGAAGCAAAGACCAAAATTCCCAGAAGCATGGAAGGAGAATAGCCTGGTGAGAGAGAATATTTTCAAAGCAACAGTGATTTAACCAGCTTTAGGGTGTACTCATTTCTTAAAAACAATTTTTTAGGTTTTGGGCATTTTTTTCCTCTTTGTTAGTATTTAAGGATTGGGAGCTGTTTCTGCCTGGACTTCTTCAATATTGAATTCAGTTTTTAAAAGTTAGTGACATGAAAACTAGATTTCTTTTAAGGAAAAATAATGTTATTATTGTTGCTGCATGCTGCAGGGTGATATACCAAAGATAACCTGTTACACTAATTTTTAGACACTACTTGTAGTATTGGGCATGAAGCACCCATGTGTTCTCTGTGTGCTGAATGAGAAACATGAAGCCATTTTCTGCCTTTTGACATCTTATAAACCAATAAACTAATAAAACTGAACTAAAATACCAACTAAAATAGCTGGCAAAAATATCAATATACTCTTCCAAAACTAAAATTGGTAAACATTGTAATAAACTTTTTTGAACTTGTTTAGTCCTCAGAATCTGCAGAGGCAAAAGCTTCTAGCAATCATTTCATTATAAGTACATTAAGAATTTTATATGGCTTCATTTGATCTGCAGTTTTCATTTTCAAGACTATAAACATCATAATATTGTTTGTTGTTTTGAATTAGCGCAGCTATGGCTTAGAGCCTTGCTGCTGCAGGCCAACAAGTTAGAGCAAGTCAGCTGAACTCTTGGTGAGAGCCTGTGCTTGTTTTCATCTGCAGCAAAGGTCAGGTAATGTGAATCCCCTTGGCTTAGAGGGGGCTGTTTGTCTTTCATTACAAGCAAAGTGAAATGCAAACAGTTACTGGGTTCCACCTGGTACAAGGTAATGTAGCTTAATTGCAAGTATGAAAATGGCATATTTGACTTATTTAAAAAGATACCTCCAGTTATTCCCTTATTGAAATTATGCCCTTCAATCTTCAGAGACTTTGGTGGTTGATAAGTTTGTAGCTACTGTGCAGACAAGGAGGAGCCCAAGGCCTCACCTGTGCTGGTGCTTGTAAATATGTAGGAACCTGCTTTCAGAGAGGAGCATAGCCTGCAGTGGTACTCTGCAGTAAAACATGTTGTAACCAAGCTGAGAGCTTCCAAGAGAGGTTCTTTTATTACAAACTTTTGGCCAGCCAGTGTCGAGGGCAAAGGGGGAGAAGAGGAAACAATAGGAATCAGTGCCCAAAGTGTATATGAAATCAAACAACAGCTGTTTAACTATAACCAAATAGTGTTGGCAAATGCCAACGTTGGAAGAACCAAGCTTGACAGCTGTTTCTGAACACAGTTAAAACTAAAACAGTTTAAGATTTGTTTTGTTTTGCAGACTACCATTTAAAATGTTAATTATGTTCTAGCAAGCTGATAGACTCCAGCATTATTAGATGATCCCCATATTTAAAATGCATAACACATTCTTTGTGTTGTTACTGATTTTTTTCTGAATAATAAGAATCGTGATGATAACTCCAGCTCTAAGGATTGATCTACACCACTGCTTTAAGAGAAAAGAATAATAAATAATCACGTGTTTCAAACAACTTCCTTCACCCTATGCCAGTCAAGGAAAACATATGAATGAGCACTCTAGGGCAGGTAGTGTAGAAAACTAAGCTCCAGATCACCTCACTCTGGACCCAGGTCCCAACCTCCTGTATCTAATGCATGGGATAAAATACTTTTTTCCATTATTTAAAGCTCTGCTGACATGTTGGGTTATAACACCTTCGTGCAAATTCATCTATGAAAGAAATGCATTTTTCCTTTTCATTTGAGAAATACAAATAAAAAACTGTTTTATTTTTAATCACATAATTAAGGTACTCAGATGTGGAATCCTGATTTGTGGTTGCTTATGTAGTCTCAGTCTGCTTCTGGAATCATCTATGTTATGTTACAGACCTTAATTAGCAGCATTGTTTTTCACAGTATAAAGCAACAACCTCAGTAGAGGATGTACATAAAATAATTCAAGGACTGTAAATTGTGTTGAGGTGTTACAGTATTGTCTCAATTGCCAAAGTGGAGTCCACACTTGACTTTAGAGGTCAGCACTGAAGGATATTAACAGAATAATCGAATAATGCAGATTTCTGGTCCCTTCTGTCTTTTTGATGAGTGCTAGTACTTGTAAATAGTGCGTTTTAACATAGTTGTCTTTGAACCTGAAATTAATAGAAAACGCATAATTGTGGTAAATATGATGCTAAAGAGCTTCAGTTTTGATAACTGTCTATACAGTCATTACTGTGTTCCCTTCATGATCCTTAGAACATCCAAAGGAAAGGATCTCCTAGAGGACAGACAGTATTAAACACTGGTTGAAACCTGTAGGAGAGAGTCTTGCAAAGAGGCAAGACAGGAGATTAGGGTATCCAGTGACTTAGATACTTAGTCTAAACTGTGATGAAATCAAGTCCTAAAAGCTGAATGAAGGCATTTTGTTGTGGGAGAGAAAATGGATCCAGTACCCTATCTTGTCCTTGTACAGGAGGGTGCTTTTAGACTTGTGCCCATCAGCTAAGGGGAGGGTATTGGCTTATCCCCTCTGTGATCTGCTGTGGGAAGGGAGATGAAAGGTTTGCTTGTGGGGGAGCTCGTCCCCACCTGGGCAGCCAGAGCTGCATCGCCAAGCAGCAGGGATTGCCAGATGCAAGCGATGCCAGGAGCCCGCTCTGTGTGTGACGAGCTCTTGGCTCATACTCAGAGCTGCTCCTGGCTTCCACTGCCAGAAGGGCACAAGGCAGTTCTGGCACAGAGATGCTCAGCAGGACCCACTGAATGCCTTAGTGCCCAGCTGGGATTATGCAGAGTCCTCAGTCCTGGAGAGGTTGAAGTGGGCTGTAGATGTGAGCTGTGCTGGCAAGCCAGATCCTCTCCATGGGCCATAGACTGGCAGCAGTGGCCCATAAATATCTGCCTGGCTCTTGTACTCCAGATGGAGTGGAAACAGAAGTGTTCAGTGCTTGTAATTTCAGTTGTTTCCTCTCTGGTTCCCTGAGCATATGGCAGCACGTTTTGGAGGTCTTGAGTGCCTATCCTGACTGTACAGTTCATCCCACGGTGTGATGCCAGGAACACGTGTGTGTTTCTGTTTCTCCACCTGTAAAACAAGTGGAACAAAACACCCGTAAAACAAGTGGAACTCCTCCCATGGCGCAGGCAAATTCATTGATACCTATGAGACATTTGGATGTCACTGTGGTAAACGGAGGAAGACAAGGATGATGAAGTGAGCATGGCTGTTACTTGCATACAGTGCAGGGGAGCAAGACAGTGACCATTAGCAGAACTGTGAGGATAACTATGACAGCATTTCCAGAATATCAGCAATCCTTAGTACACAGCTCTTATAGGGCAAGGAGAGTGAGCTGAGCGTGCCTCCATCAGAGGGCTGGCTGAAGGCTGTATGGACATTGATGACTGTAGCTTTTCCTAAGTAAGTGTCTTCCAAGTTGATGTGTGTATGTGAGGTGTGATAATACTAGACTTGCATATTGCTATTAATAGGTTAAATTAGCTTTGAATGAAATCGGGTATCTTTTGTTTCTCACTTTCACCAGCTTGTAACTGTTTTCATGCATGCAGAATGCTGTCATAAAACAGTAAACTAGAAGCACAATATAAAAGTAAAATAACTTAAGATAAAGGGATTTTGTGTCCTGGCAGGCTGTGAGGTCACTTAAAGAAACAATTGAAGACTGTTGGGATCAAGATGCGGAAGCTCGGCTAACAGCACAGTGTGCTGAGGAGAGAATGGCAGAACTCATGATGATTTGGGAGAGAAATAAATCAGTTAGTCCAACAGTCAACCCTATGTCAACTGCCATGCAAAATGAGAGGTAAGAAGGGGACACATTTGGGTTTAGTCAGCAGGAAATGCCTGGTGCAGCACTGAACTCACTCCAGGACAGAAGATACAGCTTGCTGCGGCCATGAAGTGGTGTGTGTTTCATGACCTAGTCTGCATGTGGGTATTGCATGAGATAATCCCAATTGCTTGTGTTCTTAGGATCTCCTATGTGTCCCCAGAATTCAGGCATCTTCTATGTAAACAACTGTGTTTCTCACAGAGGGGCCTTTTAAACTGGGCTTAAACAAACTGTCTCAGCAAGTGTGCCATGATATGAAGTGACAAAGTGAATTGTCTTTAAGTACACTTGCTAAATGATGCATAAAACTTCTGTTTAAAGTGTTCTGCTAAAAACCGTTATTTTGCAGTCAGTATGAGTTCAGGAAATTACCAAGTCTCAAACCTGTAGTTTTTCAGTTAACAAACTGCAGGGCCATTGTTTAAGTCATTGTTATTCTGACCCCATCAAGAGAAGTTCTGCACGTTCTCTGCCTATATATGATCCAGAGGGAATGAGAATTTGCAGAACTGACTTTAGTGCTTAATAGTATACTCTAGAAATCTGGATTTGAGAGAAGAGTAATGTTGCTGTATATGACAGTGTTTATTGCCACGAAAAAAAATTGTGTTCAAATCGTAGAATACCTAAATTGTTGAAATAGTAGAGTTCTCATGGTTTAGGACCTTGTAACATTTTCCCAGCATCACTTTCTTAATCTTGTCTGTTGGGTTTTTGTTGACCTTCTTCAGCATCACTTCTCTGCATTTAGAACAGAACCTTAGCAGTACTTTGTCAACTGGACAAACAGCATATTGGACAAATAGAAGAAAATTACTGTTCCCTTAGGAAATAACACCCATGATGAAATTTTGCCCTAGTAAAATCAGTGTTCTTGTCCCTAGCACTTTTCGAGGAAGCTGCTGAAATATCTCAGTTTGCCCTGTATCTATCCTTAGTTTATGCATGAAAAGAAACAAAACGGCACTCAGTTCTCTTAATGAGAGGCTTCATAGTATGAGGTGATTTTTACATATATGATCTTAATGTCACTTATTTTTTCTTAAAGGAATCTGTCGCATCACAGACGTGTATCAAAGATAAGGCCATATCCAGATTATTCTTCCTCTTCCTACATTGAAGATTCAATCCACCACGCTGACAGCATAGTGAAGAACATTTCTTCTGAACATTCAATGTCCACTACACCACTGACTTCAGGGGAAAAGAATAGAAATTCCATTAACTACGAGCGGCAACAAGCACAGGCTCGCATCCCGAGTCCTGAGACGAGTGTCACCAGTTTGTCCACCACCAATACAACTGGCCTCACGCCTAGCACCGGCATGACCACCATATCCGAAATGCCTTATTCGGATGAGACAAACTCACATACTACAAATGTCATGCAGCCGGGTGGGCCCACCCCTGTTTGTCTGCAGCTAACAGAGGAGGACTTGGAGACAAATAAATTGGATCCAAAAGAAGTGGATAAGAACCTGAAAGAAAGCTCTGATGAGAATCTGATGGAACATTCGCTTAAGCAGTTTAGTGGGCCAGATCCACTCAGCAGCACTAGTTCCAGCTTGCTTTATCCACTGATAAAACTTGCAGTAGAGGTGACAGGACAACAGGACTTCACACAAGCTAGCAATGGTCAGGCATGTTTGATTCCGGATGTCCCATCTGCTCAGGTCTATCCTCTACCCAAGCAACAGAACCTTCCGAAGAGGCCTACTAGCCTCCCTCTAAACACCAAAAATTCAACAAAGGAGCCACGGTTAAAATTTGGTGGCAAGCACAAATCAAACTTGAAGCAAGTGGAAACAGGTGTTGCCAAGATGAACACTATCAATGCTGCAGAACCTCATGTCGTGACAGTTACCATGAATGGAGTGGCTGGGAGGAGCCACGGCATAAACTCTCATGCTGGCACAACCCAATATGCCAATGGCACAGTGCCCTCTGGCCAGACCAGCAGTTCGGTAGCGCAGAGGGCCCAGGAAATGCTTCAGAACCAGTTCAGTGGGGAGGACAGTCGGCTGAATATCAATTCCAGTCCCGATGAGCACGAACCCTTGCTGAGGCGGGAGCAGCAGGTTGGCCACGATGAAGGTGTTCTGGACCGCCTGGTAGACAGGAGGGAGCGACCACTGGATAACGGCCGAACAAACGCCAACAACAACAACAGTAATCCGTGTCCAGACACAGCTGCAGCCAGTATCCAGAATGTCGTGAGAAATCCTGGGCAGACCCAGACTAGAAGAGCACAGAGGCCTAATTCACTGGATCTGTCAGCCACAAGTAGTTTGGATAGCAGCAGTATGCAGTGTAAGTGCCTGCAGGACTGAACAGTTTCCCTGACACTTTTCTACTTAATAACTGCGTATATCTGCTTGAATAGAAATTATTTCTGTCTCTCATGTCTCTCTTCAAAGCATACTTATTAAATCTCACATAAATTTAATTTCTCTCAGTACAATTTCAGTCTTCTTGATAAAGTCCTGTCTCCATCATTTCCAGTATATTAGATCACTATCATCCTTCTGCATACATGGAATAAATCTGTCTCTTTCTAACCCAGCTGCTCTGACTTAGGCTAACTTTCATTATTCCTTGCAAGATTCCTACCTTTGGTAGCTGAAAAGCATATTGAAAAGGCATCCTAGTTTTTTCCTGCAGGGGCACATTATACCTTCTTTTCCTTACTTTTCCTCATTCTCTTAAGAGTAGCTGTCTCTAAGATGCATTGATTAAAATAATTTTTTATAATAACTACTTATATGCTTAATGATTTTAAAGCAACTGATTTTACTGTATTTGCCCAGCCTAAATGAAGGGTCAGGCATTTTCTATTTTGCTGTCCTAGCTCTAACAATTAGAGCAATTATTCATCAGTTTGCCACATGCATAAAAATTAATCCAAGTAATTAGAGGAGGAATTTATTTTAATAGTCTATTTCAGAACAACTTTCTTGAGTGTTTTATGGCCAGAAGTCTAAGAGGTTACAATGGGGCTCTCCTTTTTACAGTAAGAATGTAATCATGTAGTTATAGTTAAATTAGGTACATCCTCTAGATTGGAGCCTGTTTGAGCTATTGGAAAGACCTCCTGGTGTGCACTTTAAAGAAAATGTATTTCCAGAAGTCACTGTAGTCTTGAAAGGTGCTTGCAAATCTCGTGACTCTTGTTTAGGAAGACGCTGTGATACTAGTGGAGTAAACTGGGGTGCCAGGCATCTTTGGAAATAAATGGTTTAAAACCAAACCAGAACATGTCTTTCAAGAAATGTAGTTGAATATTCAGCAATGGAATGTTTAAGCCTCCCTTTAAGTAGGAAACCTTAATTTTTGTCTTAACATGTTGATTTGTGTTGAAATCTTACCGAGATAAGGAAAAAAGATTATTGCAGTGACTTTCTTTAATTGGAGGTTAAATTAAAAGAGGGGTTGTGTAAGGCTTTTTACAGTCAGATTTCAACTGCTGAAGTTTTATCACGATTAAAGTTGGTTTTGCCAGTTTTGCAACACAGCATCCCAAATCCTGACTTAAAATCCTAACAGAGAATGGACCATTTTGTCTTCAGGTGAAATGCTTTGCCAGGTGGAGTAGGATTAGGGGACTTAACATTTAACTGCACTATTTAAATTTTAGCCTTTGCTGTCCTGTAGTAGCAACATGTTTTTGTACCTCCCATTACAGGTAATATAAGATACTATGGTTGCAAAAGCCCCTCAAATGTCAAATGCTGATTCTCCTGTTTGATGCCAATGTGCATTCCAGGTAACACAAATTACTTCACTGAAGTAATTTCTGACAGAGAACAGAATGTAACCCTTTGTTTTAGTGGCAGCTGTTGTAGTTGATACACCTGTCATGCCTCTGCCACACAGTTGCTTCTGTGTTTAAAGATTTTTTTCCTTTGTTCTGTTTCACATAAGTAACAACCCTGGACTCCAGTCTAATCTTACCTTCCTCATAATACTATTTTCTATTCTGTTTTTTTGTTTTGGTTTGGTTTTTCTGTCCTTCAGTAGGTGACTCCTCACAGGATGGCAAATCAGGCTCAGGAGAGAAGATCAAGAAACGTGTGAAAACCCCGTACTCTCTCAAGCGGTGGCGTCCGTCAACGTGGGTCATCTCCACGGAGCCGCTGCACTGCGAGGTCAACAACAACGGCAGTGAGCAGGTGGTGCCCCCCAAATCCAGCACTGCTGTGTACCTTGCAGAGGGGGGCACTGCCACCACAATGGTCTCTAAGGACGCAGGGGTGAACTGCCTGTGAAATACTTCAAAAGCCGACAAATGACCTTTTTTTTGCATTATTTGAAACAAACATGCAGAAGACATTTTAAAAAACTGCTTTCTCCTCCTGTCAGCAACCCCTACCAAGGACTCGCTTTAAATAGATTTCAGCTATGCAGAAAATTTTTAGCTTATGCTTCCATATTTTTTTATTTTGTTTTATTTTTTGAATGTTTTTGCACTTTTATTTAGTATCGCTAAAGTTAAGTCTGTCTGTTTTGACCACGGAATATATATATGTGTATCAAAAATGTGGTCTCAAAATATTTTTTTAAAAAAAAAGTAACAAAAAAAAGTATTGCTGATAATCAGTTTGGACCAGTTTCTTACGGTCACTAAGATCATAAGCAGACTATAAGACAGGTTTGACTGCAGTGGTGTCTTGTAACCATGTTTTGATTTTTGTGCACAAGCTAGTCTGTATATTTCTATGTTACAAAGTGTATTCTCTTTTGAACCCCTTATTTTCCTTGTGTCATGTTGAAATGTGCAATAGTCTGTAGTTCACAGTAGGCTTTATTGAAAAGTGTGTTTCTAAAACTGCCACATGTTCCCATTTTTGTATTTGTTAATTTTTCCTTGACAGTTGAGCAGTCAGCCGGTCATGACAGTGAACTTTGCACATCGTAGCCAGCTCGAAGCAGCTGCCGATATCACATTGTGCTCAGAGGTGACAATGCATGAATTTTCCCCAACTTGAAAGGGCTTTAAAAAAGGAACAAAAAAAAAAAAATCTGAGCTCCATACCTTTCTTTTGATCCTGCCAAATCAAAATGTGTTTCCTTTATAGTAGTAGATGCCAGCCTGTGAAGTCGAGTAACAAAATGTTGAACAAATTTAAGGAAACAGTGTCAGGCATTTTTTCCTTTTTTTTTTTTTTTGTGTGTAGTTTCACCCTCTGTATTTATGTAAAACCTTATTTAGATCACTAACGATGTACATTGACAAATACATTTTATTCAGAAATATTAATAACTGTCATACTTAAAAGGCTGAGTGAAAATAGGTTGTGAACAAATTTGTTTACACAGAGAAAAAATCATGAATCTTGCTTGGCACAAAACAGTTTTGTGATGAGTCACAAGTCTTTTCCTGATTTACCTCCTTACAGACAGTATGGGGTAAAAATCAGGCTGATTACTTAAGCAGGTAGGTGCATCCTAATTGATTGTTGTTGCCAAGTTGAGTTGAAACTCGTCCTCCCTTCAGAGTTCTTAGAGGCCCTCATTCATCTTGTTAAAATTTATTGCATGCTTTTAAAATTCATGGGTGTTTGTGGGGGAGGGTTGGGGATTTTTTTTCCCCCTCTGCTTAGTCCCTTCTTTCAGTTTCTATACACATTGATTTTAGCCGTCAGTGAATGTGGATGTAATAATGTATTCAGAGAAATTGGTTTTTCACTATCTCAAGTAAACCTTTCCTTTTTTCGGAATGATTGGTTCTACTGTCTCCTGAAAGAAAATGAATTTTCTTAATTAGTTAGAACCTCCTTCCACCTAAGAAATAGCCTTCCACCCGAGAAACATTCTTTCCAGATGAAAACACTTCGTAAAAACTATTTGGGTATAAAAAGGTGTAACACATCAGTCTTTGGTAACAAGCAAAGGTTTATCACTTCATCTGAAAACTGGTGGTGTTCAGAGAAAGAAAATCAATTCAGTCAGCCTGCCAGACTCCTGTGGCAGGGCACTGGCGGCAAACAATTGCCTCCCCCAGCCTGTCTCCTTTCAGCTGACTGAAGCAGATGCTCTCTGCTTTTAAGCTCATTTGTTCCCTTGCCGTTCTACCATTTTTTTCCCCCTGAGGTAAACTTTGCCAACCCTGTTCTTCTCTATCTCTTGATACAACTAGCCTAATCCATGCCTTGCTTACATCTGATTCTTGCTGTTCCCCAAAATCCCTCACTTGTGCTTGATTGCTATGATTTTCTCTTGTAATGCTCTTAACGTTTCTTCGATTCTCCTAGATAGCTCCAAGAGATAGCACTATAAATCCAGACTTTGATGAAGTGTAGTTGTAGAAATACAAGCCACGAGGCACATTTTGAGCTCCCTATGTTCTTTAAGCACCAGTTCAAATAGTACCTCTTGTCTGAAGCACGATTATGTTTTCCCCCTGTATAATAAAGTTACATCTCCCCTTTTCAAAAATACAGCCTTCTTCTGGTTTGACTTTTAATTCACTCTCTGGCTTCCCATCTGCTGCAGTCTTACGGCCCAGATGTTGAAAACCTGCCAGTGGCTCAGCTGGGTTTCAAGACCTGAATCAGAATTTCTGGCATTCTGTTCATATTGCTCACTGTGGTTCTCTTCTCTTCCGGCCTCCTGTGAGTCTGGGTTTGGAGCGCGCGGTGTTGCTTCGTGGTGAGCACCGTATCGTGGTGTTGAAGATTCTTCACTAGTTTCCCAATGGCTTCTGCTTTGTCTTGCATGTATCATCCATCAGCATTTCAGAATGTGGGCTGAAAAGAGTATTTAGGACTCCTACTAACTCAGACTACTCTGGGGAAGAGACAGATTACTTCTCTGACTGCTGCTTCTTTCTGCTGAGACAGATTTGCACCAGTCTTTTAGCCTTTCTTTGTAGGCCATGCCTTTGTAAGAAATCCAACTTTTTTGTGATCAATGCAATCAAAATAATGTTAATACCAGATGAAAATGTTGTTCTGCAATTTTCCTTCAACGTTCTTAAACAGTACTTTTTTTTCCCCTCGTCTATTTCTATTACTTGCTGGAGGGCCTTTGGAATGAATTATAATTAGTAGCAAGATTGGCTGTGCAATCTACCATGGATAAATATAATTTGTAATGTGATAGAAAAATGTACTTAATCATGAAATACCCTGTAGAGTAAATAGAGAAAAATGTATTCTTTTTTAAAGGTCAGTCAAAGCAAACTCTAAAGTAGGTACCAAAATACTGTAATTTTGCACCGCTAGATGAAATTCAGATTAGCAGTTTGGTTTTAATGTTTAACTTAGTAATGCCTCTTTTTTTCTTCACAGTACATAATCCTGTCTCCATAGAATACTTTGTAAGTTAAACAATACTGAATTTTATCTCGTGCCACAGGGAATCATCCTTAACCAAAAAAAATACATGGAAGAGAAAGAATTCTACAAAACAAACACAGGGATAGTTGATAAATGTACTATAAACAAGGAAGACAAATGTGATTTATTTCCTTGTGAGTTACGATTTTGCTTTATTTCTTTGGTTTTTAAAAAAAAGGAAAATGATCAAAGTTGATAATTTTCTATCAAATTCTCACGTATATGGCAGACAAGATAAATAGAGCAAAATGAAAATAGAATGGTAGTGTAAATACCTAATAATTGTGCCACTGTCAAATAGGCAATAGTAGACTATTTTTTATGGTAATTTATCGTGGATAATGCAAGTAAAATGATAGAGCAAACATTTTTGATGTTTGTCTGTGTAAGACAAAATCGGAAATCTTGCTGGTTATAGAAAATGGCTTACTAGGAGAAGCCAGAAGAGTTGCTTAGGTTAATGCATTGTCTCTTGTTCCGTTTCCTGTAACAGAGATACCAACAGAACATGGCCTTTAGAATGTGAATTCTAACCATTTTAACAGACATGCCTCATAGTCTTCTAAAATTGCTATTTACAAGTCAGATTATCTGCAACACTTCCCCTGAATTTGTTTATAATGCTTTATAGCTTCATATGCTAGCCAATTAGTATTACCAAGGCCTTTCTTGAAACTCCAAGATGCACTTAAACTGCACAGCTGAAGTAAAGGGATTCCTAATTTAAAAGAAAACCATCTGATCGTATTATAATTAGAATATTTTCAGAAACAACATTTCCATTCTTGTTTTACTTTCTTAGTGCCACTCGTTTGTCTGTTGTTTTCATATAGAAAATTACCTGATTTTCAAAGGCAACACATTTTGATTTTTTTCAGTGCACTGGGCACAAAACAATGCAAATAGATGCTGGCAAGTTTCAGGAAACAAGCAACAAAAAAACCCCACCTCATAAATGTGTTTAGAAAGTTCATATCCTCCCACCTATCAGCTTTCTCTAAAATCTAGAATCCTACCTGCCTCAGAGAGGAGAATAAGGAAGTTCTTTAATTTAATGGAGTCAATTATTGGCCCAAACTTATTAGTAATGAATCCTTACTTTAAAATATTTATGTATACATTGTATATGCCCTAGTTCCAGTGTTAAGTGCATTTTGCTCTAACGATACTCCTTTTTAAAATGTTAAAAAATATATGCTATATAACATCACTGTGTCTTTGTTCAGATTATAATTTTCTTTAATGAAAAATACTCAAAAGTTCGTAGCCACTCTGCCATTGAAATGTGGACATTTCTAGCCTAATTAGGGAGAATTTTAAAATTCACGTATTTAGTCTGTACATTCGAAATAAATTATGCTGTAATTTTTACTTGTATAAAAATGATGGCTGGTCCCATTGCTGAAACAGGCTGGGTTTAAGCCATAAAAATAATAATTGCCAAGCATAGTAGTATATAAATGACCTAATGTCTAATTGGAAAATTTGTAGTGGCTCATTGAAGTAAATTGAAATATGGTTGATCAGTCTTTGAAAGTTGGATCATAGACTGGGCAACTTAGGATTTTGCATAAATTTGGATTATTTGAACTTTTCTGTCTGGTCTCCCAGTACCCATTTTAACAGGTAAATATATGAACCTTCTTTTTAAAATGTGCTTACTATTTTTTGTCCAACCTCAAGCCTTTCTTCAGTGAAAAAACTATACATATTGCAGTGAAGCCAGATATATATATTTTTATGTAAACTCTCTATGTATTTAGATGCGTATGTATGTTGTGTGTAAATTCCAGGATTAAATTCTGTGAGTTACAGCATCAGATGGTAGCACTGGTAGAAAGTATAATGTGGGGGTTTTTTTCATATGCCATTTAAAATTGTCTGTAGTGCATCACCGTAAAGCTGGGATCAGACTGTGACACATAGTCCAGTAGTTCAAGATCTCCCCTGACAGACTTGTCACTGATTGTTTGGGTGGAATGGATTTATGACAGAGAGAGAGAGAAACCTGGAAATGCACATGACAAGCTTTATCTGAAGCGGAGTCATTTAAGATACCTCTCTCAAAGATGAAAAAATAACCCAAAACACTTAACACATGATAATTTTTACAAGGCTTTTTTATGTAGTAGCTATAGTTATGTGTGTGGTTGCCATTTAAACATAGTATTATAGTCCATTAAACCCAGTTACATTTTAGGCTTCTGTATTGTCATATGAAACTGTAGCTATAGAAATACATCCCTTTTTGATCTCACCCACCCCCCAGGTAGGTTCAGTTTCCACATGAAAGAGTAACAAATCAGATCTCTCATTTTGGGGTTTCTTCTGTGCTGAGTAAAATTGGAGGCAGAACTTCCATTTCTGCAGTAATAGATGTGGGTGCTCCTGCAAATCCAAATGGATGTTAGGTTCAGCACCGGTGCTTCTGAGGGAGTGGGCACCTCGTCGGCTCACGGCTGAGCCCAGCGCTCTTGGAATCCGAGCGGAGTCTGCCTTTGATTGTGGGCAAAGGAGGGGTGGGTTCGCTGGCGGTGGTGTTAAACATTTCAGGGCAGGATTAGCCCCAGGAAAGCTGATGCGGAATGTGGGACTGCAGGGGCAGCGCTGCCTCCTGAGCCTTGCCGGGGGTTGCCGATGGCGGTTTCAGGCTGTCGGGCTGGGTCGGCACAGGGCAGCTGCGGCTTTGTCAAGGGGTGGAACTGCGTTGGGGGAGTGGAAGGGTTCAAGATAAATCCTCATTTACACCAAGGCCCTTTAGTGTTGATCTGGGCTCCGTGCAGGTCTGTGTTAGTGCATTACTAATACAAATTACTTCTTCGGGCCATTTCTGTTTATTTCACTGTGGTTTAATACACACATGTGCATAATAAGCAGGGACTAGTTGGAGTTATGCTAATTCATAGTGTAATCATCTGATATTTTTCAAGGCCTATTGCTGTTTTCATCAGCAATTGTTTGAATTTTCAAGTCCTTCAGTTGGTTAACTTCAATGCATACACCATGCTTCCACAGCACAGGAAGGAAGGATTTCTTCCCAGTCCTTGCAGGCTTCTGCAGATGTATCACTGGAGTGTATCCATCCAGGGGCACAGCATCTCGCCTGGTAGCTATTGTAATGCAGAAATAATTAGCGTTTTTAACTTCCTAGTTCCAAGGTCTCCCAAACATCCACTTTTGTAGCCCATTCAGTTGTTTTTAAGACAGCAAACGTGTGAGGTTTATTTCTAGAGCACTTGATTCACTTTCTTTTTTGTGCTTCTGAACTGTATCATGAAGTATCACACTTCAGTCTTGTTTATTCAGAAAATAGTTAATGTTTCTGGCCTTTGTAGCTTGTAAGAAGTCACAAGAACAAACAGGCAAGTCCAAGTTACAGCTAACTCATTTGTCACTTTCGAATTTCCTGATTGGTGACTCTTCTCTTTCTTTCACACTGTTGAAACATATTTAAAATGGTTTGTATGTACATGTTTCTTGTCTGCTTTTTGTCTCTAGAGGAGAGTGTGCTCTATTCACATTTATATAAGCTGGAATCATATTTTACAATCGCTGTAGATTATTTTTCCCCCCAAATGCAGTATAAGAGGAAAATAAAAATGGCAAGAACAAATTTCTAGGCTTTGGTCTTCTATAAAAGCTGAAATAAGAAGATGTGAAACTGCCATTTTCCTTATGAAAGACTGTAAAGAGAGCATTACCTTCTGAGCGAGCTTTTCTGGGGAAAGAGGGGGAGAAATCCTAGAATATGGAGTCTCATCAGAACCCTTTTGTTAACGGGTATTTTTGGTTTTCCTCTCAAATGACTGAGGAAATCTCATGTATGAATTTATAAATAATTGCTTTCAATTATTTCTTTTGTATAAGCTGCCCAATACCCTTGCTATGCTGTATAAGTTGTGTTTCATGGAACAGTGTGAGTATGAAATAAAAAGCTAATTTTTGGTTTTTAATCATCTGTGGATGCCACTATGAAAGCTGACATTGTTAAAGCCACTACAGAGTTTTCTATGAATACTTGTAAGAATTGCTTTGTTATATATAAACCTAAATAAAGAGATTGTATTGATACAGAGACATTGGATAAGAACATTTAAAAGGCTATTCTTTAGGCCTGAGAGAAAAGGCTTGCTGTATAAACGGTGCATTATTCCATTTATTAAAGATCATATTAATGACAAAAAGCATGGTCTTTTGTTGGTGGTTCACATCGTTACTGGCCACGAGCAGTAATATGCTCCAGGAATGAGAGGAAGAGGAAACCCCTGTTGCAGCTGTGTTGCTTGGTTGGAGGATAAGGAATTACTTGATGACTAAAGGCTGAATAGGACTTCCAGACACCTTTGGAATGAGCAGGTCCCACCCTGCCTTGTTCCCAGATGGTCCTGTGCATAAGGAATCACTGGGGCTTGCCCTTGCTGGAGTAGTGCAGTGCCTCTGCTCCCTTCTTCCCCCTCTCACTGGCCAGCCAGGTCAGGTGCTCGTGTTGGAACTGAACACGGTTTTGCAGACATTTCAAAGCAGCACGCCTTGCATGACCTCTTGTCACACTTTGTCTGCTTGTTAAGTGTAAATGCAGAAAAACAAAAAGAGAACAGGAGAAAGAGGTATTAAACTAAATACTTTTCTGCTTCAGTTTTGGTTGGTGCTTGGGGAGAGCGCAGGACTTATGGCAACCAGGCATGTGGAGGAACACGGCAAGCAACAACCTTTGCAGCTGGGACAGGAACTGAGAGCAACCTCTTGCCCTTCCCACACAAACTATTGCACTTCCCCCTCCCCATGAAGAGACAATATCCTGGCACTCCTACAAGCAGAAGCTTTTCCAGCCCAGAGCTACTGTCCTGTCCAGCAGAACTGAAAAAGGTGAATGAAGTTACAGTTGGAGGAGGCTGCAGATTTCCACTGACTGGTGCTTTCCGCTATACACAGATTGGTGGCATCCATCCTGCAGCTCAGTTCCTTTGTTGTTTTTGTCTCTCCTCAATTATTGTTAATTTATTTTTCTCTATCCACAGTGATGATTTTTGCAAGCAAATAAGTGGTGCAAGTCTCTGGCCAAAGAACTAACTCCAAAATTCAAAGAAAGAAGGGAGACAGAATGAGGAGCTTCATTTCTTGCTGTCATAAATAAGGAGGAAGCAACGAACTGAGGCAAGTAGTGTATGGTTCAGTATCTGCCTGTATGGCAAATCGTCTCAGCCCCACAAGTGAACTTAGAAACCTTTGGCTACAGGAAGGGACCATGGCAGGCCTTGCTTTCTCTGCAAGCAGGAAGCATACTGGGAGCAGGGGCCAGCAAGACAAAAGTAGATGTGTCCCCTAAAGCAGTTCTCACTCTTGGCTTGGCTGACAGTAAGAGCAGCCAAGTCCTGCCCTACACCAGCAGGTGTGGCTGGGCCTTATCCCCAGGGCATCTGAGAAGCCTGACTCAGCCCTGCAGGAACAGAGTGTTAATGGTGAATTTTACTCATAGATTTTTCATTGGGTGCAGGAGCTACTAGGGCTCAAGAAAGTCTCCTCACAGTTTCCCTGTGTGACCTCATATACTCACCTCTGCCAGCTCTCCCCTGCAGAAATAACAACCACTTTTATTTGCTTTTGCTTTGCTAATGGGAAATGAAAGTAAAACAACAATAATTATATTCCCCTTTGTTCCAGAGCAGTGATGCAGCTGCAGAACGTACTTTGTGGAACACAGCCATGTCAGTCTTCCATTTGTTTCCATTCAGGGTTTTTTTCCCTATTTACTTCTTGCTAATTCTGATGTTATGGAAATTCTCCACGTGCGGGAGATTATAGACATCTGCTCACTGCCATGACCCAAAACACATTCTATTGGATAAGAAGGTTAATTTTCCACAGGCAGGAAAACTCAACTATACCAAAATATTTGTGTAAATTCAGCTTTTCATGTTAACCTGAAACATTGTCATTCTCCATCCAGTGAAGAGTTGAAATGTTTTGATTCCTGGAATTTAAATGGCACACTTGGGTATTCTGCTTTTATGTCAGGGGATCTTCTTTCAGCTCTCAGTACGAGGGGGAAAGTCTGGGAGAAATCACAAATGGTGATCTGAGCTCAAGTCATGCTTTGGGGATCACTGATGCCTCTTTCACAAAGACAACAAATAAGGCTGCCTGAGGACAGCTGGTCTGTGGGAGGTGATGAAGGAAAGCAAGTCTGTATTTACTATGCAGTGTCTGAGCAAATGGCTTTTCTAGATGGGGCTCACGTGAGCACTGGAAAAATGTTAAGGATGCAAATATTGAGAAATGTTGGAAACAGCTGATCCAGGTGCATTTCAATTCACAGGACAGGAGCTTTCCAGCACCCTCTGTCGTGGTCCATCAAGTCCTTTTGAGAACAAGGACATACAGTCAGTAGAGAGCAGGCAGGTGGTTTGGGCAGATAATGGACAAAAGCCAGTGGGCAGCCCCTCAAGTACATGAGGTGGATTTGAGGAAGGAGGAAGCATGAAGGGAGGGCTAGAGAGACTTGTTTCAGGCATCAGCAACACTCTAGAACTCAGCATTTGTCTTTGGCCCAATGTCTTTGTTGTTGCTGCCAAGTGCTAACAGGAAAGGTAGTGTAGGGCGTTGTGATAAAGAGGGTACAGAGGTTGTATAGCTCGTTTTACCAGTGCTGCTGCTTGTAACAGGCCTGCAAGCAGCTCCTAGGAAAGGTACAAGCCTGTTTGCTTCTCCCTGTCACCTATTGCAGCCTTTGTTTGGGAGAAGTTCATGCCACAAGCTATCAGATTTCCTAATCAGAATAACTAGAAATACAGTTTTCATAAGGTACTTTTGTGCCCATGGGACTGTGTGCATGGGAAGCGAGCTTGGCTTGTGCTGCGTTCCTGGTTTTGTTCCTGACAGTCTGTGCGCTTTGCGGTGACTGGTATTTTGCCAGTCTGCTGTAATACTGAAATTACACCTGTTTTTTCCATCTCCTTCCCTTTCTTTCCCTTTGTCCCCCTCCCCTTTCCACTTATTGGAAAGGTAATAATTGATCCCCGCAGATGTGTTGTAAAGAGTAACTTCTAGCACCTCCAGGTCTCTGGATTAGTTAAAAAATCAGATCTGACACAAGTCACTCTAGCAGGGTATAGGTCTGCCTGGCCCAGGAGGTAGGCATTGCTGATGCACACATCAGCTGTACTGGTGCAGCTAATGTGTGTATGGGTGACCAGAGAATTTCCTGCAGGACTGATTTCTGCTGAGGTGGAAATACTTTACTGGGAACCTGTATTTCTGTTGCCATTCCAAGGACTACTAACAATCCTGAATCAGACCTCAGAAATGGCTGGCTTAAAATCACTATTAAGCAGGCTAACTTAATTTATTGTTTGCTTCTGGAAAACCAGAATGCAACTAAATCATGTGTTTGAGCTTCACCCTGTGATCATGAGGGATGGAAATGTGCTTTTAAGGCACACACAAGCAGAGGTTCCTGTCTATTTACATAAGCTGTGAACTGAGACTGTAAGTGACACGAGAAGTATTTGCAGCCAGGCAGAAGCAAGCAGCAGTACCAAGAAGACTTGATTTGGGCACTGTGTTAACCCCAGCTCAGCAGCCAGCCACAGGAAGGGCTCACAGGTTCTCTTGTGGCAAACCAACAACAGCCTCAGGAATCCTTCCCCTGTCCTGGGTTGGGGTACAGGAGGCAGGCAGAGGAACTGGAGTCTGCTGGGGAAGCAGGGGAGGGAAGCAGGGGAGGGGAGCAGGAGGAAGGGCAGGGTTGCTTCAGGATGAGTCCCTGGTGGGGAGCCAGCTGGAAGAGCTGTGGCTCCGTGCTGGCATATGGCAGAGCTGAGAACAGCTCTTGCAGGCTGAGCTCTTGCTCAGTCTGCAGCCATGAGGCAGGTGCCCCTCCTTGGGGGAGATGGCACAGCCCAGCACGCAGCTCAGGGTGGACCTCAAGAAGAGAACCCTCCAGGCTCACCATGATGAAGCACCATCTTAGCCATGCCAGCCACAACTGCTGGAGATGTCTGCCTGCTCCTGCTGAGAAGAATGAGCGTGACACCTTGTCTGAGCACTTGGCTGTGAGCAGCTGTGGGGCTTGGGGCTTCGGCCACCTTTGCTTTCTTCCTCTCCAAGATGACATCCTCCTTCTCAGTGATGCCTCTCTGGCTCTCCTGGAGGCAAGTCAGGCTGAATGGGAGGTGCAGTGCATGAGGATGGGATGGTACCATGGAGATAAATTGATGTCTGGTTCAGATGTGACCAAACAAGTTAAAAGCTCCCCTGCTGCCCGTGGCTGAGTGTAAGGGAGGATTCAGAACTCTGCTTTATCCATTTTTTCCCAGTAAGTGTTTTCCCAAACTGGAGAATCACACGCTCACACTTCATCACACACTTCGCTCAAGTTAATTAGTTTAACTACAGTGCTAGTATATGTCTGTGGAGAGAGAAGAAAAAGAATTTGTCACTGCCTCTCTGCATGAATAAGCCATGCCAACATGCTTTCCACCAACTCTTTAGCTTTTCTAAATGTTACATGAACAAGTAGAAGCAAAACAAGATTGTAGGCCTGAATCAGAAAGAGAGAACTCTCTTCTCTGCTCTCTTGAGTGTCTGTAGTTACATGCCTATTCATCACTTGCACAGAATATTTATCATCCTACATGACAACATGGTCATAAAACCTACATTATTGAAATATTGTCACTTACCAAATTAATTTATAATGTCAACATTTGAAAAAAAATTTTATAGTGTGTAATTCCAGTGTGCTCACAGTACAGAAACTGCTGGTGCCTTGCTGGAGCAGTAAGTGTTTAATGTTTGTAAATCAAGAATTTCCTTCTGTAGTTTGCACATGTTCTTCTAATGTGAGACTAGAAATACAGGAACACATTGCACCTTTATACACAACACAAATACAGACAAATCTATTGTATTTGAAAGCTCTGTAAATATGAGTTTAAAATGCTCGTAAAAAAATTTCCTTGTTTCCTAAAAGGAAGGAACATTTTATTATTGAAGGGGAGGAATCGTGTGCAAATTATTGTTCAGCATCTTGTAGGATACCTGGGGGAGATTATACTGTCTCTGGTTTAAGTGAACTAGGCCACTTCTCTCAATGTTACCAAAAAAATTCTGGACTTTGATGGACACCATGCCTTTCCTGCTGCTCATTCTCTTCCCTCATCCCAATCCAAGAAGTTTCAGGTCCCATCGCTGAAGCAAGTGGGATTCCAGTTGCCCCTCTCCTTCAGCAACTGGACACTCACCACAGGGGTATTGCTTAGTGTTGCTGCTGACATTGAACACATGCTCAGAAAACAGATCTATATGTGTGGAAAAACATGTCACATGTAGGTGAACTTAGCACTGGCTTCTAAAGAAATTAACCTTGTGCTTCTCCCAGTTAATTATGTGTGCCAGGAATGTGCAGTGGGAGCATCTCCCAAGCCTGCATGTAAGTGTTGCACTGAAAACTGAGTTTCTTTCTCAAAAATGTGTTCTCTTAATGCTATTGAGGCACTGAAGCCTATGAATGTGATTTCTATGACAACTTTTCTTAAAGATGTGACAGGAGTGCATTTTGCATTTTTCTTATTGCATGGAGTTTGATTTATGTCCAAGGTCCCATCTGTTGTTTTTTATTGTTTTAATCTTAATACCTTATTTCAATCTGTTTGCCTTCTCAAATCCCCACAGATATTCTGCAATATTAACTAGGCTCTTACAGGTTTTGTGTGAAGCAAATTCTATTATATTTGTCCTATTTTTTAAAATGTCTTTTTCACCAGTTGATGTTGAACACCCACATAAACAAGCAAAACAAACTCACTCTGCGGGGGAGAGATGAGAAATGCAATGAAATATCCTGGGGCATAATCTAATGTTTAGATTAGGCTCCCAGAATCTTTAGTTTTTCAACCTTCAATATTGCTTACATTAACTGTAGGTAAAAAAACAATTTCAGGCAGTAGATTGCTCCTCTATATGTGCTGCTTTGCATTTATTTAATTTTGGAATAAGATAATAACATATTTGAAGCTGCTTGACGTAAAGTCATTTTCTGTAAGGTTTACTATTATTTTAACAGAACATTTATAAATATATATTATTATGAGCAGTGAGCAGTACTACTCACACATTTTCATTCTGTAGTACCAGAAAACTCCCTAAGTATCATTTGTTTTACGAGCTGTACAGTGGGATTTGGGCCTCTCAATGTAGTTAAACGTCTTTGACTCTCATTTCGATACTTTTCATTTGGTGTTAGCAGTTGACCAGTTCCCTGACTTGTTTACATCCCTCTTTTCAGTAGGTTGCAGATTTGTTCATGCAGCTCTATGTGTTTGATCAGTCTGCCCTTGAGGGCATTCAATATGCTTCCAGCCTTTGGATTGATTTGTTTGTATCTGCAGCATTTACCACACACCATATTTTAAGAAAGACCCAACAGCTTGCATGTAAGGGGCCAGCTGCCATAGCTAGGTTTCATCTCCCAGCACTGAGTACAAAGCAGCACATTTTGGCAGGACTCTGGATGGGTGCCAAGGACCTCCAAGTCAGTGGGATGTGGGAGTGCTCACCACCTCCTGGGGTGGCACTTCAGCCTGGTATGTGAGCACACCGCTATCTGCTGAGCTCCCAGGGCCAATGGGTTGATAAAAATTCCAGGCAGAGAGGAGCTGGAGACAGGGAGATGGGTCCTGTGTACATGGGATCACGTGTGACTCCAGGGCATTTGGAGTCACTAAGGTGACTGTGGTCACTAAAAGGCAGATTCACATGCTGCTGGTAGAAGGCTTACAGTCTCTGTGGTGAAGAGTTTCATTCCTATCTTTTGGATCACTGTTGGCACCATTACATTAGGTGTTATGGCCAGAGTAAGGGTGTCACAAGTTTGAAGAAACCCTGGCCTAGAGGTTCCACATGAAACCATATAAAATGTGTTGCTCAGAGGTGGCCTGGACAGCATTTGGCAAAGTGTGCAGGCAGAAAGGAAGGTGACAGCTGAAAAAAACCCAGAGCCTGAGAGCTGTGAATTGCAAGGAGAGTCTGGGGGATCTGAATCCAAGTTATTTGGGGCTGAGGTTTCATTTTGAGGGTTTGGGTTATTTTGTAATTGAAAAAAGAGTTTCAAAACTATTTTCAAGTTCATAATCCTGCTTTAGCTCTTCCATTATTTCCATAAGGTGTAGGAGTAAGATCCTGTTGTAACACATTTGTTACAGTTTAAACAAATGAACGTAAGAAGTACACGGTGTTTGAGTAGGTCTGAGTACATGACTCTACATGTTGAGCTCTCACGTCTGCTGCATGCAAAGCAATACAGCTGATGATGAGCAGTACATATAAATGCTTTACTTTATATTCTCACAGCAACTGTGTGGATCAGTGCCACCTCTGCAGTGTGACAATAATGTGGGAAGTGCTATAATTGTCACAGGTATCTTCTGCAATCCAAGTCGTGACTTGGCTCCATAGCATGCAGTATGAAAATAAATATGAATCAGTACCTGTCATTTTTGGCCTCTTCAAAACAGTAACAGGAATAAGAATGCATTCAGAGTATTTTGTGCCTTAGAAGCATTTTTATGGCACACTGCTTGCAAGTATTGGGAAATACTGCTTCCAGTATTTCTGGTGAGCATAAACTGGGGTGAAAATCTGCTGCACAACTGTGCAGGCGCTGGGAGTGGGTGCTGTCACAGCAGGAAGAACTGCATCTTCTGCTCTTCACTGAAAACTGCAGCAAAGAAGTGAAACAAATGCTGCATAAATTAACCTTCTTTAGGGTAACTGTGCTGCTTCTTTAGGGTAACTGGGCTGCTGTTGTGGTTTAACCTGTCAGGCAGCTGACAGGTTAACCCCACACAGCTGCTCTCCCACTTGCTCTTTCCCAGTGGGGGGGGGAAGTGAACTGGGGGGGAAGAAAAGTAAAATTTGTGGGTTGAGATACAGACAGTTTTATAGGGCATATGATGATGATAATAGATACTAATACATTAGATATTATAAAGATATAATGTATAGAGATCTATATTATATATAGATAACAATATTAGAAGAATACAGAAAGTAAGTGATGCACACTGCAATTGCTCACCACCTGCCAACCAAAGCCCAGCCAGTCCCTGAGCAGCAGCCCCCAGCCAGCTTTCCCCCTCGTTCATATGCTGAGCTTGCTGCTGTGTGGTGCAGAATATCCCTTTGGCCCACTGGGGTCAGCTGTCCAGCCTGTGTCCTCCCAGCCTCTTGTGCCCCTCAGCCTCCTTGCTGGTGGGACGGGGTGAGAAGCTGAAAAGTCCACAGCTCCCCTGGTGCTTTCTGCCAGCAGCTCCAGGTAGGGCTGCTCTCCCGCTGTGGTGTTTTGCTAGTTGGTGAAAACATAGCTGTTATTTTGTTGATCACGTCCCCTGGGATCTGACGATGTCCATCTTGACATTTAGTTCCTAAAAACTTGTTCTCCTTGTCCCTTGACCTTACTCTGTGTTGTGGCAAAACTGGCTTTCGGAAGGTTTCAGCCTCTTTTCTTCCCCTTCTCAAAAACTTCTTTTGCTGTGTTGCCCCACAGATGAGTCACAGAAACTGCTGAAGGACAAAGCAGCAGACAGGTTCCATTTCTTTTTCCATACATGCTGGGTGCTGGTTTTCTGTTTCCTGGGTGTTTACCCATGGAGAGCTTTAAAAGTGAGGTTCTTTTTCAATGTATATATGGAGTCACTTGAGGGAGTTAAAAGATCCCTTCACCCCTAATGACAGCAGTACACAGCTTAATACTGTTCTCTGCCTCTCAGCCATCCCCAGTGAGGAGAGCACTGTCTCCCAGATATTTCATTTATTATGGGTTATCTGGGATTTTGGTGCTTTGCCAAATTGTACCAGCAGTGCTTGTGATGGCTACAAGAAAAGGACTGGGAAGCGTCCCTATGTGTAATTTACATGGTAACTTAAGTAAATTGCACAGCTGAAGAAAGGGACACAATAGGACTGATGGTGATCTGCCAGGCTTCTGGTGCCTTCCCTTGGCAGCCACTTTCAGAGGTAGCACAGGGTAATTCTTGAGAATGGGCACAGCCTCCTGTAGCCAGTTTTGATTGACCCATGCAGCTCTCCTTCAGGCCATATTACTAGCATTTACAGTACCTGTGCGCAAGCATAATGCCTTTCAAAATAAATGTAATTAATCCAGAATGCAAGAGCTTACTTCACAACACCTCATCACTACATCTGTCCTGTTCTCTTTTGCCAGTCTGATCCCTCATAAAAAGCTCTCAACTCTGACAAGAGCTTTACCCTTCAAGGCTTTAGGTAGGCCAGTATCCAGGCATCCTTAAGAAGGGCCTGTGCACATAGTCTTGCTTTTCAGGTTTGTTTAACTTGTCAGCCACAACAGTGGAGCTCTTTACAGGGGAGGTAGGGATTTTTAGATGAAGTGGGCTTTAGAAACAGCAAAGGAGAGAGGGAAAAAACAAACCCAGCACAACCAAGCTGAACGGAGAGCAGTATGTAAATTGTCACACTATTTGTATCATAGCAATGCTTTTCAATTGCAACATGCAACTTGTAGAGCAGTATTGAAAAGAATCTGTGTAAGTTCTGGTAGCTCAGAAGGCATTTGCAATAAAGACAGAAGAAAGGTTTATTGATTCTTTCTTGTATTGAGGGCACTAACATGTGTTTGCTTTGCATCCAAATAATCAAACACATGAACTAAGGTCTGTTCCATGCACGTATGCACTGGTCTGCTGTATAAATTTGGTTAAGAGGATGCCAGCATTTAACAAATATTATTAAAAGATTACAATGAAGATGCAACTAATCTGACCTAAGGGAGGAGAGTAAACACAGCAATTAAGGGAAAAGGGGGTCAAGTCTGCCTGGATATTGCCCACGTCTCTGGTGCCATCATCGGTAACACCGAGCTGGTGGCAAAGCGATTGGATAAACCGCTGTGAAGCCCCGTCCCCTTCTCGAGTGCACCGCGGGCTAGAAATAATGGAATAGGGATAATGGTCCCTGAGAACGGGACCGAGAGGCGGGTGAGCCCCTGCCGGCTCGCAGCTCTCCCCGAGGCGGCGGCGGCGGCCCGGGGGTGGGGGGGAGCCGGGAGCGCGCCCCGTT